>VXBB01013029.1:17275-80603 GCA_013399915.1 Illadopsis cleaveri
AGGTCAACAAGTGGAGGAACCACTGAGTGATCACTCCGATGGCCCTTCCACAAGAAGAAATTGAACACTGTTCATTTTCTTTCTTTGTTTTCTTTTTTTATTGGTAAAAGGGTGAGATGTTGCCCTCAGTTTCCTTGCTTTTGAGTGTTTGGATCTTGGTACCACAGATTCTCACGCAGCTTCATGAAAATAAAGTATATTTTTAGATTGTTTACATAGTTCTCCTCTGGGAGGAGAACTATGATTGATGGTGATGTCCACCGTCCAGGTCAAAGAGATGGCGATCTGTGTAGCCAATCTCTTGCCTGTTGTACAAATGTATATAAGAATGGAGTCAAAAAGTTAAAAGAGAGAAGCTTTCCCTTGACCTGCTGCTGCCTGCCTCGTTCTTTGTGTGTCCAAAATAGTGACATATGGGTATTCCCAAAAGTTGCATTCAGCTTCCTCAGTGGTCAGACAATGTGTCAGTATCTAAGAATTAGCTTTTGATAGGTCCCTGTCTTTCCAAAACAATTCCAAGGTCCTGACAGGGAACTGTTTCCACTCTAACTAAAAACCAAGCTGTGCTAACTCATGACACCCCGTTACACCCAACCAGCACCGTCACAGCCACTCTCACATGGAGAGTGATCCTTCCCATAAAGGGATGGCCAGATCAGCTGGAAGATTTTTCCATTATTTGAATGCATTATTAATTATTAATGTTTCAAATACTCGTTGGAGTATGACAGAGAACATCAGTCACTTCCATCAAGACTGGAATTCATGGGAACTAAAGTCCTTTACTAACAACTAAAACATTGCTGGGATGTGGGATAACACGGGAAACACTTGTTCCTATTTCCACAGGCTCAGAAATATTCAGCTGGCCTTTTTATGAAGACCAGCTGAGGGTATGATACATAATAGCAGCCTGTACAGAAATCACACTTCCAGTCAGAGACTGGAACATGCCAGTTCAAGACTAGTCTAATCTCAACTCTTTACCTGGGAGATTTTACTGGGAGTAGTGAAAAGGATGCTTTAAAACTGTTTTATATTAAACAGCTACAAAATTCATTGCAATTCATATTGTTAACTTTTCCTTTTCTGCCTAAAATGTTACCCTTTTATAAAATGTGTTTATTTCATAAAAAAGCTAGAAATAAAGAATCGACTTCTTCCTTGCCCAGATTTTTATTATAAAGAGTGTTTTTAATCTCCTGGTTTATGTAACTATTTCAAAGTTGGTGGAAGATGATATGATATCTGCAACAAGTGTAAATTTCAAGAATGCTTCTATTTTGAGGTAAAATAATACTTTATTGAAAAAATAACACACTTAATAAAGAAGCTAAGGGAAATTGTTGTTCCTTGATGCTGGTGACTGCTAAAACTTCCTGAAATGGATTAAATATTATCATCAGTCCAGCCATCTTCAGATAAAATGAAATAATTATTTGTGTGCAAGCAGGTTACAAGAGACTGAATGGAAGAGACTGAAAAGAGAGCAAAATGACATGACTGGCTTGAGAAGATAGAGGAAATAATGAATTCAAAACAAACAATAAAGATTGTCCATCACTGGGTGCTCAGTTTGCAATTGTTCTGTGATTTAGGCACTTCTCCTGAATAAATCACCAAAGAAAGGAATGCAAATGTGTGTCTGCTTCCCCCTGTTTGAATTGAAAAGGGAAATGTGCAGAAAAGCACATGGTGTGTGTACATAGGCTCACAACACTTCTCCAGGTATGGAATAATGTTTCACAGAGACATCTTTGTGGTCATTGTTTGGGGTTGGGAAAAGGTGCCCGCATCAGATCTTCCCACAAAATTTTTCCAGGGCAAATCCATGTCATGGGCCCTGTAAAATGTCATCCCTCCTTTTAACTACACTCAGTGGCATTCATATCTTCCAGCATACAATCTAGAGCAAGCTTTCCAATGGAAATGTTCTGAAAATACCAGGGGACAGGATGAAAACTTCTCTGCCACAGTGTATTGCTTATCTGTTAAATATACTATAGCCAGATCAATGCAAGTATACTGAGTGGCATGGGGAAAAGTTGGAGGTACACAAAGTTTGTACTGTGCCTATTAGATTTGACATGTAAATCAAGAGCAACAAACAATGAGGATTTGAAGGAAAGACCTTTGCTATTGAGGTGGTTAAAGTGATCAAAAGTAACAGAATACACACAAGGATGGCCCTTTCCTGAAACACCGAATTGTGAATGCAGAATGTCACCCAAAGGCAACATCGATTCGCAGGGTTACTTGGTTCTCTCCTTTGTACTTACTCTTCAGGTTTGGAGTTTTCTTTCACTTTGTGTTGGCATGAGTAATCTGCGATCAAAGCCAGATGATTCAGGGAATAAAGGGAAGACTTAGATAATGTCTGGACAATATTCATGTCCTGTAGAGTTGCTTATTTTAAGGGAACAAACATGATGGCAAAAAAGGGGCAGGCAGGGCATGTCTCACTGTAGTATGGATCTAGGTCCAGAGGAGTCACTTTGCAGCCCCTTTTGTATCACTACACTTAATTTTTTAAACACACCAAGATGATGTTAAATACTAGAGGGGAAAATAATAAAAAGGAGATGGCACTATTTACCAGTGTCTTGGGTTATGTAACCAAAAAAATGTTTACTTTTTTCCATCTGTTGAAACCGGCTGGGGGTGTGTTTTCTTTATCTCTTGTAACTCCAAGGGGGAGGGAGCGGCTGCCTTCTGATAATGGGCCAGCTGTTAAAACCAGGTGGGGCATTGTTGCTTATCTCTTTCTGCCCTCCAGGGGGATATCTTCTAGTAACGGGCCATTAAGGCTCACCAATGATATGACACATTATATCATCTGATTGTGAGATGCTCCGCCCAGTGGGGGGAGCCAAACCATTCCTTCCTAGCTAAAAACTGAGACACAGGGACACCAGATTCTGGTTTTCCCCTGGATTTCTGAAGGAAAACCGGATCCATCTCACCATTACTGGACCCTTTTCTGCAGGACCATCTCGACTCCAACAGAACTACATCTGCCACTCCAGGAGAGCTTACTTTGGACTGCTTCCAACACCCTGACCAACAGAGTGTCAGGTTGTATTTCTGACTCTGTCAGTGTTTCTAAGATTTTTTTCTTGTTTGTTTTGTTTGCATGTTTTTTGTACTACTCCATTTGTATTCTTAATATTTTTAGTAAAGAACTGTTATTCCTATTCCCAAATCTTTGCCTGAAAAGCCTTTAATTGCAAA
This sequence comes from Illadopsis cleaveri, assembly GCA_013399915.1. NCBI lineage: Eukaryota > Metazoa > Chordata > Aves > Passeriformes > Timaliidae > Illadopsis > Illadopsis cleaveri. The sequence continues at coordinate 20,507 of VXBB01013029.1, forward strand.
ATTATAATAATTTAGAAGGGAGGGGGGATTTACATTCTCCATTCCAAGGAAAACTCCAGCTTTCCCTGGCAGATACCTGTCTTCCCAAACCAAGACAGATTTTGGTGCCCAATGTGGGGCATGAGGGCATTGAGAGAAAAAGGAATAACAGTTCAGTTCTTGGGTGACCTAAGTTCTTGTGTACTGGATATAGAAGCCCTGTTGGACAGCATCATGTGGTCTAGCTTTCCCTGGTTTGGGTGACACGTGGGTGTAGCTGTATTTCTGCAATTTGCAGGCCCTTATCTAAACATGGGCCCTATAACTAAGGCTACTGTGGCTATAGCCCAGTTGATTTTATGGGTTAATAAGGAACTCATGGATTTTTAATTTCCTCTGGAAGGCAGACGTATGGATTCAGGGCTATTGTACACTAACTGTGTGTTTTTGGGGTTACTTTAACAATGGTACCTACTGTGAGGAAATGACACCAAGGAAAAATTTTTCCCAACCCTTCACCCAGCTCTTTGGATCTACCCCACTAGTTTTTGAAGGGTTTAAATCTTCTCTGAATGCAATGATATCATACAGTGGCTGGTGTTATTTATAGGCCTATTCTATTTAGCATTCAGATATAAGGGGAGATTGACCTGGATAACCACTCTGATACCTGATTCCAGGTGCAGACTGGGTAGTGAGGACTAGCTCAGGGAATTTCTCTGCAACCCTGTCATCTCCACCTTATCTTTCTCCCTCCGCAAGACTTCTGATTAAGGCTCGATGTGTTACTGAGGGGTCTGTCAGTGTCACACACAAACTACCAGGCTCAGCACTAAATTGAGATGAAATGCAATGGCTGTAATAGAAAGGTGCTCGAACTACTTGATCAAAGGTCTCCCTCCTACCCTTTCACTCAGTGACTCTATTAACAGATTATAGGCAATATTGTGGAGGATTTCAACTCAGTCCTCTATTAGCTTATGAATAATTTAAAAATTGAGTCCTTCAGAAATGTGGCATTTGGTGCAATTCTTGTCTCAAATGACCTTAGAGAAACAGTTTCTCAGTCTTCTAATTTATTATTAAAGTTTATTAAATTTTCAAAGACTTGCACACTAGACAAAAATAGCTTTTATGTCTAATTGCTGCAATTAGTTTACTGTTAGTTTATTAGGAATTTAAGTTTGTACTACAATCCTAATTTCCATTAATTGCTATACTTGTTCAATTTTATATCCCTAAAAACCTAAGTTAGAATGGTGCATTTTGGTACAAAACTCACCCAGTTTACAGTTTTAAGCTTCAAGAGAAATAATCACATCTTTCAGATAGCACATTCTCACCTTTTTTTTGCAAAGGCACGCCTCAGGTAAGAATCACAGAATGCCATCTCCCAAAAAAGCCTCATACTGCAGAAAAATTATATTATAAAAATGAAAAAAAAACCCTGAAGGTGGAAGCAAAGGTAAAGCTATATGGCAGTGACTTACAGGAAAATACATTAGAGAGATAATGCATTTGTTCAAACCCCAAGAACTATAAACCTTGGAACTTCTAGGGTAAAATTAAATGAAGGAAAAGGAAATGAAGAGTCAAATGTCGAAACAATCTTAATTATGGTTTGAGAAAATATCTTTTAAATCTCTAACTAGCTAGAAGTCACAACATTCGTTTGCCTAATATGTGATGATTGTGTGTAGATATTAATACACTTGTGCATTTGAAGACGAATGATACCTTTCTACTTCATGGCGTGTAACAAAGGTCATGAGAAACCTCTCTCTGTTCTTCAGGGAAAACCAAAAAAACACAAGCCCTTAAAAATTTCTTAATCATCTCCAAATCCACAAATGTAGAACTATCTCAGTACAAACTGCATGGTTTTGCCTGGCTACAGTCACCAGAGTAACACCCATGTAGCTGTTAAATAGCTCATCTTCTGGAAGAAAGACGAGGATAAAGCATAAATTAGAAAGCAACATACGTACCAGATACTGCAATACATCACAGGAACATCAGTGTCACCATATGGAGTCTGACAATTGGTCAGTGCAACAAGCACACCAGAGGCTACAGCTTTTGGCTCCAGACTGGTATCTCTGCATGTCCAGAGGGGGAGGAGTTAGATGGACATTTGGAGATTAAGGCCTCTGTGACAGGAGCAGCTGCATGGGGATGTGAGGACACTCCTGAGCTGTCAGTAGGGCCATGCCTCTCTGTCCTGCTGAAGAGAGGGAGACACCAGCAACTGGGCTGATGGACCAAGGGCACAGCTTGCAAGGAGCCAGACAGACCTGGCTCCACAGCAGAATTCTCCTGATGCCATATCAAACCTTGTCTATCCAAGATGCAATGTTAAAATTGTTAAGCAGATCCTGATGACACATTAGGCTAACAGTACAGAAATGCCACCACAAACTTTGGAGAGACCACTCAATAGAAATGGTCATTCTGCCAAGAAGTGGATAGGAAGGGTGTTCATAGGTAGTACCAGGAACACCAGGTTTTGTAGCCTGGAACAAGGCCTGTAGAGAAAGCTCAAACTCAACCCCCATTAGCAGCTGTGCTTTGTCTGAATGACTCCAATAAATTTGCTGGGTGCTCATGACAGAGATGTAATACTATTAGTTACAGAGGTGCTGGTTGGAGCTCCCATAGGCAAAAGAGATGTTGTATGTTACATTCTCTGTGCACATTAGACTGAAAGAACACTATATTATTCCCAAACTTAAAGCACTACCTGAGTAAAATATTCACATGATAAGAGATTACCTGACATCTGCTAACTATTTCCTGGTACAAGAGTCAGATCATGTAATCTTAACTTGGATCAGTGGCCAATCCCATTTTGCATTAATATCTCAAAGGCACACAGAGGCAGAAGTCTTGCTCTGCTGGGAATAAAAAGAAGCAAAGCCTCTCTCCCTCTCACAAAATATTGTTCATATTGGCCTGGCTTACTCATAAAAAAAAAAAAAAAAAAAAAAAAAAAAATCAGTGAGCTATTTCGCTGGAAAGAACTACATTTCTGAAAGTTTTCACTGGAATGCCAACAACTCCTAGTTGAGGAGAGTTGTTGAGAGAGTTCTCAGCCTGTGCTGTCATGATATTTCTGCCTGAATTATGAAAAACTGAGATTCCTTTAAAAAGCCACAGGCTCTTTATGGTCGTGAGAGGAAAAAACCCAATACAGAGCTTTAACCACTGTCAGTTCTGCCCCACCACAGCATGTGTGAGACCAGCGTCTGCAAAAAGCTCCCAAACAAAGACTGCACATTGCTCCTACATTGCTACCTGTTTCCACAGCATCCCTGTGGAGGGAACATATTGAAGCCTATAGTAGACATTTTCATTTCTGGGTCTAGAACTAGCTTGGTTTTTATCTTTTTCTTTGTTCAAAAATCTCATTGTCATTGTCTCTCTCTTCCCCACACAAGATTTTTTTTTTCCTTTGCCATTGTTAATGGATAACTCTGTCAGTTGTTAAAAAGGCATACGTGGTATGAGTTAGCAAGTGAAGGAAACACACATGGAGGAGCTGGAAATTCTTCCTTTTTCCTTTCTGCCCATCTTCTGAAAAGCCTGGTTTTGGTTAGCCAAATACTGGGTAGTGCTTCAGAGAAACAACCAGGTAGGCTGAGGCGTAAGCTGTCCCAGGAAGACAGGGGTTCATCGCTCCACTTGCTGCTAAGGAAGAAGGCTCAGAGCTGCCAAGCAGTTAAGGCAGCAAGAGAAACTGAGGAGAAAGGAGTCGAGAAGGAGAAAGGAGCTGAAATTGAGTGTCATTGGTGCTTCACTGTCCATTTCAATTATAAATACTGCTTTAAAATGTAATTTATTGTTATATCTCTTAAATACAGTGGATTTTATAGACCCAATCCTAGAACCAGCACTGTGACAGTGTCCAAAGGATGATTTTTAATCAAGTGGAAGCTATGCACACATGTAGGGAGCATATTTAACAGATGTGCTAATGATGTCAGAATTATAAACTTAAATGCACTTTAGATCTGCATACTAATAAAGAGATGCCTGTACAGGCTTCTGCACAACTCAGTTTAAAAGAAATTTTAAAACATCAACTTATGTCAGTGTAGAGTTTTGTTATCCAATTACATAAAATATTAAATATCACAAAACATTTTTGTCATTTATCTCATAGAGATTTTTTTTCTAAGTTTAACCATAAGTCTTTTGACCTTATGGTAATTCTCCTGGGAGTAATTACTCAATTTCCACAGCAGTAATTTGGATAGCGTAAGAGCATGTAACCTCAGCCTTGCTCCCTCCATCATAATGAAGATTTTGCCTAGAAACATACCGTAAAAGATATGTCAACGAAGGATGTTTAGACATCAGGCAGCTCTTCAAAATGCTGTTTGTTGTGTAGAAGATGTTACAGCAGTCATGGGTCATGGGTGACAGAGCTACACCTAAAGCTGCCAGCTACAGCTTGTAGGCAAACCTGAAGCCACCGTTAGTTCTGGTTACAATGCATTATATAGTTTTCTTCACCGAGCATCTCAATACATAAAAACCAATCAGCATCATACACAATACCTTTACTATTACCTCTAGCCTATCATAACTACTATTATTACCATATTATAGTTTAAGTTTTATACTTATAGTTTAAGCTTAAAGTTGTTTTTCTCTTTTCTTGCAGTGGAAAATTCTTAGACTTTTTTCTACTTGGTAAAAACATGTTTTTGTTTGCCTATGGTATCTTTGCTTTTCCTAAGACCTACTTCTGCTTGGTAAAAACATCTTTTTTGTTTGTGGTCAACATATCCTTTGCTCTAGCCATAAAACCTCCTTCCTACTTGCCTTAACCTTTGCCTTCTTAGTTGTCCAGTAACAACTGGCTCAGCAATTCTTAATTTAGACATCTTTTATCCTTCTATATCAAAACTTGCTTCCATCTCTATTCTGCTCTCAGGTTCCACATTCAAAGAGCCTTCTGCTAAGCATAAATATCTGTGAAACTTACATGTCAAACTTTCATCTTTTCCAACAACATACTTTTTTCCCTTTGCATTATTTGAAATATGACACATAATCAATAACCTGAAACTGCATAGAACTTTCTCATATGATAATTCTATTGATTTTTAAAAGAAATAATTAAGCCAACTGTTAAGAACAAGTTAATCAATCCAATCTGACTCTTTTGTTCCTCCCTACTGAGTAGGACAAATCAATCAGGGTTATAGAACAGCATAACCAGTTTTCTGGAGCTATTACACCATTCTGGCATCATACTGAATAGCCAGTTTATGCCCCATTGTTCTCTTCTGGCTCTCCCATCCCCCTGGCACACATCCCTGCAGCTCCAAATCACAACCTTCTCCTGATTCTTCTCTTATTGCATTGTACCATCCCAAAACTCTCCATCTCTCTTCTCTTTACTGCACTACCTCAGATTGCTACTTCTTGAGATATTAATTTTTAAGAATTAAGGACTTTAGTTAAACTAGATATTGGTGAGTTATGATAGACAAAACTTCCTTCTATTAGCAGAAGTCGGATTTAAGGAACTGATAAATCAGGAAGCCTATTTATGTATTCTGACTAATCAGTAGACTCCAAGAAGACAATACAATCATAAATCAAACAGTCCTGGAAAAACAGGATTCAGTTGTCACATAACACTAGGTTAAAAAGTCAAAGCGAGGAAGACTCATCTTACTTCACCATTTTGAGACCCTGCCTCATAAAAAGGACCACCGACCCATTTCAAAAAACAAACTACGCATGCTTAATAGCTTTTTGGCTAACTACCATACAAAGCAGGGAATGGGATGAACCAGAATTATGAATATGCATTTGTGTTTTGGGTATTCAATATTTCTGTACATAAAAAGACCCTGTGATCATCTGCAAATTGCGTGTGTATATTTGGGGAGCTATCCCGCATGCTGCCCGGCGTCGTAATAAACACACACTTTCTAACTTTAAACTGTTAGAGAGTCTTTGTCCGTCATAGTTGGATATTGGTATTAGATCAATATCCATATTTTTTAATAAATCATTCCTACATGCGTTCCTTTGCAAAATAATGAATGCAAAAAGGAAAGCCATACTGCTTTTTCCACATAGAGGTAGAATGCCAAATTGTGCGAAATGTCAAATTTCGTTCCACTTTGATAACAGAAGCAAATCTGCAAATTGGTACCTCTGATCAGACTGTACTGAAGAACAGGACTTTACTAGTTTTCTGCAAGGCAAAGCAGTCCCCCTGGTAAAGGTGAAGTGAGAAAGCCAAAAGCTGTAGCAACGCGGGGTTTAGATGATGGTGCTGCTACCTATTTCCCAGTAAGCATCTCCTGTGGAAAGGTTGCTTGAGTAGGATTCAGGTAAAGCAGTCAAATCCACACATCACATACACCACGGCTAACTCAGCAAAGAGAGGCAAGACGGGCCTTTTGTATGAGAAGTTCCAGCAAAGGTTTATTCCAGCATGCCAAAGGGGATCAGGGACAAAAGACCTGGCCATGTGGCATGCACAGGGTTAAAAAGGGGTCAGTGGCCAATGACCTGAGGGCACAAGGGCGGTACAAAGGGCAGGGCAAAGGACATTGCCGTATAGGGAAGACCGGGCTGGCCACCAGGGACACCACAACCAATGGGGAAACAGGGAAAGGAGACACCACGAGAATTAAGGCCATAGGGGAGAATGAGAATGGGGTACAGCGTTGCAAGGCACCAGGGAGAAGTTTTTTCTTTCAGATTAGGTGGAAACTCTGTGGTGTATTTTTCTAGGGCAAGGCTTTTGGGATTCCCCTGAGGAGTTCAAAGGATTCCACAAAAAGCCTCTCTGGGTTCCTCTGGAAGCAAAGCAGCTTCTCCATAGGTATGGCTGGCTCTCGTTTTCTCTCATACTCTGATGTCCTTAAGACCTGTGCCACATGAAATAAAATCTCCCCCCATGTGAACTTGTGTATACCTCAATTTCTCTTTCACTCCCCATGATCCCACCAACACCCTCATCAAGCAGCTGTCGAGTTATGCTACCACTGAGAGCTGCTCCTGCACCTAACTGGCTGGAGTGAGGAATCTCTTCTGTGGCAGAAGCAGATAATCTGGCAGGATGGAATTAGCAACAGAGGAGATACATCACAGGTATGTGCCATGGCTGCAGCCAGAGAACCAAGCTCTTTAGGATTTTTTAATGAAGGTTGTGTAAAATGTTCAAGGATTTGGTTGTTTGCAAGGGACACTGCAGCCTGTGTGTAGGTCACAGATTATTCATTTCTGCAACAAGTGAGAAAAAGCCTTCAAAAATTTAGGTTCATAGGATGCAGATTTAATACCTTCTACAAAATGCACCCTTTATGTGGAACAACAGATTCAAACCAGCAGCAGTTTATACTGAAAAAATGGCTGAACACAGTGGAAAAATTATAGAATATGCATGGTCTAAACCAGACACAGTCAGCAGCCCTAGCAGAACCATTACTTTCCACTCAGCAGAGTCACAAACACTACTTTATTAATACAAACATTCATCCGCAGCATTCCTAAGATCTACTGGTGTTTACAAGTTGCAGGATTTTCCTGAGAGGAGTAAGAATTAATGTGTGCCTACATTTGACAATGTTATTTCAAGTTCAAGACAGGTTACACACAATTTATAAATCTCCCTGAAAAAATAATGCTGTTTTTGGAGGTGTGTATATCTATAAAACAGCATGCAACTTGATGGCCTGAGAAATTACTTCCTACAAATTGTTTTACTTTAAAAATAATTTGTACACATGCATTTTAAAGGCTTACTTACAGTAAGTACCATTATTAACTCTGTTAGATGCATGGGAAGATGTGCAGATCAACCCACACATGTATCTCTCAAATTAATGTTATTTTAAGCTGCTTACGTAGTTCCAAAATCCCCAAGATTTGGCCCAGTTGATATAGCTTTAACAGGTGTAATTGGATCAAATGTATTACAGATCAGAACAACTTCAAAAGTATTAATCAGGTCTGTGTTCATATTTAGGAGGCCTCCCTTCTAACATTTTAGGCTGTAGCTATCACTGCAATACAGGAGTATTTAACAAGCACTGCCATCAGAGATTAGCAGATTCCCTTAAATAGGTGAAACTCAATACACTAAACCCTGTAAAAGCATTTATTTTTGTCATGTTTAGAAAATAAAATTATGGTATGCCTTGGCTGCTTTTCAGGTGCCAAAATTCAAACCCTAGTGCACACATCACGTTAATTGCAGTGGGGGATGCAAGACACTGCCCACTTGGCCTTCACTAAGTGGAACACATAAAAAACCAAAAAAAGAGGGGGAAAAAAAAAGGGGGGGAAACAAAAGAGCAGATTTTGCTAGAGATTACACAGCAACAGAGCCAAAGGTCAAACTCCAGAACCCTGACCACCCTCCCCCACATGCTTCTGGCTACAATCACTGTGGGGAATTAGGCCAAACCGAGGAGGAGGCAGCGACATTGATAAGAAAGTAAAATTGATTAGGAAGCAGTGACATAGTGGGTCAAAAACAGACAATATAGGAGGAGAGAGGAGACACGAGAGAGAAAATTTAGAGTAACAGATGAAGAGCACTGAAAGCTACCATAAGAAAGCAAGTAAAGTGATTCAACAGCAAGTGTAAATAACAGGAGATGCTCTGATGAGAGGCATTTTTCAGACATGTTAAATAGCTGTCTAAATATTTTCAGTAAATATACAGATGCTGTGCTTGCCTCTAGTAGGTGTATTTACTATGGCATGCAATGGCCTGGGTGGTATGATGATATTCAGAGTAGAAAACTCTTCTCTGTACACCTCATCCAGTCTAGCCCCAGTAACATTTGCAGCTGCTTCAAAAATACTGTCAGAGCACATGGAAAAACCAAAAAGTCAGCTCTTATCACGCCCTCAAGAGTTCAGAAAAGAAGAATTACTTTTAATTCCAATTAATTCCATATAAAATCTATGTAAGACTTGACACTCACCATAGGTCAGACTCTTCAAAACCACACTGCTAAAGTTGCTGGCACTTACAGCCCACAGCAAGTGCAAGCCAGAAGGTGCTTTGACTGTTCCAGAACTGGACACCTCACATCTGGGTGACAACCAACAGCTCACCAGTGGAGTCCAGCATAATCAATATGGCCCTGCTTCCTAGGGTAGAGAGGAACTCATAGCAGGAAAAAGGAATAGACCTCTGGGACAAAAGGAAGGGAATGTGGAAGACAGCAAGAATAGGTATGTCTAACCTTCTGAGCCCTATTTTGTTTTGAAATTACCAAATACTCCAATAAGCTGAAAGAAGGTGTTTTTCCCTGCTACAGGCCTATTTTGCATATGCCTGAACAAGGCCTAAACACATCCCTTATCCTAAAAATACTTAAAGAATTCTCCATTGGCTTCAGATACAACCACCTCTCCACCAAATCCATCTTCCTGATTACCAGACTCTCCCCTTAGGTCTCAGCTGTTGTATCTATGCATCTGGTAGCACTGACAAAATTCAACCTCCCCCAAGAGCCCCAGAACACATGGATCCACACAGCAGAGGAATGAATCCACTTGCATATTATACAACAGTTCAACATCAGCACAAATCAGAAGAAAACTGCACACAGAAAAGGTTGCTTTGTCTTTTCATCCCTCAGTACCCAAGCCTTTTACATTCCACTGCCCAGTGCCAGTCTTGGAAACAGCAATCAACTGTCCATGCCTTTCATCACTTGACAACTACAGCCAGCTAAGGGATCTGCGTCCCTGTGGGGTTGTGTCTCCCAAGGAGGATGAAAGAGGTAGAGAAGGGGCATCATGAGCTGCGGCCACAGATCTGCTCAATGTGGTAGATGTCCTTGGGACAGTCAGCAGACAAGACAAGAGGTGCATCCTCTGTTATGACAACATCATCCTCAATGCGCACACCAATGCCACGAAATCTTTCTGGAGCACTCGCATCATCCTCAGGGATATAAATGCCTGAAAGAAGAAAAGGAATTAAAACACAACACTCTCCAGGACACCACCTTTCCCTTACTGCACCACCAGGAGAGCAGGGTTGGACTTTCAGCAACATAACGTGTTTGATCCTGAGAATTTTTAATATGGCAAGTTACTCTCTTTCTCCTCACTCATGGCTGTTGGTGGGCAAAGAAAGTGTCCCTCTGTGCCTACAGACATCAGCACAATAATAAAAACTTCCATAGTTGCACCTGGCCTTTTCACACTTCTTGCTCTCAGTGTTACATTCACAGTCATGACTTTAACAATGTTCCGAATAGAGAGAGAGAGAAGAGGCAAGCATTAAATATACGTTTTCAGCTGACAGCTCCAAATCTAATTACAGGGAGAAAGAAAGATTCCTTACAGTATGCCTAATTTGCAAAGCTAAATTGTGAATCCCTGTAATTGCAGATGGCAATGCTTGAGACACTACCAGTGACTGGTAGAAGTTCAGTGGCAGAAACACAGAATGTAGCACAAGTGAATCGACCCTGATTTCTGCACTGCAGTTCACCTATGCTGCAGAGCCTGAGCTCTACACTACTCTGCTTCCTGAGTTTACCCCCACTACGTGTTACCTTGGCTATGTTTGGGAAGGAAATAGGGTTTTCTAATACTGTAATGACTTTGGAAGTGGGAATAACTTAAGGGTTTCCAACACTGCTTTAGTTTCCAGCTTCACCAGAAAAGATCTGAATGCTTTGGTCAGCAGGAACCAGCTAATTACTGAAAGGCAATACTGTTACCCTCAGTGCTGCATGTTTTTGTCCACCACTGAGTGCTTTTACCTGGTTCAATGGTTATCACCATGCCTGGCTGGAACGGGAGCGATCGGGATATATCTGGGGTATCATGAACATCCATGCCCAAGTAATGGCCCACATGATGAGGGCAGTACTTTCGAACAGCCTAAGAGAAGACAGAGCAAGTGTCACAGAAGCAGTTAAACACAGCCCAACTTGTTCCAATAGAAAAGATAGGGAAGAGAGACAGAATAGTTATGTGCTTTACCAGCAGCCTTACTGCCATTCCTAGGTCACCATGGCCTGCCTTCCATTTGCTAGAACTTGATAGCACTTAAAACCCGCCAGTACCAGGTGCCTATAATGAGCACATGCAGATTGCCTTTCCCCTGCACTGGAAAGAAAGCCCAAACCCATCACCATCTCAGCATGTCAGGCAAGATGTCAGTTTGCAAATCGCTGAGCTTTGCTGCCCCAGCCCTTTCCATCCCTTAAACATCCAATCCCTGCACGACTTTGATCAGCAGACCTTCACAACTGACAGCAGCAGATACAGCTGCTCTGGGCTGTGAAAGTGGTCGCCAACGCACAAGAGAGTGAACGCTGTGCCTATTTCATTCAGTAGCTACAGCATGATATTAATTCACCTCTACAAGGCACAGACACCGCCTCTCCCCGCACCATCCTAATCTCCCTCCCTCCAAAGCAGGAATCAGCGGGAACTCCTCCCTGCTCCATGCTACTCATTCCCGGGGGACTGAGCTGCAGGCGCTGCTCCCGTCAGGCTGTGCTTCCATCTGCTGGAAGAATCCAGCACGGCACCCTTTGTCCGCAGACGGCAACCAGGGCTGCCATGGCATCGGCACCTAAATCCGGCAGGAACCTGTCCGGCTGCCAAAAGCCGTAGTGCTGTCACCTGGTTCCGCCATCTTCGCAGTATTGGCATCAGCAATCATGCAGCTCTGCAGTGAGAGCAACCAGATAAAGTTCTCTAACTGCAAACCAGTTGATATTGTAGGCTGAGACCAGCCCACAATATGAATTAAAGCACCATGTAGCAGCATTTAGAAGAGATACTCTGAAACCACATTCTTGACCCAAATAAAAGCCCTAAAACTACCCAAGGATAAAACAATCAGGATTAATAGGCGTAAACTAGAGTAAACAGGGATAAACTAGAGTAAAAAAATTTGAAGTACCTTGAAGAAATGGCTGTCAGTGATGCTGTTCTCCAAGACACTCAAGTCTTTCAGTCTCTGTCCAATAAGGCTCAGCATGAGGCTGTAGATATTTTCCAGACTCATGCCAGGGGAGCAGAGGCTCAAGCAGGACTTTTGGATATCCAGGACAGCTTGATACAGTTCTGCTTGGGGTTTGGTGAACCTGAAGTAAAGGAATATCTCACAACTAAGTCTCTGTTTTCGAGAGAAAAGCGGTTCTGTCCCCAGAACCTATTCAGTTCAAGGATGGAGTAGGGGAAAACTAGAAAGCAAAGAAACTGTCTCATTGTATGAAAGGCCAGACCAGCAAATTCACAACTGGCAGAGCTATGTACACATCAACTGAAACTCCTGTTTTCTTACACACAACTGGAGTCAGTCACAGCTGAATATACAAAAGCCCTCTCTGCATGTTAAGCATGCTGTAATAGCTGAAAATAGCAATTATTGCAAATATTCATGCAGTAATTAATGAGGCAGTGGGGAATACAGCTGAACAATTACTTTATATAATTTGATTACTCTGAAGCACCACAGAATGGGACATGGTAAGACTATGATGTAACACACACTCAATGCATCAATTACTTAAGAATTTATCAAAATTATTCAAATAAACTTATTGCAGCATACTTTCCATTGACAGGCCAGGTACGCGTGACGTCACTCACATAGCAGGAAAATTCACATCCACCATCTAGCAAGACCAGTTCACCATCCTGGAGAATAACAGGAAAGAATGCTCTGTGGGTCAGTCCAGCTATTAACTGATTTTTCTGTCTGAGAGCAGGAAGGGAGGTTATTCTTCTGTTTTCACAATGCAGCTGCAAAAATATGAATTCCAGAGTACTACTCCAGGTACTACTGTTTATAAATAGGCTATTCCAGTTAGATTGTTTCTCTGCAAGGTAGTCTCTGTTATGCTTATCTACTGTCTTTAAGATGTAGAACTTCTAGGATGAAGAATTTGGAGTAAAATAAAGGCATTTACCTTGAACTATTCTGCTCTCTGAGACGAGTCCTGTTCACACCTGGATTGCTTACTCCAGCAAATTATGCCCATGACTCCTTTCACTAGAAGTTCTCAGCTATAGTAACTGAGACAGAGAGTGTTTGCATCAGAACCATAGGATTTCTAAGCTCCCCACAGGATCACTAACAGCTACAAATTTACCCTTGTCATAGGAGGACTCAGCAAAATCGCTTTGTATCACAAAATCTGACAGTGTATCACTGCTGTAAATGCGCTGGTGAATAGCTTGTACAACCTTCCCTTTCTCTTCTAGGACTTTCTTGACTGTTTTAATGTATTTTTCTGGATCTATCTGGTGATGAAGAAAAAAATTTTTGGTTCAGCTAAATTGTTCCATATCAACGACTATACATCTCCCAAAAAGTCACACAGAAGAAAGACAAAGGGCCAAGAACAAAACCACTGCCTTGCTTTCCCTCCTTAAAAGGGCTAACAACAAATAGAGCAGTAAGATGTTAAAAAAGTTTGAATTAAATTCTCTGTAGATTCACACTACATGTAGAGATTTATTCCACAAATCCACGACTGTGTCAGCAGACATGGTGCAGAATGACAAGGCGTAATTGCAGCATGTTAAGGGAAAGAATAAAGCAGCCAAATTTCACTGCTTCCACTGCTAGCTGCTATGATTGTGTACAGTTAAGTGACACTGCTGGTTTATCTGACAGCAGATAAACCAGCAGTGAGCAGATCTCACTATCCCACTGAGTAGACGGGCCATTAACTATCCATTTAAATTGTACGTTTTAACTTTTTCAGAATAGCTGGTTGAATTCTTTAAGGCAAATATGAAATTATAGCACCTGCCATCTTCTGAGCAATTAATCAAGCTAAGTAACAATTTATGACTAAGGGAATTCAGCCTGTGATTTGATTATCCAGTGCCTTATGCTGTGCTTGTCCTCTTTCAATAAAGCAGAGCCCTCTAAGTAAAAGACTGAATGAAACACTCAGATACTTCCCAAATTAGACACTTTATTAGCTTATTGGAAACAAGATCTATAGGAAGCAGCACACAAAGGAAGAGTCAAGTTTATGGGTTTAACCTCCTACTTAATAGTTCTGGAAAAAAACAAGTGACAGTCATTTAACAGAACAACTAACACAAACAACTGGAGTTACAGCAGTGTGCCTGAACTTGGATGACAATACAAAAAAGGAGGCCAAAAGCAGCCTGTAATATCTTTTGCACATTTGTCTCTGCAGATCATTTCAAGATCTGCTAGTGTGCAGTTTCAAGAAAAGACAATGAGAGTGGGAAAGTTTCATTCTGCATTAAGACAGAGTAAAAATATGCTCCTCTGAAAAGTAAACAATGAGCAGAGCAGTGAGGGAATACTGCCCCTGAAAATACTTATCTGAATCTAAAGACCTATTGCCAGGAAAGCTGGAGAGGGTTCAATTCAATGAGAATCTTCAAACTAAGACAAAACACGTTACTCTTCCACCTCTTAACATTTAACACTGATTCATTCCCTACTTGTTTCCCTTCCTTGCTTTGCTGGGCTACATGGAAACAAAATGCTTTTCAGCTTTACCAGAGCAGGAATGCACTTTGCCCTTAAGTTGCAAAGCAAGGCCAAGGAACACAAGTGACAGCAGAAGATCCTCGCCAGTGTCTTTGCTCTACCTGCAACAGTGGCTTCCTTCTTTAGTGAGGCCCCAGCACTGCAAGCTGCTGTGAGAGCAGACGTGTTCACTAAATTATCTGCAACCTTGTTTGCAAGTCCTTGCACTGTTCAGAAAATACTGCAACAAGAACTGAGAGTAAAGAAAGACAAGTTGAATCTGCCACTGACAGTAAAATTAACCAGGGCAGGATTATTTTCCCTTGCTCACTTAAAAAATATGTATTGGAGTGCTTTGATCTGTTCAGTCAAAACAAGCAGCAGCTAGGGAACGTATATTTGTGTCACAGCACTACATTTCAAGTTACCCGACAGCACAAGGGTTACCTTGATGAGCTGATTATTCTTCACATAGTGCAAAGTGTTTGATCTGTTGCCACCAGCAACAACAGGGGGGTATGCCAAGATGTCAGCACCACGAGCCCGGCACTCAAATTCGAACTGGAGTAACAATATGGAGAACAGGAAACCATTAGTGCTGATTCAGGTGATTAACTGCCCTAGAACCATAATAATTCTTGTCCTACAATTCTTTTCTTAATTTGTACAACACAAAGTGAAACTGGAAAGTGAGTTGACTAAATGAAAGCAGTATTAAATATTTTTCAAGAACTCTGGAGGAAAAAAATACAGAACCATCCACTTTTTGCAGGAGTTTTTCAAGGCTTTAGCGGGTCTCCAGGAAGCTCTTTCTGGTACAAGCAGTTCAATACTGTCTCAAACATTTCACTACATCGTCATACATCCAAGTGAGGATTTGTTCTTATATAAACTAATGCTCTTATTTGCCATATGACTTTGCAAATTTTCAAAGATCCTATGTGTCAGCATGACAAGAATCATGGTTTGTTTCTGTCTTTTAAAATTGCAATGTACCAGCATATTTACAGCAGTATCTATTTTTCATTACTGTTGAACTAAGAAGGTTTGAAAACATGCACTACCTTGATGTCTGAGGGGAAAGAAGAAAAAAAGCACCATAAGCCTCAAGATCTTTACCTTTCTTGAATGATGAAGCTGATGAAAGCATGGAAATGAATGAATTTACATCTATAAAGACCTTCAACATATTAATAACATGTCTTTTCTATGGTTACCAAAATCACACGGGACAGAACACTCCAGGATGCCTACACAGAGCAAAGGTTTTATGATCCTGGTCTGGACTGAAAAACTGATCTGTAAAATACATTTTAATTAAAGTAGTTTTTTCAACGCAGTGCTGCCAGTGCCATGTCAGCACAGGCCCATCCATGTCTTAACAGAGGGTCAAATCCTGCTGATGTTTCTTGAACAGGCATCTCACTGCAATTCCTTACAAAGTTCCTTACCAAATGTGCAGGCCAATTAGTCCTTATTTTGTAACTGAGAGGCATCTAAACTGCTTCAAGATGGCTGTGGTAATCTGATGTAGTAAGAGGCTAGAGGCAAGAGAAGCAGCCTTTACAAACAGGTGCTATAACTACTTAAATTTTGTACAACAGACATGTATTATGGAATAAAGTAATAACTTTACCTCCAATTGTTTAGCAGGTTTTGTATTTCAACATAGTACAAAAAGACATCAACAGAGAGAAACTTAGACAAATGCTACATTCCTTAAACAAGGGTACAGAAGTACAGCTGAAGAATTCCTCACACTGACTCTTCTGCATGTCCAAGGAACCACAAGAGCTGGGTGAATAAATGTGTACAGTGGGAGACACATGATAAAGAGATCTGATATTTCTGCTTTCCTGGAAGGATAACCAACAACCAGCCCTTCTATCTCACTTCCAGTTACAAAGTACTCACCTTTGCATACAGAAAGGCTTCATCCACAGGGGATTTACTGGCAAATATTGTCTCTGTGAAAGCCTATGAAAAAGAAGGGACTTTCAGTTAGCAAAGGAGCCTGAACTGTTTGTTGTCTCTTGAGGAAGGCCCAAAGTCAGGTGGCCCAGAACCAGAGGGTTTCACCAACTTCTTTGGTGAAAGTGCTGTCAAGACTAGAATCAGTTAAGATCTATACCCTAAGAAACAGTATTTAAGGGATGACTGACTAGTTTTTGGGGGAAAAAAAAAAAAAGAGATTAGATGATCGAGGCTGATCCCATGGTTTGGCATTTTAGAAGTTGTCTCACCTATGGATTCCCTCAGGTATAATAGGATTGCCTTATGCAGCTTTTCCTTCAGAGAAGGACAACCTGTGCCTCTCTTGTCTACATGGCTATCTATTTTAATAATATTTACGAAAACATAACAGCATTTGAGGTACCTGTCAGATTTGTTTAAAAGTGGCCAATGAGTTCAAAAGGTATTTCAGGGTAAAGGGGAAATGCAGCAGACACATACATAGGAAACATCATCATAAAAATCCTGTTTCCTCAAAATAAATAGAACAGATGGAAAATAAAATTATTTTGGAAAGCAGAGAGGAAACTGGGAAGACAGTGAAAAGGCTAGCCTTTGCTTTTAAACAAAGTCTAACAGCTGCTGGCCTTTCTTCACTGGAGTGAAGTCTCCTCAATGGAGTTATGCTAACTGAGAGAATCTGGTAGTCCAGCTGTCTTCCCGGGAGGGAGCCAAGCCCAGCCAGTGGTTGAGACAGAGCAGTTCAGTAATGATTAGATCAAAACTCTCCTTCCAACTCATGTCACCTCCTCATGGAAATGCACTGGTTCATTAGGAAAGCACACAACCCCATTACCTCTGCTGTCACCCGGCCAGCTATCTTCATCCTCTCAATCTCTGCAGGGGATTTGATCAGACGAAGGTTTTGCACGAGATGTCGAACGCCCTGGATGGGGTTTTTGCTCCGAGCTTTTACCTCAGTCAGGGGCTGCATGTAGTCAGAGTGCAGCTCTGCATGCACGGGTTTTCTCAAGTCATACCAAACCATGTTTGACTCACCTGGAATGCAAAACAAAAGTTGACACAGACTAAAATAAATGCAGAAATGTTCTCCCCATACTAAATTAACTCACTACTCCTAAACCAGATCTGTTGCTGTATTTGAGAAAAATAATTTCTCTGTATCTACATTGACAGACTATATAGACACTTCCACTGTCACAGAACACCAGCAGTCTCCTCTAAGTTTGGAAGATTACCAACTCATACCATATTGATTTGACAAATCTCCACTTCTGGGCAAATAATGGGGTTTACAACTATCACCGAATATATGCATCTGGCTCAGATCCATCCAGAGTTCACTGTCAAAGTTGCACTTGTGTAAGCTAAGCAGCCATCACATCACAGTGCACCTTCTGAATCGTTCCGCCACTCAGCTTTGTCATGGAAAGCAATTTACCTTTGTGCATGGAATCAAGATCTTTATCAACACCACCTAAGGACACTTTGGGAAACAACTGCTTATTTCAGCCATTCAAAGAAAATGAGCTTACTGCAAACAAACATATTTACTCACAGTGGAAGTTTATTCAGAACATCAGTTAGCAGCAACATTCTTCTCATGAGAACATTTTAAGTGCAAATTAGTAGAAAATCATGGTGAGTCACTGCTGATGCCCAGCCAGGCCCTCCTTCTTTGGTTACTGTAACCATTAGCAGATGCTTACAGAAAGTGTCTAAGAAACTGGGCATTCATTAAAGAGTACTGCCCTTAGCTGATTTATTGCTTTTCACGGACCTCTCCTCCACAGAATTACAAACTTCTGACTCCATTTTAATTTTGATATTCCAAACTTCCATGAATGATCTACAACTTAAGAGGTGCCAAACCCTGCCGTGTGGTAATTTAATTCAGTGTTCCCTTTGTTTTTAAATTAAGAAAACCAGCAATTAATCAATCATAGTCTTCCTCTGTGCTTTCCCCAACTATACACAGCTCATACCTTGCCTTGTTTTCTCTTTTTCAAGCTCAGTAGGTTTGTTCAGCATGTATCTCACACACACTTAATGCTTTCTTTGATCATCCTTTGCCCTGTGATTTACCTATTTTCAAGACATTCTTTTTTGAAATAAGGGATTCTAAGATGGTACTTAATACTCCAGAATTCTCTCCCTGTAGTTGTGTGACCCCTCCAAAGTCACACTTGCCTTTATTATATTGTCATGAACCTTCTTCAGCTTTATTTTATAATGCATTTAAATTCCCCCTGGATTATAAGTATTGAGGCTACATGGTGATGTGAGATGCAGAAGAATATTTCCAAAGGACAACAATGTTTGTATTTCAGGAGCAAGTCATCATCTAGCTAAATGTGAGTAGACTAACAAGCTCCCTTGTGTGGGTCGTTTTCTAAGTCTACTATGAATAAAAAGCTTTCAAGTTTCCTATATGTCATCTGGTTCTGGCTGTCAGCAAACAGATGTGACCAAAACAGGAACATGGCCTTGCTTATCCTGTTCCTTAATATTTCACAGATATACAGACTGGCATTCACATGGATACACAAGAAAGTCAGAAATTTTCAAAACTAGGTATTTCATTGGTAGCCCTCAAAGAGCTTAACACAAACTTCCAACTGCCTTTGCCACAGCCATACTCCCTGCCCCTCCCCAAGTTCATTTCAGTCTCAAAGTGATGTCACAGACCACCTCCCAAACCTGTACCATAAAGACTCTGCAGACCACATCTTGTCTCATCTCATTCCCTCTCTATTTTTTATTACCTTTCAGCTTGGCCACTAAGTGCCTGAACTCCTCAATGGTGTAAGCTTCATCTACTCCTGTAAGAGCAATTGCCCCATCTGGGCCTGATCTGGGCCCATCCCACAGCTCTCGATTTGGATCTCTCCGGGGCACAAAAAGTATGGATTTGTGAGATGGCAGTGCTTTGCCAGGAATGCTCTGCAGCACCAGGATGCTGTCAGGCTCCTGAAACCCACAGAGGTACAGGAAATTAGTGTCCTGATGGAAAATATAGGGAATGTCATTGCTCATGTAGTATGTGGGGTTGGACAGCAGAATCACTGTGTGGTCCAAACCATCCCAGCCTTGGGCTTCCTTCTGGATCAACACCATCAGTTTGTGTCTGCGAAGAGCATATTCCACCTGTGACAATCCTGGGGTTACCTCTCCTGTGAATACAAAACAAACCAGAAGGAGAAATTCAAGGCACTAAAGGTATTTTACTAGTCACATGCCTGATTCCTGCCTACTCCCTGATGCCTTACATGCGCATCCCTCCTTTGTAATCTCTCACAAGCCTTTCCCTCGCTCCTCTTCAGCTTCCATCCCTTCAGCACATCCTCATCCAGGCTGCTTCTCCATCATGCAAAGACAGACATTGGTTTTAACCATTTGGATGCTGTTACATATTTCTGTGCAAAGGTAGAAATCGCAAAATCTGATAGATTTAAACAAACATCCAAATGTTTGCAGAGAATGTGTGAAAAAAAAAGGGGAAGGGGCAATGCAAACTGAACTTTGACTGCTAAAAACTGATAGGTTTTACAGCATGGATATTGAATAGAAATTTGCCTCCTGAGGTTAAGCATTAATTGCCTCAGATAAAGCTAGAATGTTTGTTCAAATACACACTAAGTCAACTCATAAAGTGACTATTTCTAAACCACAAGGGGCAGATTGAGTATCAGAGATTCAGGGATATCAGGCAGAAAAACAGAGGTTGCAGAGTCTAACCAGTCACTACATTCCAGGCATAAACAAACCATGGATGGCAGGCTGCCATCAGACTCCTGTTAAGGGAAGGGATCTTCTCCAGGGCATATGTAGCTTTTCTCAATATTTAACAATTCAAATTTTTCTAAAGTTAAATACTGTATTTCTAATAACACTAAGCATATGATCTCTCAGATGAAGGTACTCTTTCAGCTGCTCCAGTCCCAAAAGACATGAAGTACAGCAATCAAGACACTCACCAAAACAGAACTGAAGTTCAAAGGACAACCAGCAACAGCTGAAGTATGTATTTTTTAAATGGTGAGACTCTCTAATTATGATCTAAATTAATATAAGAGCCTTAATCAGTACTTTGGCTAATACCCTACTTTAAGATAGATTGAATTTTGATACCATTTGTTAACATTCCACTTCCATAATCTTTTCTTCCTTTTTCATGTATTACACAGTGACAATTTTAGAAAAAAAATTGACACTTGACTTGTACTGCCAGTGGATTCTTGCATGTGGGCAGTGGGAGGGGGAAGTTCTATATGCATTAATTTTGACACCTTTTCGATTATATCCTCAATACCTATTAGATGTAGAAGTCTTTAAAAAGAACCAAACAAACCCCAAAAACCCACCACATTTATTTTACTCTGTAAATGTAGAAATGACAGAGAACACAGAAGCTGTTTTACTGCAATCTGGCTTCACATATCATACTGCAAATTTCCTATGTTCCACTGCATTCCAATCAGCTTTTCAACTGCCACAGTCCAGTGAATTTCAGAAGCTGCAATGGGGTCAAACATGGGGATCCCAGCTGTGAGGCCTGGAAATTCTCTTTGCATTAAAGGCATTTGCTTTTTAAAACAATAATTGCAACAAAACAATGTCATATTATTTTAAGGAAACCACCTCTACTTCATTAAATTGAAAAATACTTTGGATAGCTAGAATTCACTTCCAGTGCTTTGGCTGCACTTTAAGGAGTCAGCCCCATTTATTGTAAACTGCCAATGGGTGCCCTAAGCAACCTGACCGAATGCTGAAGTTAGCCCAGCTTTGAGCACAGGGGGAACGTGTTAGCTGTGTGAGGTTCCTTCTGACCTGAATTATTCTAAAATTAAATACAGAAGTGTATATATGTATATATGCATACACACACATTCACTTGTTCTCCCTTTATAATCACCCATGGAAGAACACAAAATGTTTTCCTGGACATATTCTTGAATATATTTTTGCTGCAATTTTTTGTTTGTTTGTTTTTTAGATTTAATTGCGTCCATCTTATGCCTACATGCTCATTTTCATGAATCTCAAAAAAAATGCACAACCTCAGCTTCTATTACTACTGCCTAACTTCATAGTCACAAGTTTCTTTTTCTCCTTTTCCTCATATTGAATACTCCTCTGAGCAGGGCACATTCTTCAGACAAGGGGTGTCCATCTATCAATGTCCCTCCCCTATTCACCTTTGCCAAACTGCACCTTTGTTTTGTGACTCACAAGACATGAGATATGAACCATTCTGACAGTTCAGCTTGCACAAAAGACTCCCTCTCGATAAAACCCATATTTATTTGCAGGACAACAATCCCACAAAATGCCACTGCCACAAAAGGTCTGCAGCACCCAAGTAAACAACCCTGAGTATGTCATGAGAAAAAAGAAATAAGCTATGAAAGCCATCACATGTGAAACCTATTTTTGGAATCAGTATTATCTCAGACAAGGAAATTAGCTACTAAATATAATTACTGGCTAATGAAGGTAGTCATAAACAGCTGAAACCACAAACAACTCTATAATACAACAAATCAATACACTCAGATAAACAGAGACAAGAAAATATCAATGACTAGCTCATGCAGGGCCCAAACCTCACCTGGTTTGAGCAGATGTGGGTGTGTAAAGGGGCTGGGCTGGCCCAAATACCGGTTTGGAATCTTCTTCTGCTGGGCAGGCTGGATGGAAAATCTTCGGAGAGCACATGACTTGCAAACTAGAGGAAAAGAAATGCACCATGTCGAGGTAAAAAAAACCCCAGAACTTTCCAGTTAGGAAACTGCAGAACTGTAGTCTAGTCATCAGACTTTTAGCAGCATTCCTTCACTTATATGACAAAAATATCCCTCCTTAACTTCTCCATCTGCTGTGCATCACAATAGTTTATGAAACAATGTGCACACAACTCAAATGACAATCAAATATTCATGGAACAGATAGAAAGAAACAAACATATGCTAGATCTGATAATCCAGCAACAAAACCCAGGAAGCTCTGTTGGTTTGCACATCCCAATTCATACAACAGGTGTTTACGAGGCACTCAGCACTCTCCTTCCCTTGCTTCCCTCAAACACCACAGGGCTCCAAGTACCACACCTGTACATTGGCTCTTCTTGGCAATGTCTTCAAAAGAATTCTCTCATCTGGAACAATTAAAAAGTTTTCCCGGCCTTTCCAGTTGTTTTTTTTACTAATAATGCCGCAAAGAAACCATCAAATAACACAGGTTTTTACAGGAATGTGATTTTCTTTTCCTTCTGGAGGATACCCAAGAGTCCCTGTTTATGTATTGACCTTCCATGGCAGCAGCATTAGCCAAACTGAATAGTTATGTATTCCACTTCCAAACCCACATACAGCCAAAGCAGGTGAGTTTTAAAGACAACTAAAAGTATGCATCTGTGAGCTGGGAATGGGCACAAGACAAAATCCAAAATTAAAAATTAATTGTCAGAAACTTCAGAATTCTCAATCACAGCCTTTTGCAACTGAAGAAGTGCTTGTGCCTGAACACAAATCATCCAGACCCGTAGGAAGGAGAGAGTAGTCAGAAGGTAAACATCTATTTAATGTTTTGGAAAGTGGTTGCTCTTTTTGTTACTTACCACATGCCTACTGGAAAACCAATTTGTGCTGCCGTTCTTAGAACAAATACTATTAACTCTTCACCAGCATAAGCAAGGATAACACAAGCAAAACATCTGCCTTTCAGGTAGCTGAGACTCCGAGGCTTACAGCAAAACATACCGACAGTGGATTTGCTGTGGGAGCCAGTATGATTAGCCTCTAATTGAAGATCATTTATGCATGACAACTAATAGTCGTAACATGAAGCATTCACTATGTGATGCTTGCCTGGAGACCCGGACGGTGAAATTTAACTACAGGGGTTTTTGCAGTCTTAATTTAAAATTGGTGCTTCTACTGTTTTTCTCCACATACACAGCAAAAAAACAGGGCAGCTCGCAACGAGACGACACAGCGGACACTAAATAAAGCAACACCTTGAAGGCAGTAAGGAGCTTTCTACCGTTGCTTAATTATTCAAGTTACTGCCTGTTCTTCCCTAGGAGTCAGCCCTCACCGGGGCTGCCACTGCGCCGCCGGGGAGAGCCGCTTTCCCGCGACCCGAGAAGCGGGGCTGTAAGCGGAGATAGCCAGCTGTCGCTACCGGAGCCGCGGGCGGTGTCGGGGTGCGGGGGAGGAGGGGTGTCTGACCTGCGGCGCCGCGCCACCCCTGGGCCGCCAGAAACAGCCCCTGTTGCGAGAGGCGCAACATGGCCGGGCTACACAGCGCATGGCGGGACCTCTCTGCGCCGCCCGCTGACACCATCACCGCGCGCGGCCCGCCGCCAATGAGCGGCGCCGTGCCGGCTTAGGAGCCCGCGGAGGTCGCCTGCATCGCCCGCGAGGGGGAACCCGAGCCATGGCGAGGGCTGGCGGCAAGAGCAACAGGGGAGCGGCACCGCACAGGGCGGAGCGCAGCTGTTAAGCCACGGCGGCCGCTTCTAGAACGTCTGCCCCCGCCACGCCGCGGAGGCCCGGGGCCATGACTGCCGTGGGCGACGTCGGGGCCTTGAAATGGAATAGGACGAACGGAGCGGACGGCGTTTGTGGGCGCGTCCATGGAGTTTATGGGCGGAACAGTGTTTGGCGTGGGCAGAGTCAATGATGGCGGGCGGAACCAGACCAGTTGTGGGCAGAGCCTCTGGCGGGTGGGGCGGGCTGGAAGGTTCCGCGGCGGGTGGGCGGGGAAACGACCGCGCTTGGGCCGCCGCCGGGCCGCCATGGACTCGCGCAAGCTGAGTGAGCTGCGGGCCTTCGTCCGGCTGTGCAAGCAGAACCCGGGCCTGCTGCACACCNGCCTTCCCGCCCTCTCCTGCCCTTTTCTAACCGCCCTCCCCACTCTTCTGCCACGATTGCTCCTGGCGCGTTAAAAAGACTTGTTAATTTTTCGTTTTGTTTCGTTAACGCTGGCTGTTCCCATTGCAAAAAGCCTGCCCCTCGGCCATCTCTCTTAGAAAGCCCCAGTATAATACTGAGCTCATTCTCACATTGCGCAGCAGAGTTGGCTAGCCTGTCTTAAAAGGGAGCCGAGTTTGTGGGGAGGTGAGTGGCGGTTGTTTACATCCTGGTGCCCAAGAGCACAAAATACCTGGCAAATACAGTTCCTGTCCAAAGCGTATTTTGCTCTTTGAAGTCGAATTCTCTGCTCCCTGTGAACCATTGAGGTACCTGCTCTTTACGCTGCACATACTCTGTGTGACCGGCGCCTGCCGTAGCAGGTACTTCACAAATAAAAATTATCTTTGGGTTCCACTCTGAATACCCAGAAGGACGAGGCTGGAAGGTTTGGGATTCTTTGCTGCTGACAGAGAACCCACAGAACCACTGTGTTCAGGTACGGTGCCTCTGCTTGGCTTTTATGTCTGCTATGATAAAAAACTCTTGAGAATTGAGGGACATATGTTCAGATGCACATGTTAAGCAAAGAGAATTTGAAAGATTTTTATCTGGTGACAAACTGGGATTTGGTTTAGAAAATTCGTGTTAATTAGCAGGGTTTTGTGTGTATAGATATATATGTGTACATACATTTAGAGGAGTAAATACTGGCATTTCACAATAT
Organism: Illadopsis cleaveri; assembly: GCA_013399915.1. Classification (NCBI taxonomy): domain Eukaryota; kingdom Metazoa; phylum Chordata; class Aves; order Passeriformes; family Timaliidae; genus Illadopsis; species Illadopsis cleaveri. The sequence goes on from VXBB01013029.1 coordinate 45,588, forward strand.
GTCTTGTAATGAAAATAGCTGTAATTAAGTGTTTATTCATGGTTTTTTACAGTGATATTTAAAATTTTTACGCATCTGAATAATATTGTAGTTGTAAAACCACTGGTATTTAACTGAACTTGGCTTTGCAGTCCTGACAGTAATGTACCTCTGCCTAGGAAGGAGATCGATGTCTGTCTCCTCCTACTGCAGATCTTTATTCCTTTTGCTATACATGAAATACTTCAGTGCCTTACCCTAGGTTTCTTCCAGTACTTCTGTTGCATACATATGAAGGTGTGGACAGACTGCTTTAAAACTTCATGGGGTCTGGCCCAGTCTATCAGACCCCTTTGAGTTTCCTTGGGGCTCAGCCCAACGGCGACTTGAATGAAGAGAGAGACAGCTTTGATCTAGTTGTCAGAAAAGTAGTTTTAATAATACAAAAATAACAAACAATAAGGCATCCACTGTATTGGACCGAACCGATCAAGGCAGTAACAAGGGGCAAAAGGCACGAGGTCACACGTGGAATTTTGGGTCAGACAGAGGTACTTATGCACCCTGCTGTGGCTGGGGAGTTAAGGTATGGTTTGAGGGAAGGTTCCAATGGAGGACAGCGATTAAGAATATTAAAATTCCTTTATCACCAAAAGTCAACTTATGATAACACAGTGAACTGAGAACTTGCTTGTAACAATTTGCATAGAGAGCATGTCAATCAGCTTTTTTTTTTATGGCACTACGAATGGAGTTTCCCAAGGCATTTTTCCAGGGTTCTCTTTTTTCCTGGGGAAACTGCTCTACACTGCTTTAAGAGGGAGAGGAAGAGCACCGATTTCTTTTTGCCGAAGAAAGTGTTAGGGAATTGAAAGATGAATGGAAAGATCTGACTTTCTCCATGTTAATGGGAAGGGCTATAATTTCCAGTTTAATTTTTAGAATTTGTATTTGGTACTTGTCATAGAAATACAGTAATTACATTTAGAGCCATGGAATGTTTTTTGCATGTAAAATCTTCACTGAATGTCTTTATCTCAAAAGTTAAAAAATACTGCAGAGCAGAACCTTCTACAGCTCTCCAAGTTTTCTGGTTTTCTTCACATATTTGAATTAAATATTTGCCTAAGTAATATACTTGGATGGTGGTAGTGGTACCCAAATTACTTACCATGCAAAACTGTCTGGAGTTCTGGTGGATTTGCCTCTGCCTTTATGTAATAGTACTGTATGCAATAGAACTGCTAAGTGCATTATTGGGTCTGATCATTCTTTGGAAACTGCTTCAAACAGCATGGCCTGCCACCAGATAGAAATAAACTTGATAACTTTTATATCTCTGTCTGGCTTACCTGTCTTAATCTGAATGACATAGGTTTGTTTACCTAAGTAGTGTTATGAGTGATTAGAATAATGACTAAATTATACTAAAATTCTGCTAATTTCTTTGATTTATTTTTTTCCTTAAACTTAGTGATAATTTAAATTATGCTGACTACTCATGAAGCCAGAATAGGATGCTTTATTTCTAATTAGCTGTTAATATTGCATCAGTAACGTTTAGTCTTATCTGTTTTCATGCACTTGTTGTTTTCTAACCCTTATTCTGCCTAGCTGTTGTATTTAATTTCTATATCAATGCTCTTTGTAGAGAAAGCATAGGGTAGTGCATGAGTGTGTTTTGAAAGTGTTTTGACATTCCTTTTATTAAGTCCATTTTCTCAAAATTGCATAAAAATACAAATGTTTTACTTGAATTAATATGAAATGACTCATTAAAAGAAACACATTTCAAAACCCAGCAATTGAACAAAGAAACAAGAGCAGTCCTTAAAAATAAAACACAAAATCCCTAATTGATCAGTAAAGCTTTCTGCCTTTTTTTCGTTGTTTTGTTCAAATAGGTTTTTACCCTTTTGAATTCATGGTAATCCAGTTTCTCTCTACCAATAATTTTGCTGTCAATAATAAAAGTGGTTGCAGAAATCACATTTGCAGTTCTTCCAACAAGTCATAAATGTGACACTTCATGGCAGTGATGAGTGGAAATGTGCAGTCACTGTTGGACTGGAGTCCTGACAACTGCCACTTGTTACGGGCATCACACTCTCTAAACTCTTTGTATGTCTTCTGTGTGTCTGTGCTTTTTCTACGTCTCTGTACCTGCCTTTCCCTACAAGAGTGTCTTATGTTTCCATATACTGCTGAGGTTTAATACATTGCAAACTTTGCGTATATCCCTGCTGTGTATTCAATCATTGTTATCAAATACTGGGTTAAGAGAATTTAGAGTAATTTGCTTTTGAGTTATTCTGGGATTATAACTGTAGTTTAAATAGAGATTACCAAGATAGCAAAAATATTTTCAAGTACTGCGAGTGAAACTGTTTAACCTTGGCAGTTCATGAAATAGCATATTATAAGACATGCATATATGTTAGTAAACATTTCCCAAATTGAACTAGACTTGAATAGTTTTCAGAGGGATATGAAGAGAACAGAGGAGACTGACTTAAGTTGTTTCAGTCTTGCGGTGATTTAAGGTTTCAGACTTAAAACTAGCTAGTACCATGGATATTAGCTATTAGCTCTGCTAAAATGCTTTGTAATTTGTAGTTTTCTTTATGTAGAAGTAAAGTTCCAAGGCTTCACTAGATGGTCCCTGTCGTCCTCTCCTTGGTTTTTGGAGACTAATAAGAGTTATGTGTTTTATTGTCAGCCTATGACGGCAAAAATTTAGGAGGAACAGTTAGTTCGCCTTCCGTGTTTTCTGCCTGGTTGGATAATGATTTCTCAGACTGCAGTTGTTTAGTCCTTGCAGTGTATATTCGATCAAGTAATGTCAGCATCCTGGAGACACATAGAGATTGTTGCAATAGCTTCAGAACATGCTGAGTTTGTCACTTGTTGCGTGTTGGTTGGTTTGGGGGGTTTTTTGACAGTTTTTCCTTGTAAATGGGAAGTAGTTTAGTGCTGTTTGCTTGCCTTTTGCTGCAGGGCCTTGTACCAAGACCTGTCAATCCTGTCAACTCCTTCTCCAACTCCTTCTACCCTTTCTCCCCCAATTCATCCCTATCCTATTCTGCCTCATTCAGATTTGTTTTCAGCCAGTTTGAGGCCTGACTCTGAGGTGCTGCTGACAGGAGAGAGGAAAGAGGGGATAATGGACTGCAGTAGCTTGACTTTAGAAGCTATAACTTCTCATCCTTGGGATACAGTTTTATGTTGCACAAATTCCTGAAAGCAGATAGTCCTTCCGATTCCTCCTGGCCAGCCCTGTTTACCCATCTCCTTCCCTCCCCTGCATCCCATCTAACCAGTTGTGTGGAGCCCCGAGGAGCTGGTTGTTAAGCTCATGAAAACATTTTTATTGAAAACTATCAGTAAGTGGAAATGTGGGGCCAAGGGATTGCTGGGAATGGTATTCCTTGTGGCGTGCTGTCATAGTTATGGTTAGATGCTCTATCTAACAGCTGGAGAATTCAGCCTCTGCTTATTCCTGGCTGCTAATCAAAGTCAGTAGCATGTGGAAGTTTCTTGTATATTGACAGAATGCTGTCTCCACCAAGAATGGTCCTTAATTGTGGCAAAAGAGAGGCAGGAATATTGCAATATGTAAGAGAAATTATTTTTTTTCCTAGGCAGCAGTTTCTTTTTAATTGCGTAGGCATTTTAGGCTTTTCTCTTTAATTGTTTGACTTCTGTTCAAATAAATAATTCTAATTTTAGTTATATCTATAATCATATCTAGTTTTGATTCAAACATAAGTTGCATTTAAAGGAGAAAATCCATTTGAGCCACGAGGCAGCTTTCCCTTGTGAGAAAGGGTGAGTGGGTGAAGGGTGATGCAAGTGAGTACAAGTCTCAATGGAGCTATACAACAGACAGCGTGCATTGCACTACACTGAGAAAAGTGTGGGGGGATGTATACTCTGTTTGCTGCTTTGACAGTGAAATGAATCATCGTGTTTTGTGTTACAACAAAAAGATGAGATTACCAGCATTTGAATCAATAAAATACATACCACTATTTTGATAATCTTACTGTTTTGTTTTGTGTTTTCTCTGTTTTGCTGAAAAGTATGGGAGGCATAATACCACCTGCTCCAGCCAATGCCTCCATGGAGGAGACAAGTAAGGTGAGATGTGAAGAATTTATTACTGAGAATTGATGGTGGCAAAATTACTGAGCAGCAGAAGGGGAAAATTTGCTGTCAGTTTTCTCTCAGAGTGGGGGGTGAATGTGAGATTTCCGTCTGAGGCCTGCCCATTGCATGTTGTAGATGACTTGTTACAGATGACTTCTTAGTTCGTTTCAAGTGTTATTTTGCTCCATTTCTCTAATCCTGAATGCCTGATGTTCTCTGCAATGCTAATGCCGTACAGAGTCTTGATTTCTTTTTTTTGTTTTGTTTTCTAGTCTGTTTATAAACCATTTCTCTCATCGTTAGTGGATTAAATTATCTTTTCATGAGAAGAAGTGTTAATAAGCATGATAAGTAATGAAGTGATCAGTTGAACTATCAAATTTTTAAGGCAGTATTGTGGAAGATGTTGGCATTTGTTGATTTATTTTAAGGAAGAAAATAAATTTGCCTTGTAGATATTTATATCAGGATTTTTTCAAGTTTGAAATTCTTTTGGAAAAACGATGTTTTTTAATTTTTTCAACAAGACAGTGGATGCTGGAATTACTGTCTAGTTAGAGCAATATGGAGGGACTGTGTGTATATACTGAATGTAGTCTGTGACACTAAGTGTGAAGACGAGTGGCGTGTAGCTGATAATAGACACGATGTGCTAAGTTATGGGATTCAGATGAAACTTAGAAGTCAATAAGAAAGCGTTTCAAATTTTTGAAAAAATACTCTAGGTATATAGAAGTGGCAAAAAGCTCAGACCTTGGCAGATGAAAACAATATTTAAATCACTGTCATCAGCTTATTGTTCCCTGCTAAAGGACCTTAGCTTAATGGTATTAAATTGAGAGAATTTTTGATCCAGAGAATGTGTGAGGGAAGGCAGGAAAATTGGAAGAGTTGCTTAGTAATCACTGTAAAACTGGGTCTGAATTGGATGTTATTTGGATTATTTGGTTTTGGTTATTGAATTACAAAATTTGAAGGACCAGCTTTACCAATAAGAGAAGTTCATGAGTCCAGATTTGGGCTCTGAAATACTTGCATACATGATAGGCTTAATCTGAAAGGAGAAAAAATGAGACTAGTATCTTAAAATAAAATGGTTCAGCTGTATCAGAATCTGGTTTTTCTAATACATTTTTATATATGAGAGCAGAAATAGAGCATCAGTCAGAAATAATGTGTGCTTACAAATACATGTCTCTCTCAGGACAAAGCAGACGAACATCCAGAGGAGCCGGTTAAATCACCTGAACCAGAAAGTGAAGAGAGCGACTTAGGTGGGGAAAATAGCAACTTGATTACATTTTGCCAATGTGAAAATGATTCTGAAAATCCTGTCTCTGTAGATGGAGCTTAGTCTTCCTTTTTATTTTTCCCCCAGAAATTGATAATGAGGGAGTGATTGAACCAGACAATGATGACCATCAAGAAATGGGAGATGAAAATGTGGAGGTAAGCAAAATATTTTCAATGTGGCGGTAGGAAAAATAGGAGGGTTTGCGTGTAATCAAGGATAGCAGCTGAGGGAGGATGAATACTCTGTTATCTGTGTAGCCAGCTGTTGTTTTTGCTCTTTTTCTTCTAAACAGAAAATTTACTGGCTTAAAATAACATCCTTTTCTTATTCAAGGTTAGAATCAAACAAAAAGTTCCATGTGGAAGATCAGGTCAGAGAGCGCCAAAGAAGTTTATCAAAACACCCATGCTAACTAGATATGTGGAATTCTACCATTATTCAACTTAGCTTTCAAATGTTTTATAGCTAATAATAATGTTGACTAATGTCTTCAAGCTGAAAGCAAAGGTTTTGTAGGGTTTTTTGAACTATGTTTTAAATGCAAATTAAAATTATGGTTCTGGAATTGGACAGTTGAAGCACTTTCTCCTTTGGCAAGGTCTTAGTGTGGTAATTCTGGCCTGGACTCTACAGCTTTTGGGGGTTTTGTGTGTTTTTCATTTTATTTTCTTAGGTAACTGAAGAGATGGCAGATCAAGCTAATGAAAAGAAGACTGAAGCAATAAATGCTCTCAGTGAAGGTGATACATTGTTTTTTTATACTTATTTAAGGACATTATTTTTGGTTCTCCTATTAGAAAAATGAAGGTGAATATCTTGGACCATTTTGAATTCTTTAGAGGAGGAGAAAACATACTTCTTGTTGGATACCCAAAACTATCTAGAGCATGGGAGCTTCTTCAAGTACTGTTTGTCCAATGTAGCCATAGTTTAGGGAAAGGTGGAAGGGGGGAATAAGGTACTGCAGCATCTTAATTACAAATTGATCATTATAGTATTTCCCTCCATATTATGATCAGTGTCTCAGTGGTTTGTCTTAATGCAGTGAAAAGGTGTATAGTGAAGATGTGACATTCTGTTTGATTGCATTTCAAGTTAAATATACAAATTTAACTGGGAAAAGTATCTCTTCTCCTCAAGTATTAATTTTAGAGTTTGTACTTCAGTAACAGTGAGAGGGAGAAAGTGATTTTTCTTTGTTGATAATGTTCTCTCTAAGAAGAGTCTAGGCACATCACACTGAAGGCAGGTTTGGGAATTCAGATGTAATTTCATTACATAACGATTAAAACTTCACTGGTACTTACATTTAGGGGACCTTCAGAAGGCTGTTGACTTGTTCACAGATGCTATCAAGCTGAATCCATGTTTGGCCATCTTGTATGCCAAGAGGGCAAGGTGAGTCATTAACTAGTGATTTATGTTTCTGTCTGTTTTGTTATTTTCCTTAGGGAGCCTAAATATAAGGCAACTGGAGGATCTGTGTAAACTTAAAATCACAGGAGGGAGAGGGTAGTGCTCATTTCATGCAGTTTCTCTTCTGATTGACTCACCAGATTTGCTGTAGCAGCCATATAAAGAATCTTGGTAATAGAGTAAATAACAGAATGATGTTCCAAAATGCATTGTGGTAACATTAAGGATACTTTCCTGTCTGACCTTCCAGGGGTACCCTGGCAGTCAGGCTCGAACTGCCTGAGTTGAGACTGAGGTGCCTTTGCAGCTACACCCCCCACGCTCACACAGTCACATCAGGCTTCCATACTGTCTTGACCCTGGGTTTCCCACAGCAGGCTCTCAGACATCTGGATCCTTAAAATAATTTAATCATGGTGCAATAACAAAAGAACGGCTCAAGCTGGTGTCTCTGAGGAGGGATTCCAAACAAAGGAAGCCCTGGGCTTTCATACCTTCACAGTCTGTGCTTGTGAAAGTCTGGGGTCACGGGCTTCTGTTGTGTCTAAGTGTGTCCAGTCACCTGGTTGGGCCACAGGTCCCTGTGCAAAGGTTGACACTGGTTCTTGCCTGAGGCACTCACCACCCAGAGTTCAATCTTCAGCTGACACTGCAGCTGCCCCTGGAGCTACCTGCATTGAAAGTATTCCTCAACAATAGTGCTTTTGGTGTGTTGAGGTAGAATAATGCTGGGTTACAAACACTGGTAAAATCTGAAGTGTATTGTGGGATTAAAATGATGATTGAAATGATACTCTGCATAGATGCAAACTTAGTTAAGGATCCTGTGAATTCTCTCCCTGTTGTACCTGCTAAATGAATTTGTTAATAGACCAAGTTCTCTTCCACAGTCTCATGTTTGAACCAGACACATCTGTATCTCAGCCCATTCTCTGCCCACCTTACTGTGACTTACATCTACCAGACTGCAGATGATTCATTGGGAACTTTCTAAATTCATAATGCACAAACATCTTTTTCTTCCTGATTCTTCAGGAAGGCTGATGGGTTGCAGAAGCAGATTTTTTTTTTTCTGTTCTTACACAAAAGACGACTAATCACGGATGATTTGATAATTTTGTGGATCTTTCTGATAGCAAAGTTTTATTCAAAGAGAACTTAAATTTTCATAAGATTAATCAGTGCCCTTTGTAATACAAAATACTGTTCCATTGTAATACATCTTGACTGGTACTTGCCTTGCTGTTTTTTTTCTTTGTCCATATCAAAGTTTTTTGCATGTAATACCACCTGTGTAGCTTAATACACTGTCGCTATCATAACAGTATTTTTAAAATCTCTTACAGTGTCCTATCTTCTCAGGACTGGGTGTAGCAATGAAAAATAAGAATATTAGAAGTTTAAAAGTTCCCTCATTGTGGTCTGTTGTAGAAAGAAATTAATAATATATTAGGATATTGTAACACCTGCCATGCTGATGAAGTGCTAGGAGTAATCCATGGTTTTGGTTCTGGGGGATTTGTGTGTTTGAGAGACTAGGGGCTTTGTGGAGCCAGCAGCATTAGAATGGCTCTCATTGATGAAATGTAGCTTTGGGACGCTTCCCTGACACCCTGTCCACCTGTTTGTTCCTAGAAGACAATGTGTGACTTTGTGCTTGCTTTATTAGAAGCCTTAATAATGAAGTTACTTACAGGAATTGTTGTATAACTGTTTTCAAACACATGTAAAAGGGACATGTAGAATTAGATGTAGATGTTCTGATGTAGAATATGTTGAATTGAATACTTTTGTCAATTCAGGAATGTTTTTTAATGTGTCCTTAAGAGATTTTTAATTTTAGTTACTTGAACCTCCTGAAGTACTACTCTACTAGTTAGTCTGATGTGCTTGTGTGTTGTAAAATTTTCAGCTTTTACATTTAACTGACAAGGGATTGGGGTTTCTTGCATAGTTTATGTTTGTTTTGTTGCTTTTGATTTTGATGACTCATCTCCTACCTCCTTTTCCTCATGACTCTAGCTGTTGATCCTTGTAACCTGTGTAGCTCCTCATGCTTTCTTTGTCTTACTGTGTTAAAGACTGCAATATGGCACGCAGAATGTTATTGTTGTTTTGTTCAGATTTCTAGTTGCCGTTGACCAGAGACCCCAAGCCCCATGGGGCTGAACTGTCCTTTGCATTTATGTATCTTTTCTTCTGTACTGAAGTTATTCCTCCTGGCAAGGCTTGAGTCTGAACAATGAATGTTTTCAGTTCTTGTTCATGACTCACCTATGTCGCTAGATGGACATGAAATGGAAGACAGGCATGCAGTCAGTTGTCAGAGCGAAAAAGGAGAGTGGTTTGTTTTCGACCTCGATTTATATTGATTTTGGACAATGACTACGGATTGGACAAACGAGGTTGATGCCTCTCTAACCACACTGGTCAAACTAGAAGTCCATCAAGAGAGGAATAATAATCACTTTGTTTACCTAAAAAGTCTGTGAGAAACTCCACTACAAAAATGCAAACATCAGAAGGCTGAAAAAGATCAGAGTGACACACCTACAATGCTGGGAGGGTGAGACTAAATTTTAGCAACTTCATTATCTATGTTACTATGAAATCTTTTTGAATGCAGCTTTTCAAATGCATTATCTCACTAGCTTGCCTGTTAGTAATCCAAAGTTATTTCCAGCTTAAGTTAGTAACTTGGTATTTCAATATATATGATAAATGTTCTTGTTCTCACAGTGTTTTTGTGAAACTGCAGAAGCCAAATGCTGCTATTAGAGATTGTAACAGAGCCATCAAGATTAATCCTGACTCGGCACAGACCTATAAGTGGAGGGGGAAAGCACATAGGTAATGAGCTGCACCTGTACTTGATCCTATCTTTATGTGGAGGGAGTAGTTTTGTTCATACATTCTCTCCTCCTCTATGCCTCTGAACTGTTTGTCTTGTACCTGAGAACAGTAGCTGTGAGCCAAGAAACCATTGTGCTGAGTATGTGGCTTAGAGAATAAGGATGATGGTGATTTATTGATGGCAATTTATGAGTAGTCCTCTTGATACTGTCCCCTCAGCCCCCCCCACACTTCCTCTGTCTCTCATCTTCTAATGGCTTACTGTTTTTCTGAATAACATTTTCTTATCATTAGGTAAAGATTATGAGATCTAGGACTGCTTGTTTTATTTGGAGTTTTTTTGTTTTCACTTATTTTGTTGGGTTTTTTTTTACTGACCTATAATTCTTGAACATTTAAATACCTGATTATTAGGGAACCATGTGTTGCAACTGAGAAATGTTATTAAGCAAACAATGTAATTATTTAAAATGATATTAGGCATTCTGCCAACTACAGTTCAACTTTTTTTTTAATAGCAATAAATCAAGAAAAAAGGTGACAATTCTTACCGTTTATATAAAAGTGGAAGAAGTAAATGCTAATATAATTTTTTAAAAAGTGTTTTAGACTGTCTTTAGAGAGTTGTTTGTTAGTGTCTGCAGTTTTCATTTACAATGTGAAGCCTAAGTGTGGGAAGACTAGAGAATAGTTTGCATTAATACCTCTGTCTGTGAGCAGAAGTGCTTTGACCATTTAGTAATACCACCATTTGCTTAAAATTTTAATTATCAAGAGTATGAGGCTTACATGACCGCTTTAATTAAGACATGGTGCATCCAAGTCATGAGGTTTGAGTGCTGAGCAAGAGGGTCCACTTAAGCCTGAGGTGGTAGTAGTGCTTCATGAGTTTAGCTAGGGTACCTTCTCCCTGTTGAATCATTCTTCATAGCAGATAATGACATGATCTCATGGAAAGTTTTTCATTCATTGTTACTGTAAAGATATGAAGCAAACAAGCAAGTGTCCTCTAATGGTATTGTAGTGTGCAGCTTAAAGGAAACACCATGATTATTTCTGTAAATCATTGTAGCTCTCGGTAGAGTTTCTGAGTGATGCATGATTAAATGTTTTGAAGGCTTGCAAGTGTTCAGTTTTTCCTTGTGACTGTTGGTGTCTTCTGAATTCCAGACTTCTTGGTCACTGGGAGGAGGCTGCTCATGATCTTGCATTAGCTTGTAAACTGGATTATGATGAAGATGCAAGTGCCATGCTGAAGGAGGTGCAGCCAAGAGTAAGTGGGGAGGAATGCTGGAGGTCTTCCCTGTATTTGAGTGACATAGCTGCCTTCATATTCTTCAACAGGCATTGTCTGGAAGAAATGTGTTCATATGTTTTCTGACACTTCAGACTGAGTTTATAAATACTTCTGTCTTTAGTAACAGCTGTTTATGGCTGCGTGTAGAAAATTTGAATGTGTGGGGCTGGGCATGTAACAGAAATATGAAATACATTCCTTTTTAAAATTTTAACAGAAGAATCTGAAGCAGTTGAAGTTTGCCAGGTATTTTAGAATCTAGACTAAAAACCTTCAGAACAGCTGGAGATAGCTGATAATTGTTTTTTTTCCCCCAGATTTTTCTGAGTTGATCAAAGCTTTGACCGTAAGCACATTTTCTGAAGGAAGCATTTTCCTGTGCTTTGTACTTTCATTACTTGGCACAGTGAGGGCAGCCTCAGCTCTGCACAGCTGGTTTTCAGCTGTTCTCCCTTAGCTGACCCCAGCAATCTTCTAAGGAGAAACTTATGTAACTTCTTCTAAGGAGATAACTTTTGTAAAAGAAAGCAGGCTTGCTTTTTCATGGTTTTGCCTGTTCCTTGGAAGTGATTGACACATCACAGATGGCAGCTGTTACATTATATTTGATTTATATAGGAAGTTTGGGGGAAGGTGAAGACTGCAGGGCTGGCCTCTTGTAAAGAGAGACCTGAGGCTGCCCCTGTGTCAGAGGGAGCCAATTCCAGCCAGTGCCAAAGCTGAGCAAGTCAGTGATGCCAGTGGTGCTTCTGTGATAACATATTTAAGAAAGGGTTAAAAAATGCAGTGTAACAGTTGTGAGAGGGAGGGCAATAAAGAAGAAAAATAGGAGAGAAGCAACCCCTCAGAGATACCAAGATCAGTGAAGAAGGAAGTGGGGGGAGGTGTGCTAGGCATGGGAGCAGAGATTCCCCTGCAGCCAATGGAGAAAGTCACGGTTAAGCAGGTTGTCCTTCTTGAGCCCATGGAGATCCACCATGGGCAGCCCATGGAGCAGATCCAGTGGGGCAGGTCCACCCTGCAGCCCATGGAGGATCCCATGACAGGAAGTGGATCTGCCCTGAAGAAAGCTGCAGCTCATGGAGAGTCCCCTGGAGCAGGCTCCTGGCAGAAACGGCAGCCTCTGGAGAGAAGCCTACACAGAAGCTGGTTTTGCGGCAGGAGCCTGCAGCTCATAGGGGACCCATGGTGGAACAGGTGGTTGTTTAAGCACTGTACCTTGTGGGGACAATCACACTGGAGCAATTTATGAAGAACTGTACCCTGTAAGGCAGACACGCTGGGGCAGGAAAAAGGTGTGAGAAGGAAGGAGTGGCAGAAGTACAGTGTTATGAACTGATGACAGTCCCCATCCCACTGTACTCTTCAGGGTGGAAGAGTGGGGAATGAAGCAGTAAAGCTGAGCTTCGGGAAGAAGGTGGCTTTAGTTTTGTTTCTCATCATCGTCCTCCATTTTTAATGGCAATAAATTAAATTAATCCTCCCCAGGCTGTGTCTGTTTTGCCCTTTGCCCATGATGGTAGTGGGTGAGTAATATTGTCTTTATCTCAAGCCAAGAGCTACTCCATCTTATTTTCTCTTCTTGTCCTGTTGAGGAGGCGAGAGTGAGAGAGCAGCTTAGTGAGCATCTGGCATCCAGTCAAGCTTAAACACCCACATGCATAAACATTCCTGTGTCTAATAACTTCATCTTTCAGTTTTTCTACCATATCTTTTCTGTCTCCAGTAAAATGACAATGGAAACCATTTTACAACCCGTTAGTCTTCTGTTTTGGAGACTGTTGATCTGTGGTTAATATGATTAGGTCTTAGGTCTCAACTGGTTTTCATAAGAAGTAATACTTAATTGTTGGCTGAGGGGGAACCTTTCCTTTCCCTGTTAATCTGCCTGAGCACAGAAGCAGCAGAGTGAGTATCTGATACATTGATGTATAGTTGATAATTGCATGGGAATTTGTGTATGTAGCTCTAGGGGAAACATAGGATCTTTTCATGGGTGACTTGCAAAATCTTTAGTATGTGAAATTGATGCATTCATCTAATTTCTTCACTTCAAGCTTTCCTAGAATTTTTTACTTTGTAGCACTTTCAGCTATAAGTCAAATTCTAAAAGCGTTTAGTTCATTTTGAGAAATACTTAGTAACAACAAAAATCTAAAATTTGGAAACTCTTTATGCTTCATTAAAAAGAAAACAGACCACTTACCTCTCTCTTAAAGAGCCATTAAATGTCAGTGACATCAGGATATGATAGCAAGTACTGCACTCACTCTATTATTCCTGCTTCTTCTAGTGTGCTTTCTCTGGCAGATGCGCTTCAGGAATGGTGTAGTACGAAATGAGTGTCTCCTAGCTAAAATAAGTTGTATCAAAGCTCTGCTACTTAAAAAGTAATTTTTTGCTTTAAAGAGTATTATAAAAGAATGCAAGAGTATCCATTGTCTTAGTAGTATCTTTGTTCTTGCACTCAGATTTTGCTATGTGTTTTTTTAGTTACAGGAATGTTACAGAGTAACCATCATACACTATATCTGAAATCATGAACCATTTTTGCAATTATTTCTAAGGATGCGTTCTGTTTTGAAGAAAGCAGTGCTGCAGTTAATTCTGTTGTTATAAGGAGCCCTGAGTGAGGAGCCTTGGGAAGTTCATTGTTAACTCCTCTTTCGCTGGGACTATAGATTGAATACACCTGAGGAAGAAGCTAGTAAAAGGAAGCAAACTTCCTCCCCACCAGCCCTTTCTTGGTTTGGTTGAGGAATTCTTTGGTCTGCTCGTGTCGATCAGTACATGCTGCAGAGGTATCTGAAACAGTGATTACACTATCTAGAAAGTGTGTGTGTATGCAGTGGGAATTATACTACCTATTGTGCCCTTTTCCAGGGCAGTTGCTGGTTTTAGCCTCAGAGAAATCAATATTTCAGCATAAAACCGTAAAAGGACATGGAATAATAACACGTTCAAGTTCTAACGATGATGCAAGTCCTGAAACGACTGCAAAAAAATATACTAGAGCGCATGTTCTGGTGAATCCAGTTGGTCTTCAGTAGACAATAATGACCGACTGACTGCCATGGGAAAGAAGTAGCAAATGACTCCTAAAACAAGAGACTTTTAGGATGTGAAGTCAGATCTTAGTTTTAAGAACTAGTAGAATGAGTTAGTTATGCTTACAAGTGTTTTGTATTGAAATACGTTGTCTGATGTGTTAGAAATGTGTAGGAACTCCTGGTATTCCATTGTGATAGGCTCAGAAAATTGCAGAACATCGACGAAAATATGAGCGGAAGCGTGAAGAAAAGGAAATCAAGGAAAGAATAGAAAGAGTGAAGAAGGCACGGGAGGAGCATGAGAAAGCACAACGGGTGAATGTTCTTTTTATTTCTTTAATATTTCTTAATAATTTTGAGAGTGTTCATTTCAGTTAAAATTAATTACAGAGGAAAAATAATTTAAATGTAAGTTTTAAATTTTAGAGAGATAGTTTTGGCTTGGTTACTTAACCAATAATGAAATCTGGAGAAGAGGGTATTTGAGTTCATCTGGTTTTATTGCTTGTGACAAAAACAGTCTCTGGAATCTCTACTAAGCCTGTATTTCAAGAAGTCAGTTATGACTATTACAGAGTATTTTTCACTTAAAGTACTTACATATCTCAAGGTGGGAGGTTTTAAATTCAAAATAATATTTTGCTTCTCTTCCTCAATACCTGGCACAGTTGGCTTTTCTTTTCTTTTTTTTGTGCTTTAATGATGTATTTTAATATGTGGGGAGTGGGAGTTCTAAAAATACAGGTGGGGAGCTAAAACAAATGGTACAGTTCATATTCAGTAGAAGCATACCCTGCATAACTAACCTGCAATCGTGTACAAAATTAAGAATAGACAGAGCAATTTCCTGTCAGTGGTTTTGAAGACAGTAGAATGCTTTGTTTCTTGTGACAGCGTATCTGCCTGAAATGGTCTGAGCTATTTTTTTTCTCCTAAACCCAGTTGAGCAGTAGAAAACAGGCTGCAGTTCCATTGTTTTGTGTGGAATGATGTGCTTTCATCTGCAGGAGGAAGAAGCAAGACGACAGGCAGGAGGAGCTCAGTTTGGTGGCTTCCCAGGTGGCTTCCCAGGTATTTTATTTTTCAGCACCAATACTTGAGGTAGGGATGGCTGTTTCCACATGGAGTATTATAACTGCAGTTTTTATAGCATTTGTTCTCAAGACAGAAAAATCTTACGTGAAGTTTGGAACTTGTGTACAAATAACTCTTGGAGCACTAGTGGTAAGAGGGATGGGATTCTTTCTCTTGAAGAGAATTGATGCTGTGTAGCAAGTAGAGGGAAGACAGAAATCAGTAATTAAAGGATAACAGAATGGAAGTATTTAGGTCTGGGAAAACAAAAGAAGCAGAATTTGCTTGGTAAGATGTCTAAAAATGAGTATAAAAATGTTTTCTAAATTACCCAGGGTACCTTGAATCCATTCTGCTTAAGAACAATAGTGTAAATTTGAAAATTTGGATTGAACATGAGGGAAATCTGTACGGGTTGCAAGCTGTTGTTAACAGAATAGTTTTTTAAAGGAGGTAATGCAGATTACCTTATAGAAAAATTATCTTTGACAGCTTTACAAAAATCAGGCTTTCCATGTTATACAATGAACTGGGGAGAAACAAAATACTGATGCTCTTGAAGACTGAGATGTAGCTGGGAGTTAGGCTGTGTGTGTGCTTCAGCTGGATTAGCAGCCAGATAGAGACCCTATGTGTCATGCTCAGCACACCTGGGGAAGCTGCAGAATAGGGATTCTGTAAAAGAACCTCAAGCATTTTGCTTCAAGGATATTTTTCTTGGTGTTTTGTTGGAGTTTCTTCCCATTGGTGGTACTGTTTTTCAAAACGTAAAGTTCTTGCCAAATGTGGAATGTGCCTGGGACATAATATTGAACTGCTTTTGCCCTAAATTTTTCACCCGAGGCATTCAAACTCCTTATATTCCTGAGCTTGAGGCCTACCTCATTTAAGTTAACCAGGAAAAGAACTGTACTCACTGCAAGCCTCCTATTCAATTGGGTTAAAAACATGGATGAAATAAGATGTAGGTCTTAACAGAAAGAGAAGGTGAAGACTCTGCCTTCCATTGAGTGGAAGACATGGCTTTAGAGATATGGCAAGGGCAGTATGTCTGTGGCAAGTATGTCTTGGTCTCAGTGAACATAATTACTGTATAGGTGAGTTGAACATTTTTCATCATGCATTTTTCTTGTGTGGGATTTTCAGGTGGCTTTCCTGGGGCTGGAGGCATGCCAGGAATGGCAGGTATGCCAGGTCTCAATGAGATTCTCAGTGATCCAGAAGTTCTTGCGGCCATGCAGGTGAGTATTTGTTAAAGTCAAAGCTACATGTTCTGAACGAGAGAAGAATGGCACTCACGAGCCTGAAGGGAGGAAGGAAGATGTGACCTTTTGGATAGCAATGGGATGCTTGCTTATTTCTGTTGTAAAATTCTTTCCTGATGTATGTGACATCAGACTGTCTGGATTCCATCTTAGCTGTTTTGCAAGCTAATGGAAGCTTTGTTAAAGATGATGCATAAACCCTGCCCACTGTGATAGGCAAAACTGTGTGCTGTATGCAGTTGTTATCTCTTTTGAAAAAGTCTCTCAAATCGTTGTTTTCCGCACATTATAATTCACTTGCTCATTTTGTGAATGCACACACTTCGTAGAGGGATAACTATGTGCAAATGAAAACATTGGTAATGTTTTTCTTACACGGTATATTATAGTAATGTTGTGATGAGAATTGCCTTTCTCTTAGGAGATAAAATTTTTGCCTGAGACAAAGTATTATTAGAATAGTTCTTCATCTGACATTTTCTGAAATCATATTCAGAAAGCTTACTCCCCTATTGGGCTTGATTTAGTGCTCATTTCATTAATTGCTCAATCTCATAACTACTTCTACTCAAGAAAAGTATTTAAACAGATTAAAGAGAACATGTCTGACAATGCCAGTTTTAAGGGCAGGTGGGCTAGAAAATGTCAGGTCTATGTAGTTACATTTGCATTCTTATATGATCAGGTATAAAACTGATCTGTTTCTTTTTTCTGTGATAAGACTTGCATATTGTCCTCAGCTCACTGAAATAAAGGCATCACAAAGGAAGGTTATTCAGTATATCCTGGAATCACAAAAAAATCATCACTTTCCTTGCAAAACATGGGTTTGTTCCCTTAATGGTTGCTGATGTTGGAAAACACACCTTTACTTAGGTTGCCACAGTCAGCAGTGTTGGCTTGCATGCAAACCATGCAGAAAGGGCCCTTGATTTGTAGCTGTCTTCCTTACTAAGCTACTTCCTGCTGTAACACTGGAGTTTGTGATGAGAGGTTGCTGAAAATAGTGTTGCAGTGCAGCTAAATATTAAGTGCTCGTCGCATGCCATTCCATTGCATGCTGATTATATATGCCCTAGCACAGGATAAGACTTGCAAGAATGTGTGTTGACAGTGTTTTCTGATAATGCAGGCAGGCTTTAGCATGTACAGCCTGTTAGAAAACCTTGAGTCTCTTACTGTATGTTCTCTTTGTACCAACTTTGTATCTAGATACAATTTATTAGAACTTGATCTATGTCTACACTGCTACCTTTTCCTAAAATGTCCAACTCTGCTTTCTGGTCTTTTTTGAATTGGCCATGTAAGCACTAGTTTTAAAAGATGGTAGTTTCTACTGCTTGGCATCTGCCCAGTGCAGCTGTGGAATATGTTGATGGATAATGTTAGCTGGCAGCTATTATCAGTCTGTTGTGTGAGGTAACAAAAACTCTGAAAATACTGAATCACACAAGTGGCTTCAAAATTGCTTTTTAACTGATAGTCTGTGGAGGCTTTTTATAGTGAGGAGTTAGTGCCAAAATGGGAGTATTCTAAGAGTAAAGGCTACCACCTCAGTCTCTCTAGACTTGCTATGATTTCATCATTTTGGAGACTATTCTCCATGAGCTAACACTGAAATGTACCTGAGTCTTGAAACATCTCAGTAAACCTGACAACCATGGATGCCTGAAGACAAGCCAGATTAAACTGGTTTTGCTGTTAACTCCATTTTGTCATCCACAGAAGCAACCAAAGAACCAGATATGGTGGCCTGTGGACATACATAGGGAGTTACTGCTTGTCATTGGCATAAATCTTACTTGGTCTAGGTCACCCTGCCTTGGCAGAGGGGTTGGCCCAGATGATCTCCAGACGTCCCTTCCAACCCTAACAATTCTGTGATTTTGTGATCTCTGCAAACCACTATAAAAACTGCTTTCTTGATGAAGATTTTTGGTTCCATTACCTGAAGAATTATTTCTTCAGGATTTTTTTTTTTCTCAAAGCAGCAAAACTTGTCTTGCATTTCTTTTTACAGCTTCTTAATGGTAGCATGTTGTTTACTTTTTGCAGTGTCTTCTAATGCATGGGTTTTTAGTTCCTTTGCACCTGAGCTTTCTAGCCTCCAGAAGAATTGATTGAAATTTTAGTGTGTTTTATTTTACTGTTTTGTCTATCTGTGTCATGGTTTGGAAAGATAGGTGTCTGCTGAGGAAGGCAGGGGCCTCCCTTGGAATGGAGCATGTAAACCCCCTCTCTCTGAAGGAGAAGGCAAAGATATGGGAATAGGAGTAACAGTTCTTCACTAGGAAAATTAAAATGAAAATGTAGTACAAAAAAGCAAACAAAAAAGAAAACATTGACAGTTAGAATACAGCCTGACACCGTTGGTCAGGGTGTTGGTAGCAGTCCAATCAAGTCCTTCTGGAGTGTCAGATGTAGTTCTGTTGAAGCAATGAACTGTCGAAGGCTGTATGTCGTTAGACACATGACATTTGCATTTTGAAGTCAAGTAGAAGTTCTTTTATAAGGAGTGATGTGTAAGATGAACCTATGGATTCCTTATTTGACATGTAGCCATATGTTAAACACACTTCCAACAAAATATGTTAAGTTGTGGGAAAAAAAAAAGTAGCGATAACTTTTCTTGGAAGTATTATTTTTCCTTCTGCAACTGAAGACCAGAGCATTAGAAAACTGAATGTCTCCCTAGTACAATCAATAGAATTGCTACCATTCCACCTTGTCCTGGTTTAGGGCAAACTTGGGAGAAAACCCCCTGAATAGGGTCTCTCTGGGAAGACCCAAACGCCCCTCCCCCCAGCCGGTCCAGGAAAAAAACTTCCTCGGAGAAAAGGGGAAAAAACTATTTATTTAACAAAGAAAGTGCCCACAAGCACAAAGAATGAATAATATGAAACAATAAAACCTTCCATTCTGGAGTGAGATGGCAAATTGAGAAAGTCCTTGCTGTGGATGTAGCTCAACTCGCTCAGTCCCTTATTCGTCCCTCCAGAGGTCCGGGCCCTGGTGGGCCACAGTAGCAATCTCCCCGGTGCTCCTCTATGTGGGCCTGAGAGATTTTTAGCCTGCTAGTAGCTGCTACCTTTTTCCCAAGGAAAAATTTCTCAATAAAGCTTTTTCTCAAAACAATTGTGGTAAACAACTATTCTTTCTCAAAACAATCTTTGTCCAGCTGGTGTTTGCTGTTTCTCTAGTTTAACTAATGGCATTAGGGAGGTGTCGTTCCTATCCACCAATCATGTTAAGTCTGTATCGGAACACCTTATAAAAGGTAGTAAGAATTTAGACAATAAAGCCTTCTCTTTCTATACTCTTTGACTTCTGAAATATTTGGAGTCTTTCATGTCCTACAGCAACACTTCTGAGTCTTTCAGTCCAGAGTATGTTTAAATAGTCCCAAGAAGAAGGAAAAAGAGGCAGGAAGCTTCTCTGCCCCAGTTAGCTAAAGTAACTAAAAGCAAAAAAAGATTTCTGTCCCACTGCTGTCCATGCCTCAGCCGAACAACCCCATCCCGAGAAAAAAATGCAGAGGAGCAAACGCTGTTTTTCAAAACAAACTATGCACTTCTTCTTTTTCTGCTTCACTCTCAAAATCAGTCTTTAAGGTACAGAACTCAATATACAGCACATACAGCACAGACGATTGGGGATACAAGCATCATAAAGTCACCCTACGACGCACCTTATACACTAAACGTTTCCCTACAGAAATGTTCATGTCCTCTTGGTTTATTTTGGTAATATTGCTCATCACTGTTAAACCTTGGATATTATAAACACTCTCTGAGGTTGAGAGCTTCCAGGCAGTCACAGAAATACAGAGTCATTTACTTGCTGTGAATTTATAGAAAAGTGAAATACATAGCTTAAAAATGGATATTTAACATTCATTTAAGAGTGCTTTTACACAAACTAGTGACTAAGATTACTCAGTTTTTTGTTCCAGATTCGTATATAACTGAAACCACAGACTTAACAACATGACAAAATCTTTATAATCATATACCCTATTTTGAAATCCATTCAAGAAGTCTGAGGTTGTGAAAGTCTACCTTTTTTCTTTGCATGGGAATCCTGTAAAGTGGACGGAATGTATCTAGTCTCTCTTTTCTGAACTTCAGCATTCTGTTTTCCATATACTTTGCATATTATGTTTTGTGAGAGAGTTTAATCCTCGCATAAGACTAGACTCTTGGTTCCCAACATGTATAAAATATGACTGAGGTGTGTGGGTGCTTTCAGTGGAGTCCACACCTACCAAATGCAATTTAGGATCAGACTTGTTAAACAGCTTTGTATTGAGTCTGATGCTAGAACAGATATAGGATGGTGCTATTGAAGCACAGACAGCTCTGAGCACACTGGTTGGGTTGTGATGGTTTCCAAAGAACATGCCTGCTGTAGCAATGGCTTAGAAGTCTGGGAAGCAAGTGTGTCTTTTGGTGAAAATACTTAAATGGTCCTAGAAACAATAGGAGATGAGATTAACATCTGTGATTTGTATTGAACATAATAAACTGCTTCCACTTTTGTTGAATTAAAGCAAATCGGAATTTTTTGTAGGTACTGCTTATAATGGAAACATTTTTCCAGGCTGAGATGTAAAATTGTTACATACAGATTCATTATGTTCAAAACATACATAGGTAAAATGATTAAAACCAGTTCAAGTTCAGTGGAGGCCAAGGGTATACTAGAAGTATGGGAAAAAGGTATTAATGCTTCTCATACTAAATAGAGAAGATGGAGTTATTTTTTTTGGGCACTGACTTCATTGAACATGTGGATGTGTTTATCAACTGCAACACAGTAGTGCAATAAGAGATAAGAAGGTTCTTTTCCGAGTGTGAATTTTCAGTGGAGGTGAGGAATGACTGAGAATTAGATGCATTTTTAAAAGCCAAACATTGCCACATTGTGTCTGCTCACAACCCAACAGTTTCAGGCTTCTGCTGCTAGAGTGAAGAAATGAGAAAAGGACAAGAATCGGCTGTTGCTCAGAGCAGAGTTATCTTATCATGCATGCTACACACATCAAACTCCTGCCTCCTTCAAAATGCACTGAAAGATGGCAGAACAGAAATAATACAGTAGGTATGCTGTGTTTGATAGCTCCTGTTCTGGGAAAACAGAAGTCTTATTCTATTTCCCTTCTCACACTGAACTATTACTGTAACAAGTTCAGTAATGATTCTGGTGTTGACTGACACAGCTTTAACAACATGCACCGTATTATTGGGTTGTCTTTAGAGACTTCTTGCCAAATGTCTAATGTAGTCTTGTCATGTAAAAGCTGAGCAAGACTAGATTCATGTGGAACCACAATCATTTTTGTAGGGTTGTTTTACAAATGCCCTCATTTTGGTGTTTTGTTTTTTTTTTTCTTTTTGTCCAGGATCCAGAAGTTATGGTTGCATTCCAGGATGTTGCCCAGAACCCAGCAAATATGTGCAAGTACCAGAGCAATCCAAAGGTCATGAATCTCATCAGTAAATTGTCTGCCAAATTTGGCAGTAAACCATAAAATCCCTAGTTCTTAAAGATCATATCTGAATGGCAAGGATTGGATTTGGCTAACCAGTGTTGCAATAAAACAAACCGTTTTACCTCTGATCTTCTTAAGAAGAGAAATGGGGTGTTGTAAGGAGAACTGCTCTCTAGACCCAGGTATTGACTTTATTGAATTATTGGTTTATAGAACTCAAATTGTATTCAGATGACCTAGTTTTCAACCATCCCTTCTTGTCCAACAGTTGCAACTTTTCATTTTAAGTATTACAAACAGTTTTCTCTGAGTGAATGTTCTTACAACAAATTATAGTATTCCAGGAGTATAAGGTAAAGATTTCTCACTGAGCAAAGGGGAAAGTACTTTTATCAACTGAAGTCTGTCTTAATCCCCTTACGACAGAAAAATAGCAAAGGTGGGACAAGTCTGAAGAATTAATTGGATAAAGGAATTGTCTGCAAATACAAAAAAAAAAAATAAATTATGTGTGATTAACTTTTTAGAGCTATTATCAGTATAATCAGGCTGGCTAGCTACTGGAATTTCTGTATCATTTTGATCACCACAGCTGTGCAGCAGAGGTACAGTTCTACCCTTTACACAAACCTGGCATGAAGTACATATTGCTGAGGCCACAGATGTTTTGTTACTTTTTCAGTTCCTGTCCAGCACCTTTACATAACATTTTATTTATCAGTCTAGGTATGGGAGAGCGGATTCCTGTCTGTGCTTGTGCTCTTGTCCTTTCCCAGCTGGCAGGTCTTCTGGTGGTTGCACTCACCTTTCGTTGGGGCCATACTTACCAGGTTGCATCTATTTGGAAACTTTAGGGAAGGAATCTTGTTCCCATCATTACCTCTGCCCCACTGAATGCAAGCTATCCAGAACATGTACATGCAGAGTTACAGATCAGTGAAGGGAGAATACCCAACAAAATTGCATCTCTGGGTTCTGAATCGGTTTGGGTTCTTACATTCTCACTGATTAAAATTTCTTGGTCAAAGTCCTGCTGTCTCTGTAGAGGTGATGACTTTTTCTTCACCACATTCTATAGTCTTCCGTCTTTTCTTGTAGCTTCTTGTTTAAAAAAACAAAAAAAAAGATCTATTGTGGTTTCATACCTCCATGTTTGAGGCTTATGGTGCGGAGGAAAAGATGAGTTGAGACAGAGCATTCTTCTTATGCATGCATTAATCAGCATGGGTATTTTTGAAGCAGTGTCGGTGCTGGTGATGTTCTTTGGATTTGGCTACGAATAAATACAGTTGTTGCTTCTGTTTGTCTTGGCTGAAACATCTTTTTGTGGAAAAAATTACCATAGTTACCTGTTCACCCCTTGAGTTTCAAGGTTTGTGTTACTCTTTTGTAATTCTGTATCTTAAGCCATAACTGATGTTACCATTTTTAAACAAACCTGGTTTGATTTAGGAACTCACAGCAGTTGCAAAAAAGTAAATCCCCAAATGCTTTTTCTCCTACTAATGAACCCTGCACAGTGAAATGTGAATCTTTTTGCTTAAGAAATTCAGTTCTTAATACTTCTCTTAGCCTTTAAAAATAAAGTATGATTTTGAAAAACAGCTTTTGGGGGTTCTGTAACTTTCTGATAAAAACTATTTTGCTTAAATTAAATGTGGAAGTGCTTTAATTAAACTATATATATAACTTGTGTTTTAAATTGGAACAAAATGCCTAAGGGCTTGTCTTCATTACCAGATGATCTCAGATTACAATTGTGTGTTGCTGTGTGCATGGCTTTTGGTCATAGTCTTGATCTCCCAGTCCCAAGAAGAGATATTTGAAGTAGTCACCCCTCAATATAGGCTAAATCTTGACTTCTGCGTTTAGGCTAGTGCATCTGTGTTGTGCACAAATGAGAATATCTTGAATGTAGATTTATTCCCTACAGTTTCCTGTTATTCCAACTTGGCTGTTTGTGTCTGTCCATGAGTAGTCAAAAGTAGGAAGTTACTCCTACCTAATAGAAATGGTCATATCTGTGTCCTGCCTGCTTGCTTACACATCAGTTGCCCTTACTGAGAGTTGATTGATTCTATAAAAGTGTTCTCTCTCATTTTGATGTTATTGGCAGTTTAGCTGAATTCTTGTTCTTTGGGAATACACAGCCTATGACTCCCTTGGTGTGTGAGCCTTTTTAGTTTTAATGTTACTCAGAAGGTAATTTGATGAGCTATCTGGACCTCATCTCAGTTCCCCAAGTTGGTGTATGGACATCCAAGCAGCTAAACTGGTTTAAACAGAAGTAAAAGTGCAGAAAGCTAACTGCACAAGAGATGAGCAAAGATGGGAAGTTCCAAATGTAGGATGTAAGTAGCTAAATGAGGAAGTTGTTATTTTCATTGATTGCTCCTGTATTTACTGGCAGCTCCTTCAAGTTATTTGTTCTGTTGCAGCATAGAGTAGGGGTGGTTGTTTTAAGAGCAGTGGCAATAATCTGCTCTGCTGGCAGTTTTTCTCTGAAAGCTGCAAGAGCATATCGATGTCAGCTGGGACAGAGTACTGCCAGTCCTGCCCCTGGCTCAGGTGTGCCTTTCTGCTTTGTGCACAAGTTCTGTACTGTGCTGTTTGATTGATCCCATGCCACCGATTCAAGGACCCAGGCTGCCCAGGAGTGCAGTGATGCACCTGCAGCTGACTGGTAGCAGAGGCTCAAAGCCTTGTTCCTGTGTGAGTCCCAGTGACTTGACTGTTCTCTTTCTGGTTCACCTGCTGCCCCAAGGGAAAACAAGTGTCAGCTCTGTTGCCACATCCAGGCTGTTCTAGTTCACAGGGAGTCCTTTTGTATAGTAATGTGGAAAATGCAAGGCTTGGTGCCTTTACCAGATTTTTTTTAAAATTTTCTCTCCATTGTTTGGGCTATGAATAAATGGTACTTGTTGAGGTGGCCTAGTTTGTCTTTGTGGGAAGGCAGTGACTGGATGAGTAGGAGCCAGACTCTCAAAGTTGAATGAAGGCAGATGGGCCTCACCTTGCTTCACACATGATAAAATGAGGGCAGCTTTGTAAGAAAGTAACTCTGGACTACCAAAGAGCTGAAGTGGAGTAAAAAATGGTGGTGTCCAATTGAATGCACACCTCCATGTTCAGTACCACAAGACAAATCATAGGAGGTCAATGGTGATAGAAGAAAATACAAATGCAGAGGGAACAGGAACAGTTTTAATGTGGCAAATAAATGAAGCAGATCAGGTGGTTGCTGGTGGATCTGTACCATGGAGCAAGAAAAAAAATTCAAGTGACCGGGCTACAAGTGACTGATCACCCTGTGAATCAAAGCTTGGGTAAGTCATACTCACTTGATATGATCCTCACAAACAGGAACTTCATGTAAGACAAACCTTTCCTTGTCCCTACTGACTGGACGTCCCAAGGTCCCACAGAATGTAAATACTGAGGACTCTCCTGTAAATCTGAATCTTGATGACTAACCAAATCCAGATGTTCATTTGTAATCTTGATAACAAAGTGTACTACTGTATATGTCTGGTGTACAAACACATTTTTGAAAGCTGTATTCTAGATGGATGATCTCAGACAAACTTGAGATCTTATCAATAAATAAATATATTTACAGAATGTGTTATGTCTTTTTTTTTAAGTGGGTTACAACTTTGGCACCTTTGTTGTTGCACAGGATTTTTTTTAATGCATAAACATTTATTTCAGAGGCTACAAGGAATGTGAGTTGCTACTGTATGTAAAAAAATTAAACGTGAAGGATTACAGGGTTTAGGTTAACAGTTTATCTTGGAATTTCTTCCTGAAGTACAGCAGCTGTAGCAGTCCAGATGGTATGCATAATTTTTATAGAACAAAAATATTCAGAAAAACAAGGTACTTGTTACTCAAGTGTGAAGTAAGTAACAAGGAGGTGAGGTTTAAAGCAGGTCATAGTAAATTGAATTACATTATTGAAAGATTTAGTTTTCTAACATTCTCACTGGTGGGTAAGAGTTCTAGAAATGAGTTGAATTTGCATTTCTCATTTCAGAAGGAAAAATATCATAGCTGAAATCATGTAACAACCAGTGCAGTGTTCAATAAAACCACCTTTTAAAATGGGCTGAAGGTACAAGTTGTTGGGAAATCATCAGAATTAGATGGAAAATTTTCAAAGTACTGTATTGAGAGTGAAGTGTCTGAGCTGCTGCCAGCTGCACTGCTGCACTGCCTCTCATTAGAGAAAAATCATTCAGATGTTTAGCCACTAGTATCTAGTTCTTTGCAAGAGAAAACCCCTGTGCTTTCTTATTTCAGATTTTTTTAAAATTGGTCTAAAATATGACTTATTGCTAAGGGATAAAGAAAAAATTAACATAGCTATTCTACAAGTTGATTTGCTTTCACACTTTCTTGTGTGTTGTCCTACAACGCGGAAAAGTTCTTGGGGGAAGAAAAGGGTTTTCAGAAGCCATTTTATAATCTGGCACATTGTTTCTGTAGTCTCTGTGAAAACTTTTCAAACCAGGAAAAGCAAGATTGTGAACTGGAATTAATTACTAGCTTTTTACAAAAAAGACCAATCAACCAACCAACCAAACAACCAAAAAAAGGACCAGAAAAAATGTGCATTTAGAGCAGATGTTAGACATTTATCAAGTGCCTGTGAGAAAAAACATCAAGGCAACAAAAATTTGTCTTTGACCATTACTTGTTCAGGCAAAGTTCACACACATGTGTGGGTGGACCCGATATTTTTGAGCCTGAGCTCTTCCCAAGGGAAACTTTTCAACAATTTTCTTTTTCCCAAAACAACCTTGTGTAAACAATGTTTCTTTCACATAACAACAGGTGTTGTTCGCTATTTCTGTTGCTTAGCCAGTGGGAGAGGTGCCAGTCCTATGGACCAATAATGTGCCTTCTTAGCAAAGCATGTTACAAAAGGGCTGAATGAATTGTAAATAAAGCTTCTGATTTCTACTGCCTTCTGACTAGAGTCAAGCATCTTTATTTTATGTCCTCTTGCAACACACATGTCCTTTTTAATATGTGTATGATTACAATTCTTGCTTCTGGAAGAGGCTAGTTTTACATTGGCCTTAATACTTAAGCCTGATCTTGACGAGTTGGTGTGATCAAATTGCCCTACTTAATGAATTCAAGTTGTCAGCACATGCAATCTCATTTGTTAATTTCTGGGTGCTTTTATCTGTGATGTACTGGGAGTATGATCCAGTTTATCCACCTTCTCTGAGAGATAAAGTTTTGAAAGAGATTCAGAAAGTTGTTTTGAAAGTAGTAATTAAATTCTGTCTTAACATGTTTGCACTCTCTACTGAATTGAATTTCTGAGCAAAAATAAAGGAGATATGTACTTCTAATTTTTTTAAATTAATGATAGAATAAGGAGAGTACTAGGGTAGAAATAGTTTAAGTTCATAGTTCATTCTTTACTTGAAAGGTAGGAGACAGTGCAGAAGCAGTAAGTTTGACCTCTGGAGTCACCAACAGTATCCTCATTCCTTGTGTTAAAAATGACCCTATAATATTGACTTTCACATTTATCTATTTGTTTTTGCATGTTGTTATTGATGGTAAGTATTCAAATATAGTGCAATTTGTAACCCCTTTTTAGCTGCTTGCTAATATAACATGATCTGTCATTCTAAGTATACACTGTATAGTCCATAGAAATAGTAGTGTGATGAATATATCACCTTATAGCTTACAGAAGTAATGGTGTGATGAATGTATTGTACTGTAGGCCTTAGCAAAACATAAAATGTTAAAATACTTCTGTATAACTGAGAGAACTGTATAAAGCAATTACGTTGTCTCCCACATCTGCTGACTGACCTCTCTAAGTGACAACAGTGACACAAACCAGAGTATGGAGGAGAATTAAAGAAGAACTTGTTAACTCCTCGTTCTCAGGGAAGTGTGAAACAGCAGGATGAAGTCACAGGAAGGAATAAAGTGTATTGACCTGATGTGCAGGATGTCATGCAGATACGTTAGAGTGAAAAATCAAAACAAAAGAAAGTTCCTGCAACATCAGACACTCCCAAGAATGTTTGAATAATGCATAAAACGTATGAATATGTATGTACCTCAGTAAAGTAACAGTATATAGATAACACTGCCTTAACTACTTGTACCATGGTGTTTGTTGGCCCACAGCCAGGAATACCCCAGCACTGGACATTGTCCTTTTTTATTCCTTTATTAAACTTTTGAAAATAGTCTAAGAATGAACTTTCGGTTTTCACACTTGTCATGAATGAGAAACTAAGTTTGGGTCAGCCAAAGAAAATCCATCAAGAATAAAGTTTCTCAAGATTGATTACCTCCTTGTACAGTAACCTACAGAATTATGCAAGCAAGAAATTACAAATATGTAATTCATGTACAGAGAATGTTTGTACATTGTACTTCATGTACAATGTTTGCTTAATTTAGTTCACTTCTTCCAGGCTTTCCAGTAGAGTTGACAGATTTGAGGAAAAGTAGGTGGCTTTGGCCCTCTGTCCTTCCTTAAACCCAACTTGTGCATGTTATGTGGTTGCCTGGAAACCTGGTGGATTTGTAGCATTTATGTGAAGACTTAAGGCCATGTCTTCAGGATACCTTTTATATAGATAGGTTTATGTAAGTTTTTAGTTGCCTTTTGTTTTCCTTGGTAGAATACAAGGCATGTCTTGTTTAACTTAATCTGTAGTGTGCTCTTGTATTTCTTAGACAGCTTCACTAGGTTTATATGTTCCAACATTAAAGTTGCTTTTTAAATATTGCAGTTATTATACAGGGCATAGTGTTGTATAAAAAATATTGCTAAATAGAGTAGAAATTGAGCATAGAGTTATTTGAGTGCATGTTTATGATGGAATTCCAGTCTGCAGTACAAACTGACTGGTGAATGCTTCGCTTTACTCAAGAGGGACAAAACCACAAAGAACAGCAGTAATAGGAGTCTGTGTCCTGTTTGAGACATTTCTCCCAACAGCTTATGGACCTGATTGTGCAGTCACTTTGCATGATTTTTCTCTGGACTTGTTAAGCTGCTCCTGCCTGTTTTAGTGACAAGGGATAGCCAGTGACCTGTGTACGTCTTAACTCTAAGTTAAGGTCTGAGTCTTTTGCATATAGGAGTGTGTCACAGGTGAGTTATTAAGAGTGTATCAATGTGGGTGTAAATAAAAAGGTTTTATTAATGATTAAACAATGATCAAAGATAATTAATTGAAAAGTGAATGATGTTATTTGTTATTAAACAATAATCAAACAGTAATTAAACAGTGATTTAGCAATGTTTTAAATTATTATTTAAACAATAATTTACACTCTGGTCAAACACTCTACTACTTACTGTACATATAATAATTAAGCTATAGCTAGCTTTGTAAAAGCTGCAGCAAGTATACTATATACTTTTAGGCTTCATGTAAAATGTCACTTTCCTCATTATAGATGTCAGATGTTTGGTACGGGGATCTTTCAACCTCGAGCATTAGCCTTAAGAGCCATCCTTGTCTGAAGGGGAGATCATTGCCAAGCAACCTGCTGCTTTACAGGAGGGCCGAATGGGCTCATGGGGGCTAGAGACATTTATTTAGAGGTTAAAATGACTGACTCATATTCAGAGCCCCTTTTGGTGTACGTACAAGTGTGCAGCTGTAGCAGTTTCAGTTCTGTCTAGTCCCAGCTCAGGCTGGCACTGATTTCCTGATAAGAGAGACTTAAACTCCTTTGTTCCTAGATAAGAATACGGCTTAGGATGATTCTTGGGGTTTGCACTGTGTTGCAGTACAGCTGGTCTGTAGCTGGACAAAACAAATCTGGTCATAACAAATCCAGTTTCGCTAACTTGGCTTGTTCTAGAAACAAGTGTGGAGGCTGTTAATCCAGACAATAATATAAACATACTCCCCTGGAGAGAGAGCAGTTAAGCCAGACAGTAACATAAACAAACCCCCAAACAGAGAAATGCTGGTAGACAGCTCTCCCTGTCATGGTGAGGAAATGTTACCCTCAAGAGGCTTTGCAACAGCTATGTAAATCTTTTGTACCCCATTGGCCCTTCCCCTTTGTTCCCCCCCAATCCCTCAGTTGATTGGTTCTCCCCTGAATCCCTCAGCCAATTGGCTCAGATGTTTTACCCTGCCCCCTGACTTCCTTATATACAGGAAACCCCTGTTCCCTCTGACTTTGTGACTCTTCGTCCCTGGACCCCTCTGAAGAAAAAGCTGAATAAAGCCTCCTGCGGAACTCCATATGAAGGCTCCATCTCTTCCTTCAGCGTCACCCCAAAGAGCTTTCACTGAAGAGCTTGAAATCATGCAGCGTATGCACCTATGCCTCTGGGACATCCTTCTAAGGATACTTCTCCAGGAAGGTTGTGGCACTCTGACCACCACTGCTGCTGTGACAAGTGGCACCCAAGTTGCAGCACCCACCTGGGAGCCCCTGGAGAAGCGCCTCTGGCTGCCCAGTGCAGCTGGACACAAAACACTCTCAGTGCAACCACTTCCCTAAGGAGAACCCCTCATGTTCTAGTGAGGGCTATCTGAAGGGCATCGACCGGGACCTCCAAGAACATCAGACAGAGACCAGTCAAAACACCTGACCACCCACTCAGTGGTTTTTCGTTGACCCAGCGGGTTCAATTGCCCGAAGACACTGAGTGAGTTGTTGTGAATTCTATATTGGGGTCTTTCTTCCTTCGTTCTTTCATGTTGCTGCTGGGTGCGGGATTGGAGGGTGAGGATGGGAAATAATCTAAGCCATCTAAAGCTTAACCCTCCTCAAAGAGACGTTTTTGTCCAATTTGTGGGTGTCCTTGCTTTGGGAAAAGTTAAGTTTTCTAAGGGAGAGCTCAAAAGATTTATTCATTGGATTTTTAAGCTATTCTCAAATGCATATTCTGATTCTGTTCTTTTGAATTCATTTTGGGACAATGTGGGGAGAAGGTTAAACGTTGTTCAAATGAATGGGGATTTANCAGTAACATAAACAAACCCCCAAACAGAGAAATGCTGGTAGACAGCTCTCCCTGTCATGGTGAGGAAATGTTACCCTCAAGAGGCTTTGCAACAGCTATGTAAATCTTTTGTACCCCATTGGCCCTTCCCCTTTGTTCCCCCCCAATCCCTCAGTTGATTGGTTCTCCCCTGAATCCCTCAGCCAATTGGCTCAGATGTTTTACCCTGCCCCCTGACTTCCTTATATACAGGAAACCCCTGTTCCCTCTGACTTTGTGACTCTTCGTCCCTGGACCCCTCTGAAGAAAAAGCTGAATAAAGCCTCCTGCGGAACTCCATATGAAGGCTCCATCTCTTCCTTCAGCGTCACCCCAAAGAGCTTTCACTGAAGAGCTTGAAATCATGCAGCGTATGCACCTATGCCTCTGGGACATCCTTCTAAGGATACTTCTCCAGGAAGGTTGTGGCACTCTGACCACCACTGCTGCTGTGACAAGTGGCACCCAAGTTGCAGCACCCACCTGGGAGCCCCTGGAGAAGCGCCTCTGGCTGCCCAGTGCAGCTGGACACAAAACACTCTCAGTGCAACCACTTCCCTAAGGAGAACCCCTCATGTTCTAGTGAGGGCTATCTGAAGGGCATCGACCGGGACCTCCAAGAACATCAGACAGAGACCAGTCAAAACACCTGACCACCCACTCAGTGGTTTTTCGTTGACCCAGCGGGTTCAATTGCCCGAAGACACTGAGTGAGTTGTTGTGAATTCTATATTGGGGTCTTTCTTCCTTCGTTCTTTCATGTTGCTGCTGGGTGCGGGATTGGAGGGTGAGGATGGGAAATAATCTAAGCCATCTAAAGCTTAACCCTCCTCAAAGAGACGTTTTTGTCCAATTTGTGGGTGTCCTTGCTTTGGGAAAAGTTAAGTTTTCTAAGGGAGAGCTCAAAAGATTTATTCATTGGATTTTTAAGCTATTCTCAAATGCATATTCTGATTCTGTTCTTTTGAATTCATTTTGGGACAATGTGGGGAGAAGGTTAAACGTTGTTCAAATGAATGGGGATTTATTGGTCACCAAATTCCTTCCTTTATTTCAACTTATTGCTAAAATGTTGGAGAAAATGGGGAATGCTTCGGGGAATGTTTTGGGAAAGGTTTTGAGTCCCCAGTTAGAAAACCCTTCCCTTTCATCTTCTTCCCATGTTCCTTAACCCTCTTTCCCACCTGAGAAGCGATCGGCAGGCAGCTATTCAGTTCAGGGTTGCTACCATCTCCCTGACGCCTCCCGATCCCCTCTCTCCCTTTGCCAGAACGGCACTGGCCATGCCATTCTAGATTTTCCCCTCAACCTCTCTCCAATGCTTACATACTCGGTTCTATCCTCCATGGTTTCTACCCCTCAAAATGGCGCCAGCAACCTGGCCAGCCTGGCCATTTTGTCCCTTCCTCCTCCAAGTTTTCCCGCCCTTATGCCTCAAAATGGCCACCTTACCACCTCTCCTCCCCCCTTTCCTGCGCTTTCTATCGTGCCCAGCTTCTCCCTTCCGCCAGTGTCAATGAGTGTAACCACATCAGGATCCTCCCCTTCCACTGAGAACACCCCTTCTGTCACTGACCCCACGCCTTCCTTAGTCACCTCTCCTTCCACTGTTGACTCCTCCCCCATGGGTCAGCCCCCTTCCAGCCCCCATTACACCCGGACCAGAAGTGGTCATGGTGGTGACCAGAAGGAAGCCATCTTGGCTTCCACTGCTACCCATCACATGGCAACTTTGGTTCTCCCAAAAAAGCTCTGCGCTCTCATAATGCGCCCCTCATTCCCCTCAGAGGATGAGAGCAGTGATTCCTCAGATGTCGATTCCAAGTCTGAAGATCACTGGGCCAAGACCCAAAGGGAAGCCACATGGGAGGGAGATTGGAAATTGGCAAATAAAATCTCATCCTTCCCCATTATTTGCAAACAGGGAAGAAGGACAACAACATCTGCCTCTTGGGAGCCCATCCCCTATGGGAAACTTTAGGAACTTTGCAAGGGTCCAAGGAGCATGGCCAGGGATCCCATTTGTTCAAAAATTTACTTGAAGCCACCTTCTCTGTGCACACATTGGTCCTCCATGATGTTAAAAATATTGTCAGTTGCCTCCTTTCCCCAGCTGAGTATATGTTGTGGGAAAGGCAGTGGAAAAAAACATCTCAAAACCCTATCAGACACCTACTGAAATGATCCCAACAGACCAAAATTTACAATGGACCAAATGGTGGGAGAAGGCGGCTTTCAAAAACCCACTGATCATGCACAACACCTACCAGAAGCCGCACTTCAGGACATAGCCTCTGCTGCAAAAACATCACTGCTCCTCGCACCACATGGCTCTGTCCCAACTCAGAGTTTCACAAATATAAAACAAGGGATAGATGAAACATTTATTAAATTTGTAGACAGACTCAAAATTGCCCTAGAAAGGCAAATTGAAAGCCCAGAGGCCAGAAAAGAAGGAATAAATAAAATGGCCATGGCAAATGCTAATGCGAAATGCAAGGCAATTTTGAGAAGCCTACTCCTTGAAACTGAACCTACAATCAAACAAATGGTAAAGGCTTGCACCAAATATGCCTGTGCAAAGAATACAGTAGCGCAAGCTGTTGCCAAGGGAATTGCCAAAGGGATGTCACGAGCATTCGCAGTAGTGGCTGCAAAAAGTAACAACAGATGTTTTAATTGTGGTGACTATGGACACTTTTTAAAAGACTGCCCTGAAAGGTTGCCACTTGAAGACAACTGCAAGGACCGCCAGTAGCTCCAAAGTCAGCCAAGGTACCAATGGTGCCCAGGAAACTTCCAGCCGAGTGCGGGATGGCCCCAAGTGATGACATCAAATGCGAGGCCATTTCGTCCCACTCTTCCCACCATCTCCGAGGACCAGAGACCACCTCCAAAGATCCAACCTATGATGCAGAAGATCAAGCATATGGAGCAGTACAGGTGGGAACCCAGCACCAGCTGGTAACCTCATTGTCAATAAATTTTGTATGAGGACAGTATTTATAGAATCCCAACAGGAAAAAAAAGACCACCAGGTGGTCCTCAAGACATTTTAATTATAGGAGACACTTTACATGGACCAGACAAGATCTTTCTAATACCTGAGGTGCGGACTGTGAGTCCCGGAGACCAGATTTTTGTCTCCATCATGTGCATTGATCCACCATTCTTTTTAGCAGCAGGAACTCCAATTGCTCAAGCCTTCTTGTTACCAAAACACTATCTGGAACAAGTTCCCTCCAACCCTACCGTCATGTGGGCGCAGATTGTGGGCACAAACAAACCAATGATAAAGTGTAGCCTGTTCTACAAGGGAGAAAAGATCCATTGTTTCGAGATGCCGGACACCGGGGTAGATGTTACGATCATTGCCTGCTCCAAGTGGCCAGCGAGTTGGGAACTAGAACCTGTTGTGGGAATGATCTCGGGGATTGGAGGGGTGGCAGTCTCCATGAGGAGCAAGAGGAATTATATATGCAATTTACAGAATGTTTTTAAGATGCTATGCAAACACAGCAAACAGCGAAGCAAGGAGCCATTTAATACTACAGTCAGCATGAGAGAATGGAAACAAGGACTGCAGAAACATTATAGATGCTTTACCTTAAGTGAATCTACCCCTAGAGGATATGATAAATACATGTGCTGCTTGTCCTCACTTTTCTAGCTCATGAATGTTTGGACATTGCGGTCCTGTTTTCTCACGCAGCTCAACATAAACTATGTATATTTTTAGATTGTTTTTCATATTTCTCCTCTGAGAGGAGAATTGATTGATGGTATTCACCATCCAGGTTGAAGAGGTGGTGACCTAAATGACCAATCTCTTGCCTTTGTATAAACTGTATATATTGGAGTTGGATTGTTGATAGGGAACACAGAAGGAAGAATGTAGAAGAAGATAGAATAAAGTATCATTAGCTTTCCCTTCAACAGCTGCTGCCTGCCTCGTTCCTTCTGCGGGTCCGATCCTCCTACATATCGAGACCGAGTGTCTGAATGCATCAATTGGTGACCCCTGGACGTGTCAGAACATGCCTGACTGTGTTCATCAGACAATCCTGTGTGGGAAGTACACCCTGCTGTCAGTCTGAGGTAAAAAAAGTGGTGAGAGATGGCCTCTACCCCTGCCTCAGACGATTCC
>VXBB01013032.1:9708-20950 GCA_013399915.1 Illadopsis cleaveri
CACATATATATATATATATATATGTATACACAAAAGTTAATTCTTTGGTTTTTTGTCTAAGTTTAATAGGGACTTGAAGCTAGATTAGGATGCTGCCTTGGAAATACAGAATCAGGGGGTGGCACAGTTCTTTTTGGACTCAGGACAACTACAGTGAAAAATGCAGAGGCACCACAGTGCATCCACTGAGCTCCTCAGCCCTGGGCCCCAACAGCAACAGCTCCCATGCAGCCATGAGCATGGACAAGCATACACCCAGGTTGAGCTCACTAAGAATCTGCTAAGCAGCTGAGCTGTGTTTTAAAAGTCCTTGGCATATACAGGGTCTGAGATCTTTGGGAAAGGATTTAAACAATGCAATTGCTTGTGATAGCACAGAAAGATTCAAGGACCAGAAAGAGCCTTTCTGTCTTCCCTCTGAGCTTAAAAGAAACAAAATCCTGCAGTTATATTATTGGAAACAAAATCTTACTGTAGCCACATCATTTAAAAGGAGTATTTGGCACTTCTAGACAGACTTTTATGGCTCTTAAACATGATCAGAAAACAGTTTCCCTAGTCAGGAAGCCCAGCTTGTACCTCATTTCACTGATTTGTTGAAACAGTGCTGACAATGAAGTGTTGCATGCAAAGAGATCTAGTCTCAGGCTGGGGGGTAGAGAGCAATGGAGGGTGTCTTTCATTTTGAGTCTTATGCTTAATCTTTCTAAATGTAGTGCTATCACAAGGCTTACATGGTTTTGTCCTTGTTTAGTTTTCTTTAGCCAAAATAATTATCAATCCCTAGTGTGAGTGCAATGATATCATTTGTGCTAAAACCAGAGAGTGGAAACAGTGCTGTTTTATGAAAAGTTTGATGATTTTGTGGTTTTGTTTGTTCTGCTCTTGAAAAAGAAGAACTAAGTGACTAAGCCTACCTTTTGGAGAAAGAGTCTGCAATAGGAACCAATTCCCTTCCCGTGTAGTAGTGGTCCAGTGGGAAAGGCCAGGATCAAACCCTTCTAAATCTGGCCTTCTGCACTAAAGAGGGTTGTGCTTGTCTGTCAGTCTGTCCATGCAGTGTGTGTCTGGTGCAAAAGGACCCAAGAAGGGATGCTGGATCAGCCTGGTCTTGCCAAGCAATTGCACTGTGAGCAGAGGAACATCTTCCAGCTAACACTTCGTTGAAGATGACAGTTTTCCACAGAAAGCTTTGTTTTCAACAAATCAGCACTCTCCAACAGAGAAGTCTCCTGCCAAAGAAATTCCCCAAGTATTTCGTTGTGGTTGTGATGGCTCCTCAGTAGGGGGAGTTCTGGTATGCTTAGATAGAGGTTCATGTCCAAGAATTTGGAGAACAAGATAAAGTGCTTCCATGACTGTGGTTGGTTATGAAGAAGGGGTAAAAACCTCTTGGACTTCAGCTCTTCCTTAGGCTTCATCAGCTGCTGCTCTTCTTTCTCTTTGCATGTTCCTGAGTTAAACAAATACTGTATAGTATTTATTCCATTATGATTTCCTCTTGGGACAAATTACTCCAGTGCAGACACCTTCCTGTTATTTAGCCCAGGCAGTGAAATATTCTTGTGACTATATTGCCTTCCCTTTAATTCTCATCTATTTGTTCTGCAAACATGGAAATAAATTTTGTGTTATTTCTGCCTCAGGAGTTTATCCCATTTCTAGCTCTGCCCAAGAAGCTCATCATAAAATCACTGCCTAAAGAGTAAGGCATTCACTCCACTTAAAGTGTAAGAAATTAATATGAATTTTATGGGAAGAGAGGTACAGAAGACTCTAGTTAATGCAAAGAACTGAGAAGGCTTAGTCTTCAGGTAACAAGAAGATTAGGAAGCAGGTAGATGTCTGGAGACTCTTCTTGATGTACCTCTGTATTTTCTTTCCTTTTCTGCTTTCTGCAAGTCATGAACAGCAATGAAAAAAAAAAAAAAAAAGAACAATTTCTTGCAGAGGTTTTTCTCTAGAACTATGTTTGTCCCCTTGTAAAAACAGGCCACTAGAAAAAAATCAGTTGCCAATGCAGTAAATGGTTTTCACTGTCCATCCACATGATTGCCAGACCCTCCTCTTCCCTTTCAGCCAGAGCTGTCCTCCTGTTTATTTGCCAAGCCTCACATATAGAAAGAAAAATGGGTTTTCTTCACACAGTGTTTATTGCATCTCACTCCTCTCCACCCATCCCCCTCAGCACTTTCTCCCCTCCCTCCTTGTTAGACATGATTACATGTTGTTTGGCCTCATTCCATTTAGGTTACTTTGCTGTATCATCCTGTATTTGTGTGTAGCATAACAGCTCCAAAGATCTCCTAGTTTAAACCAAATGATAGAGTAGGCAGAGTTCATTAAAACAAATAACAGCATAGCATGAAACACAGCCTTGAAGCAATCAAAACTGAGATTTGAAAAGTGACTCTGAGTGTAAAGAAGTGTGTTACATGCTGGCTGATACAGGCAGCAATGGGACCTTGAAAACAGCCAGCTTTATAAGCACTAGTCAAACCTCTCAGCTCTCAAGACAAAGATATGGGTAGTTATAACAGGGAGAGAGAAAATGGTTGCAAAGGGGATATGTGTGACCATATTATACAACAGTGTGCCTGGATTTCTCCTTTGATCCCTAAAGCTGGGATTCTTCATGCTGTTGCTGTTGTTTTTTATTGTGGCCAGTGGCAGAGGAAAGCCATGATTTAACCTAGCAGTGAATTGTTTCTTATAAGGCAAACTTTCTACACAGATGAATGTAGTGGACTCTGCCTCCTTCTACTTGCTTCCCT
The DNA here is from genome assembly GCA_013399915.1 of Illadopsis cleaveri. NCBI lineage: Eukaryota > Metazoa > Chordata > Aves > Passeriformes > Timaliidae > Illadopsis > Illadopsis cleaveri. Next base: position 12,483 of record VXBB01013032.1, read on the forward strand.
GTGTGTCTTGCTGTCCCATTTCTTTAGACTGTTTTGAGTGTTTGTAATGTTCCATTTTAAAATATTTCAGCGTTTTTTCCCCTGTCTAACAGATTTTGTTCTTCAATTCAGCTTTCTTTCTTCAGGGTGCTCCGGTTATTACTACTAAGATTTTGTTCTTAAAATAAAGACTGAGTGGTTTAGAAGAATGTGAGCTTTTCTATATATTAGACTCTAGATTGAGTGCAGCAGGAGGGGCTACAAAAGTGTTCTATTCTTACATTCTGCCATGAGTTACTGTGTGAAACAGGATCCAAGGCAAGATGGTCCAGTTCTACAGCTCATTACGTTCATTGCTGAATTTGTTTCAGCAACTCCTGCCTTGCAGCATCTATGAAGCTACGAATATGGTGTATTATCCAAGTATAAAGTGTTCCTACGTCACCATGGTGGAACACACAACCTGAAGATGTGAAAACACATTTTTAGTTCTCTGCAGAGGTATCCTGTTGATAGATATGACATTTCTAGAATTGTTGCATTTGCAAATTGGAACCTGAAACTAGCATGATGCCCAAATATTACAGAAGCGGGTCTTGTGTAGGCAAATATGTGTACATTTCCTAATTGTTTAGTTGTTTTAATGTCTCTTTAGTATACCCTTCATTTTGGTCTTGGTCTGTGTCTACTATCAAACTTGATGCAGTGCATGAGAACAGATGTGCACACTGCTGTAGCCTATTTTCAAGGGATAACAATGGGATAACAAGAGGAGGAGACTATTTTCAAGCATTTGCTGGAATTTGCTGTCTGGAATCAAATGGGTTGAGATATTTTTAAAAAGACCTCGTTTTAGAAACTATGAGAACAACTGGGCTTTATCTTCTAAATCGCTGCAGGAGGGCTCATTTGTATCAAAGCAGTCATCTAAAAAAGACCCTGCTGAAGAAGACTAACAGGAGGGAATGGATGTTGATGAAGTGCTGGAGGAAATGGAGGTGGTTAGACAGACTAGGCTGCTTCTCTGTTCAAACTTCTGCCAAGAAGTGGCAGATTCTGGACATGCTGGCTCAGGCTTGCTATCTTTTACAGATAAATGACCAATAGGCCCTACTTAGTCCCAGCAAAGCCACCTTGCCTAACTGTGATTCCTGCCTGCTTACCTCAGCTTCTCATAAAGAGGACAGGCCATAGAGTGGATTTAAAATATTCTGTTTCCTCCTCTTTGTTGGACTTCTACCACAGGAGCTCCCTGTCAGTCCTGTGGCCAGACAAAAGCTTTGACTAGCACAGCAAATGTGCAGGAATTAGTTTCTTAGGGCAGGCTGCAACTTCTAAATCCAGCTTCAACAGCAGTAAATGCATTGTCACAGCCAAAAACTCCCTAGCAAGGAAAGAGCATGGTGTTCCAGGCCCACAAAGCCAAAAGTCCACAGGATTTATCCAGAGGTTATATGGATCAACAGATTCAGGGGGTCTTCAAGTGGCAATGACGAGCCTGTGAGCTCAACTTAGCTACACCAGTTGTAAAAGAAGTGTAGTCTGGTCAGAAGTGCACTGCCTTCTGTGCACATAAGGTTTCTCTATAAATATATGGGCAAATAAAGTCTTCTCACCATTGAGATATGGGATGTAGTTTATTGAAAATGCAAGAGGCAAGGGGATTTTTCCATATACAGGGGATTTTCCATAAAGCATTTCATGAGGAAAAGAATCTTGTGAATCCCGTGATCCAGCAGTGCATAAAGGATTCTGTCCTGTCCAATCAGATCTTTCCAGTGTGTATAAACCTGCTTCTGGAAAATACTAATGGTTTATAGATTGGCTTGGTCTCTAGGAGTCCCCAGGCCACTGTGGAGCCCTAGCTGGTCACACAGTAGACGGTGAGATATGAGCTATGTTCCTCAGTGGGAGGTACAACAAAGGACATTGAGCAAGATACTGATCTGTGCTTTTTCATGAAATCTTGTCCCCACCAGCAGATGCCTTCTTGCAGAAAATGCACTGTCCACTGCCTCCTGAACTCTGGCCTCTCTTACAGCACTGGGTTTCTATAGAGCAGTGACAGTGTTTATTTGACTTGGTGCAAAATGGTGCAGTTAAGAGGGGAGCTGTGGATAAATTTCAAATCCTTAATTTGTGGATCATTAACTCTGCACTGTAACCCTTGGGAGACAAGGTCACCTGCTTCATGGGCTGCAAAGGTGCTTTTGCAAATAAGGGTGTTTGTTCAACAGTGCTGATCCCTGCTGATCTGTTATAAAAGCCATGTTAGTTATTGTATTCACATGTTATGTACAGTCATGTGATGCTTGAGGCCTGAAATACATTCAAGCAGACAGAAGAGATAAGGCAGGCTGCAATCTGGCTTTCTTCCCTGAGGTTTGCAGAATGTGTTTGCAGATGTGTTGATCTTCAGGAGGCTGGCTATCTGGGGCTGGGAGGGGGGAGGGAGTATTTTCTTCGACTGCTTATTTCAGTATCAGAAGTAAATGAGAAGATGAGGTCATCTTTAGCACCTCCTAGTAGCTGTGAAGATGCCTTTACCATATCCTGAGCCATGCTTTCTCTGTTTTGTGTCAACAATGATTGTCAGTGTTCATAAAGTGGACATGACTTTAATAACTTCATTTGGAGTTGTGTAGAGACAATGAGCTGGACTGGGTCTGTTTCAATAATGCTTATTGCAGCAAACAGGTGTAAGTGCTCACCTGATCATCAAACCAGCAGGATCAGCATCTTGGCTAGGAAACTACCAGCTTTTATCACATGATGTTTTAGTTCAGCAACACATGCACTGCTTTTCCTCTTTCTGTTACTAATCATTTTACCTTCTAGTCTTTGAATGTTTCCAGCAAAGTCAAGGTTTGACTTCTTAATGCATCTAGGTGTTAAATGAAAATGAGGGCTTCAGAGGCGTGGCTATATCCAAGTAATCTCCAAGGACGGGGACTAGTTTTGCCAGACATTAGTTAAGAGAAGGAGGAATTGAATAAAAATACCAAGACCAAATATTTTGCTTGGCTTCTCACAGGCTAAAGTTGAGTAAATATTGCTTACCTTAGAGGGGGACAGTACAAGCTGCCACTTCATGGTATATGAGTTTTGGCGAGGTACTTTGTGGTTGGTGACTCCTGCATCTGGGAGCTGCTATGCCCAGCTACACATGACAGGTACATGCAATTTCATTCCTTGTATCCAGAGGCTACATGACATTGATTACAAGTGCCAAAGCTTCCTTTCCCAGGCCAGTATTGGGAGTCCCATTGTTTTCTGTTCTTCTAGGGCAGTAGCTGTGAGGTATCACCAAAGCATAGAACATAGGTAGGGGAGCTGTGACATTTTGTCCTCCCTGACCAAGCTGTTTAGTTGAACGTTTAATGGAGCTCTCTGCTGCTGTCCAGGTGAGGGGTAATGTGGCTTTGTGCAGGGGCAGAGCTTCCTCTGCACATTCTTTGCTGTGGCCCCCCTCAGCTCTCCTGCAGGACTTGGCCTCTCCGAGGAGCTGATGCACAGCACAGTCTCATCCAAACCCCTGCTGCCCTGGGAGCATGAGGTGTCTGACCTGCTCAGCCCACTTTGTACCTCAACAGTAAATTAAAGTCTTCATTATCTTATTTGATAGTTGAATAAAATGCTTTGAAACACTGGCATGTTAACTGCAATCAAGTTTTGAAAGGTCTCTGGTTGCCAGAAGGAAATTAGTCTGATAAATCGCTCTTTTCAATTAAATAAATGAGTAATTTTCAACAAGCAAGCTCAGAAACTATCATTTGGGAAGCTCCCCCCCTTTTTTAAATTTTTATTTTCATTTTAATATATTACACATGATTGTTCTTAAAGAACTGATTTTTTTTGCCTTAAGAGATTAACTGTCACTGAAGTATAAGCAGCTTGTAAACCCATCCTGTCTATCTGCCTCAGACAACCTTGCAGCGGTCTCGTGATCAAGCAGTGGCCTATGAATTGTACTTCCAAAATGATAATAACTAATGGTGTGACCTCGGATCATTGCCTGCCTTTCTGAGACTTTGTTTGCTTGTTTGTCTAAAGAAGCTTTACCGTCCCTGGGTCAAAAAGGCCTGTTTAACTTAAGCAAGGAGTTCCCAGATAATTATAGTTACTTAGTAACTTCCATCTCAGAGCAAACTGGTTAAGGCTGCTAAGAAATGTTGTGGCTTCCCTTTTGGTCAAAACCAGCAACTGACCTGAAGGTACCTCCAGTTCCCAAACCTTTCACCAGAGTCTGCACTCAAAAGTACAGCTTAGGAGCTGGAACAAATTGCTGCATCCCTTATGTACTGGGTCTGAAAGGGACCCCAGAGATGCACACTGACCCTGGTTTCACACCAGAGCCACAGATGTGCTAAGAACTTAGTATGTGCCGTCTCCTGAAGAAAAGCAAATGCTAGTACAAACAACTGTGCCACTGGATTCATCTTGCCTTGGGCATATTTATCCAGGGTATTGCCATTATGTCATTCACATTAGGCTTTTATTATCTGCTATTTTAGGTCTTAGCAGCTGTTACAAGATCTAGTCAGAGGTCAAGACGCTGTTGAACTTCAGAACTTTTTAAATGAAGAGCGTAATTCTACCGACAACAATGCTAGATTTGCAGCAATGCGAGTCATATAAATCATGAAAGATAATTTAATCTAAATTATATTTATTTTTTTAAATGACATTTAATTGCCAAAAAGTAAGATACTGCATGTTAAATTCTATCTGGAAAAGGCCACCATACCTTCATCTTTGGGAACTAAATAAGGTAATTTTGGGCTTTTTCATTATATCAGAAAAGACTGCAAATGATTTAAGAACAAATTTCCACCATCTAAATAAAATAATACTGAAATATCTGCTATAGTTTGTAGTAACTGCGTAAAACATGATGGCTCGCGTGATTAGAAATTCTCCTTTATTTTTCCTCCGTGTGCAGTGCTGATCTTCATGAACTGTTTGTCACAGTGCGTAATTACATTCCTTTCACCTAAACTATTCCTACAGATTTCAATTCCTATTTGCCAAAGCTGATTGTTGTTGAGTGTTCCAGTGTGGTTTCCATGCAAATTGCATGCAGACACTTGGGTGGTGAACTTCAGTGTACTTTATGAGAAATTTTGCTCTCAGACAAAATTCAGACCCAGAAGAGCAGAGTCTCCCAGAGAAGCGTCGGTGAACTGTACCTTGGCTGCCGCTGAGAGAAATGTTCAAGGTAAAAATGCAGACCATCTCCTTGAACTCAGGTTTTGCATAAAATAATCCATTCCTTCTGAGGACCTCACTTCCAGATAAACAGTGCTCCAGGGCAAGCAGAAGATGGCTCTTGCACTGCTCATCAGCGAGAAGGTCCTTGTGATCATGAGCAGAAGCCAGGGTATCTGAGAAGTCCCTGTTGGTCCAATTACAGTCTCTATTTTTTTACTGCAGAAACCCCACCACCTCTGGCCTCAAGGCTTCAAACCCAAACTCTGCTTAGTGTTATAAGTGGTATCTGACCCAGAGCACCTAGAAATCTCATCTACATATGACAGCTCATAAGCACTCTGCTCACCATCCAGGCAGAAGATGACTCAAAGAGCCTGGTGAGATTTGTTGTGCTGCTATGTCCTCTGCCTGTGCTCTTGTCTGAGCTCCCCATTCCTGTGCTCTGCCTGCCCAGCATGTGCTGTGGTAACTGACACTGCAAGCTGCGTGGGCAGGGAATGAATTTTAGTTTTAGTAAAAATGGGCAGTTACACCATCTTGCACAACAGGTCCTTGATCTGTGGCTGGACTGGGCCAACTGAGTCCTCCCAAGCTGCAAAAATATGGAAAACTTGAAAGTGCAGTAATCAAAAAAATATATAGTATGTTATGTATACTAACAACATATTCTAGGCTGCTCCCTGCATAGAATCTCCCAGATGTACCTGGCAACAAGGGAGAGAGAGATTTGAATACTAATGTCAGCTGGAGGAGGGGGCCCTTATTAGTATTTTGGCTAATTGCCAGGTTGCCTGCTCTTGAAAAATTTGCCTGTGCTGAGCTAGACATATTTTTCATGTGTAGAAAATTTTATTGAGTGTTGGTAGGGCTTTATATTTTCCTAATGCTTCCTACAGTCAACTGTGTGAAGGTTCACAGTAGCCACGAGGTCAGTGTTTCTAGCTCAAGGGCCTTTAGGCCTTCTTTGGAAGACTCGGAAAACTACACCAAATGAACAGGCCCAGAAAAGACATTGCAATTCTGGAGAGCACCAGATGTGAACTCACAAAATGACCAAGTATTTTTGTGTTTTGTGGGCTGGGGGGGGTGGGATTTTTTTGCTTGTTGGCTTGATTCTTCTTTTTTTTAGTAAATACATATGACTAACTCAGGGCCTTCTTTTCTCCTTCCCTGCAGGCAGAACAAAGTCTCTGATGAGTTTCTTGTTGAAAAGGTTCCCACTGATTTTACCTTTGGGTCTGTTCTAACTTTCTCATTGTTTCATGTAAGCATTTTCTGTGGTAATTAGTCTGTAATAGCATAATCCCTGGTGGCCTTCCTGGAGTGTCTGGACTCCCTGGGTTGAGAAAGCTCTGCTGGGGGGCAACATATTTTTCTCCAAGTGGGAAGGGGAAGAGTTGATGTGAATGGTGTCCTGATTATGATGAGAAAATCTCTTAAAAGAGGAAAGTTTTGCAGCAATTCCTAGAAATGATTCAGGCTACATTTGTCCAATTTCCTCTGGAAGACCCCAGCAAGCAAGATGGTGTGTGTGTATTTTACCCCTGGCTGCTTCCTTCTGGACTCTGTGGTCTGCATTGTCCCAGAGGGGCACAGGTATCTCTGTAATTTGAAGATGCAGGTGCAGGCATTTTTTGTAGCTGGGCACAGACTCATTCAGAGCTTTGAAGTCCAAGACCTTCTACTGGCAGTGGAAGCAGATTATAAATCCTCTTCAGCTTCCTAAAATGCAATGCCTAGAGTCATCTGAACTGTGAGGCCATGGAGGAAAACTAGGTTTTTTAAGGCTTTTTAAAAATGAAGTAGAGATTTGGTACTTTATGTTGGTTGCATTTCTTGTAAATGATTTTGACAAACTATCAATATGAATGCCTCTAATAGCAAGTTTTTCCTTTTTGGATATAACAAAACTAAGACAGCCTTTCAGGAGTATGGCCACAGACAGAGGAAGAACTGACATGTCCAGGGGAAAAATACAGCCATCTCATGGGAATTAACAGAACAGAAAGGGCTTGGAAATCCTAGTTTTGGAAGCTTGTCTCCAGACAAGGGATTTCTGCAATAAGACAAACCCTAAAAAAACTTAAGTTAAAATTGCAGAAACTCTTCTTGCTCTGTAGGGGGTTGGAGTCACTTGGAGTGGGGCTTGTCTGGCTGAGCTCTCATCTTGGGCCCTTGGACACATCCCATGACTCAGTTTCCCTGTGTAGATCAGAGGTTTCTCTTGATAGTCTTATAAAATTTATTTGAAATCTTTTGGTAAAAAGGGCCATAGTGACTAGATGCTGGCAGTGTGCTCATGGCAGAATCAGTGTATTCTGAAGTCAGAATGACCCCTGTACAGAACCTGAATCAGTTTTATTGCCTAACTCCTGTTTTGTGAATACCCCGAGAGTGAATTTAGCTCCTGTGTTGGTCAGCATGGTGTCAGGGGGTGCAGAGCAGAGCAGCAGGTGCTCACAAAGTTGGCGTCCTGGCACTCCCCAGGGCACGGCCAGAGCTGTCCCATTTCTAGTGTGCTCTCTGGAGGCCTATCCCTTCCTACCTCCCTTCAGCCTCCTTGTGCTGAGGAGTGGGGCGAGAATGGGGACGAACAGGGCATTCACCCTTCCAGCCATTCACCCTTCCAGCGCTACAACGCACACAGGGCCAGTTTTATGTTCTTGACAGCTGTGATTTTACCTCTGTAACACTTACATGCAAAGCGAACGCTTTTTTCCCCATTATTTCTGCTGCGCGCAGAAACGGACAAGGATTTCCCACCCGCCGCACGGAGGGACGAACAAGGTAAGATTCCAGCATTTCAAACCTCAACGTCAATGAAAACTTCCAAAGTTCTCCTTCCTGCTGGTTTTTGGGTTGGGAAAGATTTTTCCAGATAGGCGTAGAGAAAATAAAACGAAACCATAACACCCATAACAGAGTCGACTGTCGTTTTAACGCGGTTATTTTTCCAAGCGGCGGGTCGGCACGGCCCCTGAGGGCAGGCGGGCGGGCGGCTGGCTGAGGGGCCGGGCGGGAGCCCTCAGGGGCGGCGCGGACTCCAAGGCCCGGCATGCGGCGGGGCGCGGCGCAGGCGCGCCGGCCCGGGCTTGAGTGGCAAGTTGTTTGTTCCAGCGAGCACCAGCTGCTCGGCACTCCGGGCTCCNGGAACTGCACATCCTAGAGCACAGGCTCAGAGTGGCCAGCATAGCCAAGGAGAGCATCCAGTTGTTTACCTATGGATTAATCAAACTTGCTTTCCTGTCCTCTAAGACGAGGTAGGTGCTGGGGATGGG
>VXBB01013032.1:21483-46445 GCA_013399915.1 Illadopsis cleaveri
GGAGGGCGGGCGGCTGAGGGGCCGGGCGGGAGCCCTCAGGGGCGGCGCGGACTCCAAGGCCCGGCATGCGGCGGGGCGCGGCGCAGGCGCGCCGGCCCGGGCTTGAGTGGCAAGTTGTTTGTTCCAGCGAGCACCAGCTGCTCGGCACTCCGGGCTCCGCTGCTCCGCTCCGCTCCGCGCCCCGCCGGCCTCCCCCACAGCCGCTCCAACTTTTGCACCCTCTGCTCCTTCATCCCCCTGCTGCCGCCCCCGGAGCCGGGAAGGGACAGACGGAACCGGGGAGGGAAAGGAAGGAGAGGAAAAAAAAAAAGAANAGGACACCCCTCCTTGCAAGGGGACAGGTTGGGGTAGGGGTCACCATCCTTCCTACAAAGGGGCAGGGTGCTGGGCTGGGTGATGGCACCCTCCTTGCAAGAAGTCAGGCTGCTGGCTGAGGGGGGACGCCCTCCTCGCCAGAGGACAGGGGGTTTTTTTTGGGGAGGCGGGTGAGGGGAACACCTGCGTCTTCCCTACGCACACCCCCACCCCATCCCAAGACTGGGAGAGGATGGTGATGAGGATCAGCGCTGGAGTTCAGGGTGTCCCCGTGCAGCTTTAGGGCAGCCCCCGGTGCGGCTCCAGCCTCCCGCTGCCCGCCCGGGCCGGCGCTGCGCCCGGCGGATGAATGAGAACAGGTGGGGGCCGGGGGGCCCGGCCGGGCCGGCTGCAGGCTCGGGGCGGCCGCCGGACAACAAAGGCAACAGCAGCAGCCCGAGGAGCAGGAGGAGGAGTGGTGGGGTGTTTTTTTCTCCTCTCTCGTTCTCTCTGGTTTTTGTTGGGTTTTGGTTGGGTTTTTTGGTTTGTTGGTTTTTTTTTCTTTTTTTTTCCCCTGGATTGTTGTTGTTCTTTGCAGCACTTACAAAAAGAGCGGGTCCTCCCGACGCGGGTTTGTTTAAAAGGTGTTTTTCCAGTGCTGCCGAATTGGGGGAGGACGAGGGGCAATGCCTGCCTTGCACTTAAAAATTGTGGTGTTAAGTAATTTGGATTGTGATAGTTTTCGGGAAGAAGAAAAACGTAGTGGAAGGCACTGTGAGAATTATTATTTTTGTTTTGTTTATTTAGGGAGAGAAAAGAAAATACTGTGGCCAGTTTATTGGATGTATGTAAGGTGTTAGGCCTTTTGCACAAAACAACTTGAATTGCAATTGCAGATTCTTCTGTCTTCACTTAGTTTGTTGACTTCACGCTATTCAGAAAGAGGAATGGGAATGTAAATAACACAATTCAAACTCTTCTTGTTTTTCCTGCCTGATAATTAGTATTTCAGTTTTCTCCCCACATTCATTCTCGTATTAAGGTGGGAAATTTTCTTTGGCAGTAAGAAAATAATGAATAGATATTTAAGAAATAGAAAGCAAATTAATTTGTTTTATTTCAAACTGTAATTCAATACTCTCTGTTAAAATGCTTACAGATGAATGGACCCATTTGGGATGTAATTTGATTACAGCCCTTTATCTTAAACTTCATGCCTTGAAATTTCACTCTGATTTGGGGCTCGTCCCATTTGGCTTGCCACTGACATTGTTTGCAGTGTAAAGTATATCAGCACCTTGTTTACTGCTGTCTCTGAATATTCCACAGGGCATTAAAGGGTCCTCAGTCTTAAGCTTCTATTTTTATGTGTTGTTTCATTGTAATTGAAAGTTGTTGCTGATTTTTTGAAGGTCTTGTTGCTTCCTCTCCCATGCTTAAAATGTCACTCTTACTGTCAACAATGAAGTCTTTAATCTGTCACTCTTAGTGCATAGACTGGAGTTTCATGGGGCTTTTTCTGTTTGTTTGGGATTTTTTTTTTAAAATTTTTTTTTTTTTTTAAACTTCATGGTTGGTCCTGTTGTCTTTTTGTTTCACATTGCATTTCACATTTTCAATGTTAGAGAGCCGTGAAAGGGTCAGGGCAGTAAGAGAACCCCTTTGGGGTTTGGTACCTTGTCTGGCATTTGAGTGCAGCACCTGACAGTTTTGTATTGTCCCTGATTGCTGGGTTGTCTTTTAACATCTACACCCTGAGTACCAATCTTTCCTTACCTTCCATGGATTCTCACTGATCAGGAACAACAGATATTTGTGGAATGATTTGTTGGCATGGGAAACTTCTCTTTATTTCCCTTTTGTTCATTTTGTTATTTTTGCTGACAGTAGAGATGCAGGGGAAGCTTGTTTGTGTCATTCTTGAGGCAACTGACAGCACTGAAAGGCTTTCTCCTGTGTGCTTTTGCATGCCCTGAGGCAAACAGGGTCCCTGGCCCACAGATCTTCTCTGATGATCATGTGTGTAAGAAAGATGAGGGTCTCTGGGAGATGTAACTCTATAAATTTATGACCCCACTGTTTCTCTTTCCTCCTCCTTTAAAAAGTGAATATGCCCCAAAGTCAACAACTTTTTATAGGGGTGCAAGACAAATCTCCTCTCCCACACACCCCATCTGCAAAGAACCCCTCAGGGGAATGAAAGAGGGAGGTGGTCCACATCCCTGATCTTTCCTGATGAGATAGCAAAGATACCAGCTACTACATCACCTACATTTTTTCCTGCGAGACCTTAAACAGAGTTTTACTGGTGCTGCAAGGCTGCCAGTAAGAAATAATGGTTTGTAGGACAGATGTGATCCAAAGGGGTGACAATGACATCATCAGTATTCTTATGTTAGTCATGCAAGAAACTGGGGGTTTTACATAGCCTCCTGTGAGCAGTGATTTGGAGGGTCTCTTTCATGTTGTCATACATCAGGGAAAAGGGCTGGAACAGGTTTTTTTAAAATCTTGCACATTTTTCTTAATCCTCTTGGGAAGGAAAAGTAACAAATCTCCCTCTTTATTTGGCCTTTTGCCACTCTCTCACACTCTTGCCCTTGTTCATGACACAAGTGTTTTAATTTAGCTTCTGTTACAATAGCAATATTTTCTTGTACAGAGAACAGCAGTTTTTAGACTATTCTGATGGCCAGAAGCAGGATAGCAGCTAACGTGGTGAAGAGGTGAGACAAGTAGTGAATAAAATAGTGGGCTGAACTGAGCTGAAAGAAAAATACTATTAATCATAACTTTAAGTTAGGCGTGAGGTATTTTATGCAAAGTTGCATTGAGAGAGGTCATCTAGGAATAAATAATAGTGGAACTGCTAAGCAGTTACACTGAGGACTATGCTGCTGGTGTTCTGCTTTTGTCAGTGCAGGCCTACTGATTTCAGCAGGCTCTGCCAGGCACCCCAGTGGAGGAGTGATCCACGTCTTTTTTAGTTGCATGCTGAAGATTTGCATGTGTCTAATGTTTTTGCTGTTGCTGTCATCACCATTCTGGTGTTTCACTGATTTTGTTGGTTAGGGCATGGTGCTAATAGTGCCAGGGTTGGGGATTCAGTCCTGGTACTAGCCATTCACCTAGGTGTTGGATTTAATAATTCTTGTGAGTTCCTCCCAGCTCAGCATATTGTCTCTCTCTGTCTGACTTGAATGTTCCTTGGTGCCAAGGATTCTCACCTCTTCAGAAGCTGTGCAGTGTGTTTATACATGTAAATATAACAACTGTGTGTGGTTTCACCATTGCATTTTTTTTTCTTTTGTATGTGCCTCTGTAAATGCTGGTTCTGTGGGGCAGAGAACTGTGCTCATCTGAAAACTCCAGCCTTCATCTCCCTGTGTGCAAAATGAGCAGCTTCCCTCACACCAAAAGGAAGTGTCTCTGCTTCCCTGGTTAAACTGTCTCATGCTACTGGGAGAGGTGCCACAAGTAACCTGCTTGAGGACTTGATACAAATACTGTTTTGCTACATTCCTGTCTTGATTTTTTCTTTTTATTTCTAATTGCAAAGTATTTTATAACTCCATCCAACAAGGAAAAGTGCTGGATTCTGCACCTGGGTTGGGGCAACCCTGGATGTGGGTACAGACTGGGAAGGAGATGCTGGAAAGCAGCACCACACAAAGGGCCCTGGGGCCCCTGGTTGATGGCCAGTGGGATCTGAGCCANATGACCCTCGTGGGTCCATTCCAACTCAGCGTGTTTTGTGACTCCTTTTAGTGCATAGGAGTTAAATCTGAATGGAGGACAGTTTGGGAGAATGCATGCATTGAACACCAGTGCATGCAATAGATAGTAGGAAGGTGAGCCTACCCTTGTCTTTTGAGAGTATATAAAAATATATGGAGAGTCCAGGAGAATAAAGTGGGGTCAGGATTCTTCCAAGCACTGAGTCTATGTAGTGTAGTCAGCCTGATTTCTGGGTAATGCTTTAGTAGACCCCTGAACATCTGGAGTCAATGCTAACAACTAATCTTTCCTGTCTATTCCAGTACCTGATATAAAGATTTGGTGGTAAGCTGTGAAGTAGTTGAGGGAGAAAAGTATTATTTGAATTGTAAAGCTATTAAATTATAACTAGAATGAAGTTGAGCAGTTAGTTTGCTCACAGGGCTGGGTGATTAAAGTAATTGTAAGTCATGTGTCTAGCATCACACATTTTAAAATTTCTGAGGGTTTTTTGATACTTGTTGGTTTGAAGATGGTCATTATTTCTGAATGCTGAAGAGAAAGGAGTAAGTCCTGCCTGTGTAAGGGATGAGACCTTGGTCACCTGAAATGTTTAAGGCAGCCATTCCAAAAGCATCTGTCACTCTGGGTTCTTTTTCAAGATGCTCCAGTTTCTGTTTATTGGTGACTTGACACAGAATTACAGACACTTTGCAAGCTTACAGGTTTGGCACTACATGCAGATGGCTGTCCATGTGAATGGGATGCTTCCCAGAGAAGCTAGATGGGAGGGTGTAGCCGTGCTGGGCTCTGCTTTGGGTCTGATTCTGCTTGTCACACAGCCACTACAATGGGATGCTTGCAGGCAGAAGGTGTTCTTAGTGTGGAGAGGTCCTTAAAAATATTCATTCCAATAAAAATGTAGCAAGCAGTGAATGGTGATAAAATGTACAGAGCAAGTTGGATTTTCTTTGGGTTTTGAGCAAAAAATAAAGCGAGGTTTGTTGTCTTCAAGTTTGTGGTGGTATTTTTGGTAATCTGTCCATTTTGCTTAGTAATAATTGACACCTCTACTTATGAACAGTGTGCTGTTGCTATTAATATAAGTGTTTCTCATTCCCCAATCACTTGTTTACTGTATATGTGTCCTGAAATTGGAGATACTGTAATAAAAGGTCTATTTTGGACTTCAGAATATAATAGGACAAACAAGTGCTTAAAATGTATCCATGCATCATTTGAGGACATTGAGATCAGCAGTCTGTTTCCTTTGGTATGAACTCAGACAAACACATGTTGTTTATGCCCTTATAAGAGAAACAGATCGGCCTGCAACACTGGATGATTATCTGGCAAAGGCAAGTCACTCCTATCATTAAAACCTTTTTTTTTGGGTCTCTCATGGCTTCTGCCATCCTGTGCCTCCTAGGAAGACCACTGAGTAGAGGCTTTTGCCAGCTGTAAAATCATATCTGCTCATCTAAAACATGTTGCTCATGTTTTCTTTTGTTGTGGCAAAGACTCCCAGATGCCTTGAATATTTTATTTTGTTTTCTGGGTGTGTATATGCCTGTGATATCTGAGGTTTGGGGACTTCTTTTTCAGTCTGATTTGGTGACCATCTGTTACAGAAGGACTGAGTGCTGATGTCCAAAGACCACAGGAGTCTGGAGTGATGGGAAGCCTCATGGCTAAAGATGCCTGCCCTTCCCCAGGGCACTCTGCTGCCCTGTTTGTGTCACCATGGGCATTTGTGGTGCTGAACTTGCTGGTGGATGTTCAGGATGAGCAGAGCTAGTGAGAATCAGCTAACTGAGTGGGTGGAGAGAACAGAATTTACTTGTTTGGGCTGAGGAGGTATATAAGCTCTTTAATTGTGGATGTCATCAGTTTGCATTCAAGGCTGCTGGGTGTTTCAGCTGCTGCTGGGCTGTGAGAGCATTCTGCAGTGTTTTAACAAGTTAAACCTTGGAAGGAACAGGTTTCCTTCCCGATGGCCTCTTACTGTTTATCTACAAATGTTATTTTTTTCCCTTTATTTTCTGCTTCTGGCACATGGCTTACCAGTGGGGCACTGCCCAATTCTCTCTTTCTTTGCCTGGCAGTTCTGTCATGCAGTCAGTCCTCAACCTACCATGTGGCCCCATCAGACTGAGGCTGATGCCAAGTCAGAAACTGACAGGAGTGCTTAGAAACGAAATGAGATTCAAAAGGTTGAATGGAAGTGCTAGATCAAACCCAGAGTGCAATGCTGGGCAGCACTGTGCTGGAGAAATGTTGGTTTAGATATTGTACTTTTAAAATAAATAAATATTTGCCTGTAGTTTGTAGTGGCATAGTTGTTTATCCTTATTTCCCATGCCTCAGTTCATTGGGAAAGCTGTCACATAGATGAGATGCATCACCTGTGTTATGTAAAAGAAACATCAATGGTGCCCACTCATGTTGAGCTGAGAAGCAGAAAAGAGGAAAAAATATTCATCTTTTAACATGTAACTCATTAAAGATCCCCTCAGATGAATTTTTTTTATTACTTTGAGGTGAAAGTCAGTATTTAAATTAAAAATGTGCCTTTTACCAGTTAGATGGTTCTTCCTGCAAGCTGATGCTGGTGTGCTTCAGCAGTAGAGCCAGTGCAGGTCTGTTAAGGGGAAGTACGAATACTGTGCATTTGTCATCTCGAAGTATCAGCTGAATTGTTCATTTACACAATAGTTTGAATCCACAGTCTACCCCTCCACTAAACTGTAACTTAAATTAGGCTCTGTTTGATGGCGGAATTCCTTGACAATGCCTTGGTCGTTCTCTGTAAACATGTAAGTCTTTCCATTGATTTTTTTTTTTAATTGTTTAGCACACCACCTCCTTTATCCAATACACAACTTCTTAGTCATTCTGCATGTTAGAGTTTTAATATATTTGGACAAGAGCTACGGTTTCTTTCTCAGAAGAAACAGTACGGATTTGTTCTTTTGTTTACTGCCAGCTCAAGAGTAAACTCCAGCTCTGATCTGCTGCTAACTGAAGGCTGGTAAAGGAAGAATTATCCAACAGTAATGTGAGGAAATATCTCCATTCATTATAGTTCAAAATCAGCAGAGCAAAGTCTCTAAGCTGTTGTTATCATTTCAAGGTAAAAAGATGTCTTCTCCCCCCCCTCAGCTCAACTTAGTTTTGTGTAGATAAGATATATTTGTTAAGAAGGAAAACAACAGGCAAAAATGTTCTCTTATGGCACAAAAGAAATGAAGATTAAGCCAGTTTCATGACTATACAAGCCCTTGTTAGTCCCAGACGTACTGCACAAAGTTTTACTGTGCTGACCATTGAAACAAAGAATCTGATCTCATTTTTGTGGTCTGATGTATAATAAACATTATGTACTGGTTATTAATGTTTTATTTTCACATCCAAAGAAATCCAGTGAACACCTAAACTTTCTCACCAACCATAACAACCTTACTTTGGTCTATTAAATGTGGCTTACTAGAGATTAAAATGAAAAGCCTGCTTCTGATCTGCAGGCTGCTTTAGGAAGCTCCCAGCAGTAATACCAGAGATACCAGATCTCCCAGCAGATGCCAGAGCTGCTGTTTAGTACAGAGTTGGCACGTAGAAGAGAGAAGTGGCAAGTTTGCTTGGTGGCAGAAAACCATTCCCTAATCCTTTGGGGACCTCTGAGGTATGCTTTTGTGGGGATGCCTGGGTAGGCAAAGTGATTTTTTCGGAATTTTGTGGTCCAGTTAATGTTTGGTAATGTGATGAAATAAATGTTTTTAAGATACTTGTGCCACTTATTGGCCAGTAATTGTAGAGAGATGTAGGCTGTTATTGATGGTAAGCTGTCCTTGACCCAAATTTTTTCAATACAAATTGTTTATAATGTAGGAACCAAACCCTCTTGGGGATGTGAATGTATGTTTGACCGAAATGTAGCTGTAAAGGAGGAGTTCATCTTCTTTTTGTGTGACCTTTTAGTGTTCTTATTATAGGGGATACTAGAGATGGAATAAAGTGTGCCTATTTGGGAGTAAAATGCAACCTTTAAGTTTTACTTAAATTCAAATAGATGAATTTAAAAAGTTGATACTGGGGAAATTTCTGAACCTGAGAGGAGGAAATTTACAAGTTTTGCCATGGGTGGAACTGTTACGGAATGTATGTGTGACTCTCCCTGTCTTCTTTTGTTCAGACCTTTTACGAATGTTACATGAAGAGAATCTGGGTAATGATATGCCCTGGTTTTAGCAATATCTGAATATTTATCCTAATTCTGTGGTTAAAAGATCAGTATTCAGCCCTTTCTTATGCCTCACATGTTTTTCAGGGTGAGTTGGTGGAAGTTGACAAGTCAGACCTTGACTGAAATGGCCCATGTTAATCTTGCTTAACATTTGTAGCTTTTATTTCTTTTCCTAAAGAAAGATTGACTCTTTTCCCTTGATAACCTTTAAGGCACTCACTTGAAAATAAATGTAGTCTTGGCAGGAAGAAAAAAAGGTAGCTCTTAATACTGAGAAGGATATACTCTGCATGCATCTAAGCAACTGTATACATTTACATAGAATTACTTAGTCTTTATTTTTGTGCTTTTTTGAAGATGATGGATGACTTATCAGGTCATTAGTCTTTCCCGTTGTGATCTTTTTCAAGCTGCTTTTGGGTAGAAATCTAGTTGAAAATGTTTGCAAACATTTTCATTTACTCTTTTTAAACTATTACACAGTATTAAATGTGCTAAGTATTTAGGGAAAAAAAAAATCTCAGCTTATTTTGTGTTTATAACTAAGCAGTGTAACATGACCTGTACTAAACAAGTGAAGCCAGTGGTGACTTGAGACTGTTCTTGGCAAGACATTGGAGCTGGGAGGTCTCAGCCTTCCACATCTTCTTCTTATTTGCAGTCTGGAAGAAGAAAACCCAGTTTACTTGCCTTTTCAGTTCCTAATTTGTTTCTCAACCTGGAATTAACTAGTGATCATTTTGAACTAAACTGAGTAATTTGAAATGGGAAAAATATTCACCCATCTTGTGGAGGATAATATGCTGTCAAAATCTGATGTATTTGCATAAGTGGACTGGTTACAGTGGCTTTGTCAGTGATTTCTCCTCAGCTGACTTAGTTTGCTTTGAAGTTTGGAGCAGCAAACATATTTTGGTAAATGTTGTTTAAATTTTCTCACTTATACCTAAGATAATACTGCAAAAATTTTTGGATTTCAGATGTCTTTATATCAGATGAGCTAATGTTAAAATAAAATTGTGCTCTTAATTGTTTTCATATGCAAACTATTGCAGTAGGGTGGTGGTAGAATTGGCCTTTCACTGCTGTGGGGATAGATTTCAGACAATTTATGATACACTGAGATGATGTGTTGTGAGTTGCATGTTATTACCCATTTGGCATTTTTTTAAACCAAGCAGAGTTTTATTGTGTGTAGTTTGAGGCAGCGAGGTGTGAAACCACACACTTGTGGCTCAGTCTCCCTTGAGCTTTCTGCAGGTAGGTCTAGTTAGTGAATGGTTTTCTGCTGTGAGTGGTGGGACTGTGTGCTTTACAATAGGTCCATCTCACAAATTAAGTGGTCACAAATTGACACAGATTATGTTTGTTAAGAGATTTTTCTTCCGGTAAAATGCCAGCAATGTGGAGTGGTTATAGCAATTTTTTTGCAAACAAAATCAATACTTCATTATGGAAAATAAAATGGATGTAGTTACCTGCATTGCAGACAAGGTAACAATGGGTACAGATGTGCAGAATGACTGGATTCCTAAGGAACAGAGCATTTTTATCACAGATTTTCTTTTTCAAAGATTGTTTGCCTGTCAGTATTCCTGGCATATAGTGTATCAATATTTTGATGACCAGAAACTACATTGCTACACCAGTGCGACCTTGGCTAAACACAGAAAAGTGGGCAAGAATTTGGCTTGACCAGAGCAGGCTTTATGATTTATTGGGGAGAAAGCTGAAGGGAAGTGATAAAGGCCAGAGCTGGCCTTGTGAATGGGCATGGATGGGGGCATGGATGGTTCATGACTGCCCAGGAGCCTCACATGGGTGGGACTAATGGTTAATGCAATAGTGGAGCCTCAAGCTTCTCATGCAGTTTTCAGTCCAAGCCTGGTACATTATCACAAACTTTGAAAACAGCAAATCTTCACAGAATGGATGAGGTGAAGAAGGATCTCTGAAGATCGTGTAGCCCAACCCCCCAGCTCAAGGCAGAAGCTATTCAAGCAGCTTGCTCAGGATTTTGTCCATTGGGATCTTGTGCTTAAGGCCATGCATGGAGCTTTGCTCTCTGCTGTGCTGACATGTTGTTGACCTCATTGACATTGTAATGCTTTGCTCCATGTGGCATTACTTTCCCCATAGCGTTATAATGTGTGATTTAATGTCTCATCTCAGCACAACAAAGTGTTTTTTAAACTTTAAAGTGAAACTGTGCAACCTCTTGTGTTGGAACATCCGTGGATGGCAGCGAGAGGGAACTCTGCAGACCTGAGACACTGAGAGAACAAGTGGTTTTATTGCAAGGGTCGTGGGTAGAAAGGCCGGCCTTCATCCACCAGCCTCGGCTGAGGGGAAGCCCCAAAAAGAGAGAGAGAGAGGTATGAGAGTTGGCAGGGGTAAGGGAGGTAAGGTAAGAGAAGTGGGCCAGTTAAGAGCTAAGAGAGTAAGAGGTAAGAGAGAGAGCCTTGTTACAATACATTATATCTCCTTTTGTGTTGAATATTCTAATTTACAGTTACCAACCAGCGTGAGATACAAAACCTACAGACTTTGCATACAGCCCATGAGAACTGCTATATTGGCATATCACTGTATTCTAAACTCTAAAGGCTACTTTCCTTATCTACCTTTTCCTGGATACCTTGGCAGGGCTCCTCCCTTGGATCCCTTGGTGTCCCTTTGTTTGTTATCATTCCACCCATCTCCAGCTAATCACTGTCTTCCTGCCTGCCATGCCGACATCTCAAAGCTTCTTTCATTTCTGTTTCACTCACAGGTTTTATATTTTCAGTATTTCTTGCCAGGCAATCATATTTGTAAGTTTTTCCTGTCTCCTCTTTCCCAACACTCTTGGTTATGGAGAGGACTGTTGGTATGAATGAGACACTATTTACTGCAGTAGTTCATTGGTCCTTTGTGCTGCTTTGTGAGCATTTCAGGTGAAACTGCTTATTGCCTTTAAACTGTGAAAAACTACCTGAAACAAACTAGATGCCAAAAAAGAGTAAAGCTTGCCTTGGGAAAGGGCATGTACTCACTTCTGTGCTGGTGCAGACAATTATAATTTGTAATGATGTTGGATAGATGAACAAGACTAATGAAGCTACCAAAGCCCTCTACACAGAAGTTCCATTCGTGTCCTTGACCTAAGTAAGGGAAAGTATTAGATGAAATGAAGTCCAAATGTGACTTAGTTTGACTTAAATGTGCAGTATTGTGTGGTGCATGCCCTGCAGTAAATGTTGTGCTTTGGTTATTGTGCAGTTTCTGAAATTCCACTGTAGGAGTGCTCATGTGATGGAGCCTCACTGTAGGGAAGTGTTTTCTCTGTACTCTTCCTATTGGTATCAAGTTACTCCAAGCATTTCTGAGTGGTTCTTATAATTCCTGTACATCCAGTCGTGCTGTTGGCTTTGTGCCTTATCACATTTCCCATCCCAGTGCTGTATTGCAGGGATTGCTGAGGTTTGATCCCAGGACAAGTCTCTGTGTCTGTATGTAGGGAAAGCCTCATGTCTGAGGAGGGGTCAGTTTATAAGGCAAGGGTTTGCATGGAATTGCTGAGCTATCCCCTGGTAGCTCTTGTGCTGACAGGCCAGAAATCCTTCTTGTTTGCACAGGAGTGTGAAGTCAGGCCAGAATGATTAATGTAAATGTAAATTAATGTGTTCTGTACCCATTTGAATAGCTTTGTTCATTCAGATGGTGGTTGAATTGTAATCTCAGGCAATGATTTAAATATGAAGTAGTCCCGAAACAATATAGTTACCTATTGGCTTTTAATGATCTTGTAAGGCAGTGTATTGTGAATGGGTATGTCATTATAAAGGTGATAACAACCTAAGATACTGGTGGAGGGAAAAAGAAGAGGAACAAAGTCAGAAATGCTAAATAATATGTGCTGGTGTAAGTTACATGCTTCATGTAAAATTTGTGTCCTTCTGAGAAGTACATGAGCATACAGTTGAAATTAATTTTCTTCTGTTTACAGTATAGCATTGAGGCTGTAAACTGGTGCATAATTGACTGTTAAACCATTTTTTATAGCCTTCCATGGCAAATTATTGCTCTTTATCTCTTTTTGAGATTTCCTACTACCATAGCCATGTCCTTTTCTTAGGGATGTGTGGATGGCCACACTACACATAACAGTTAATGGATCTGTCTTTAGATGCAGTCGTCATTGGCTGGATAACTTAGGGTGGACTTGGAGCATCACAGCAAAGCAGCTGATGAAATTCCTGTCCCTGATTCAACAGTTTCCATCTCCAGTGTTTTGGAAGTTGCTGTTAACTTGTGTGTGTTCCAAGTTCAGGAGATAAAAAAACAAACATCAGACATTAATGAGCCTACCTAAACTAGGAAGAAAAAAAACAGAAAAGAAAGCAGCAGCTGGATGACAAGGACACTTGACACCCCTACACTTTGAAGCCACCTCATTTTGTTTATGTTTATGGTACAGAATCACAGTTGGAGTAGTGTGATTATGGGCTGGTTAATTCAGAGTTGGAGTGGAAATGATTGACTTGTAACCTTTCTTTACTCAGGAGAATGAATTAGATTAGATCTTGTTGTAGGGGGAAAAACTATTTATTTATATAGGTATAAGGTGTGTGACTAGCAATGGTGTTAACCTTTCTTCAAAACTATAGGGGAGGCTTTTTCTATATGTGTTACTAGTATCCCACTTTGAATATTACATTTTCTCACGTTGTGTTTTTACAGTAATCGTTTTTCCCTTTCACTTGAGTTTAAAAAAATTCAGTGACAGGAAGGGTTCCTGGATTGAAAATAGACTGGTACTCGTACTTTTTCCTTGGCCTGTTTAAACATACTCCTGGTTATATACTACTTACAGGACCAGCAAAGCAAAAAAGGACAATGAAAGAATTTCATTAAATGAACCTCACATAAAACAATGTTTAAAATTAATTAGGACCTACCTTTTAAGCACTTGTCAAATCTTCTCATTGTCAGGTTTTCTTTCCACTTAATGTTCACTTCATATATCAAATCAGTGTGAGGTACATGATAATACTTTCAGAATCACCTAAGTCCCATTTAAAAAAACAAGCACTTGAGTACCCCAAGGCTCACTGGAAGCCAACAGGGATTGGACTGCAAAATGGCTTTTGCTGTTCTTGGAGGAGACACTTCAGGGCTTTAAAAATTTTGCCTCCTGCTCAGACTAGCTGGTAACATTCAGGACAAGAGTAAAGTAAAAATGCACCAAAGGGAAGGAAAGGCTTAGTCTGGCTGCTCATGTGGGCAAGAGTGAAGATACATTTCTGAGAATTATAGGGGATCAAAAATGGGGATCTCTGTTCTTTTCTCATAGCCAGGTGGGCTGTGGGCTGGCTTCATTCCATATCTCCATCAGCTTCTGACCTCTGTGTGCCTCAACAGTGGTCCCTGCAGTCCCAGGGTCACCCAGTGCTCCAGGGTCACCCAGGACAGCGTGTGCTGGCTGTGTCTCTGGAGCTGGGCAGAGGCTGCTGGCTTGTTTTGCAGAGGAGGAAACTGAGGCACATAGGAAGGTGAGTGCCTTACCCATCTCACTCAGCAGGTCTGCAGTAGGACCTCACTCTTGTTTTCCAGATCCTGCATAGTTTTCACCACTAGGACTACCACTTTTCAGTAGGACAGATGAAGGCCATGTTTTCAGTCCATGTGTGTATTAGCCACTCTGAAGTCCTTGTCATCCAGCTGCTGCTTTCCTTTGTGGTTTTTTTTCCTTCCTAGTTTTGGTAGGCTCATTAATGGATGTGTTCTCTGTTGTCTTTCCTTGTACCTTGAGAGGGCAATGGGAGTTGGAAGATGTCCGGATCAGCTTCCAGTAGCAACAGCAGTCTTCCTGAAAGTCCCAAAGAAAACCACCAGGAATGTACTCATATGTATGTGTGGCTTTTAAATACACACAAACACACATATGCATGAACATGTGCACAGTATGTCTGTAGCTGTATGCATGTGTAATTCCAAAGTCAGAGTTCTCTTGAAATGAAAATTGCCTCAGCTAGAAAGTAGAGGTAGCTCCTGCTGACAAATAAAACCACATGTATTTAGGAGCCCTAATAGTTATGCTTCAGGACAGAGAATGTTTCTTTTCCACTATTCTTCAGACGACAGCTGCCACAATGAAGCCTGAATATGAAGAATACATTTTTCTGTGGCTGTATCTCAGGCTCTGGGAAGACTCTGCAGTTCAGAACAATAGCAGAACACGGAGCTGCCAGCAGGCAGTCGGACTGGACAAGTATAATCATGCACCACTCAGCTTTCAAGGAAATTACAGTTAGTGCACTGACTTGCTCATAATAGCAATCCATTGTTTGGCTTAATAACTTATCAGCTCTCCAGCAACCAGCCAGTGATCACTGTCATCATAGACTGCTAATCATTCTGTTCTTAAATTATCCCAAGATGCACTAAGGACCCGTCACATCACCTATTAAACCAGCAAACTGAGTGCACTATAATTTTTTTTCCCCTAAGCTAGAAGGAACAGTATTGCCTACCTTTTCACTTCTCTTGTTTTGTCATTATCTTTGTCATATGTAATTGTGCCTGTAGGTTTTTTTGAATGTCTGGGTGAAAGGACATTGTCAAATTGTGTTGGGATATTTTTAGATAGATGGAGTTTAT
The DNA here is from genome assembly GCA_013399915.1 of Illadopsis cleaveri. Lineage (NCBI taxonomy): Eukaryota > Metazoa > Chordata > Aves > Passeriformes > Timaliidae > Illadopsis > Illadopsis cleaveri. The sequence goes on from VXBB01013032.1 coordinate 36,380, forward strand.
GTTAAATTGCGGGTTTTTTGTGATAACTACTAGGGAACTGAATCTGAAACTTGCTTTTTAAGGAGCATTTGTTTTTCGTAAAGCATTTGTGGCAGAGGGGTGATTTTTTTTTTATGGTGCTTGTCTGTAGTACCTGAGTACCTGTCAATCACTAGTAAGTGCAGCCTGAGAATGCCCCTCTTCAGTACTGAAGAGTGATTATCCCTCTTAGACAAACGTAGAATGTAGGCACAGGAGGATAGTGTGATTTACCCAGAGCCATGCAGTGAGCTGTGGAAGAGGAAGGAGAAGCAAACTGGTGTGAGTCCTGATCCCAGCAGACCTTCTATCATTCTGAATGCCTTCTGCCTTCTTACTGAGGGGTTATTTGTGAGTTCTGAGCTGCCAGCACTGGAAGAGCCTTGGAGTATTTCTTCTGAAGGAAGAGTGGCCACAGCTTCATTTGCAGACATTGATATGAAAGATCTTAAAACGGTGCAAAGTACCAAACCCTGTTGGGACACCTTTCTGTGGTCAGGAGTGCACAGACATGCAGGTCACGTGAGCACATCTCCAACCTGTTCCGTGCTCAGGACTGAAATGTTGAGGCTGTTAAAAGAGGAGGGGAAAGCAGATGCGTGTGCCCAGCTGGAACAGGCCTCCTTGCTGCTCTGAGTAGTACAGGCAGCTGTGGCACAGTATCTCCTGATCTCAGGAATTGTGCAGACTGTGGGGTTGGCTGTTTTTATTAGACCAGAACAAGTACACCAGGATTTAAATGAAACCCTGAGCATTTTTGTGGTTTTATTTAATTGTCTGCTTTGTTTTTATCTCACCTGTGTCTGTCTTGGAAAGGCAATAGTATCTCTTGATCAGTGATGACTAGAATTAAAATAAGGACCCTTCTCCTCCAAAATTTATTGCCTGCTGAAGTGTCATCTTTCATGTTTTGAGAAGACGCTGTCTAACTGTGATATCTCTGAACCAGATGAGAAAACACACCTATTCTTGTCAATTATGGTAATAGTCTGGCTCAAATTATATAGGTCTCTGTATATAGTATTGAAAAATATAGATCCAGCCTTTGTTAATAAACAGAAAAGATCGGGTTGTTACGAAATGGTGATCTCTACAGAGACTAACCTTTGCATATACTTCAAATACATCACCTACTTTTGGCAGCAAGAAGTGAAAAAAATGCTGAGTAGGTATGTCATGTCCCCAAGGTAAGTTCTGTAATAAGGAAATACCTGAAGCTTACAGGTGTGGCTTTCTCTTTTCCATGGGAATATTTCCCACTTCTCCAGGAGTTTACCATCTTTCTTTGAAAACAATTGTTCAGGTTGCAAGTCAGTCCTGTTTTATTGGCTTCATTTGCTGTAGGGCCAACAAATGGCATTCATCCCAAACTCCAAGGTTGTACCAGTTCAGTGTATTTTGCACCGTACCAAGTTGAAAAGCATTGCCAGATGAAAAAATAGAATTGAATAGGAAAGCCTAAAATCTCCTATAAACAATGCCAACCTGTTCTTTAGTACAACACAATGGCTGTGCAATGATTTACGTTACTGTGTGTTTGGAAATGTGTCTGACTTGGTAGTTATGCTTGACCAGAGCTTTCTCTTGTAAGAAGTATTTCTTTCTTTGCCCTGTCTACAGATGCAAGAGTGGAAATGTCAATATTCAAGGCAATGATTTTGTTATAAATCTGCTTGGGATGCCCTGATAACTCATTTCTCTGCGTAGCAAAGTCAACAAGTTTCTCTGTGTTGGTGTTGGTGAGTTAGAGCCCAGGCAGAACTATTCACATTAGAGGGAATGTTTGTGTAAAACCCTGTTCATGCAAATTGGACATCAGTATGCCTGAGGTTTCTGGGAAAATGCCCTTTTTTTGCTTGGTGTACCATGCATTGGGATCCTTGGATAATTCATGTTCTATTAATGCCAGGTCATGATTATCTGCGGTGAAACGTGTGAATACTGAAAGTCCTGTACTAAGAGTACAAAACATCCCATTTGGATCTAGATGAGCAGACTGGAAGCAACATGGCATTTTGTTGTTGGTTTCTCAGCCTGGGAAAATCAGCAAGTGACAGGATAACTGATGGTTCTTTCCCCAGCATCACATTCCAGACTCATATGTACGGTTTCTGTTGCTTTAACTTTTATTTTACCAAGGCTCTCCCATTCCTTTGTTCTCTTGGCTAACTGATGTTTACAGTGCTCCTGTATTTTTGCAGGGCAGCTCCACTGTGGTTTGAAGCCATTGTTTTTTGTGGAGTTACACAGCATTACAAGATGCTGGTACTTGGTTTGATGATTGCCTAAGCCTTGATCTGTTACCTCTTCCTCTTTTACTGCTGCCTCTCTGGCTGTGAGATTCTGTTCAACACTGGTTTGTTGAAGAAAAAAATCCATGGTGGCTCTGTGCCATCATTTCAAAGAACAGCCATTTACCAGGCTCTTGATGGAGAGATTTAAGAAGAAATTATTTTGCTCCTTGGACATGAAAATGCTGGTTAAGAGTGTAACTGGCACAGGACTTCCTTTGCCCTGGGAGTCTGGCCAGAGAGAAATTTTTACTCCATTTAATCCATGGGTCTGCACCCTCAGTAGGCTTTTTCATTGATATTTGTTTACAGCTGTCTGTGCTGCTCAGGAGGAAGCTGTGATGCCTCACACAGAGAATAGCCCCTGACGCCTCAGAAACAGTTCTCAGACTTCTCAGCAATAGTGGAGTCTGCCCCCATGCAGGGCAGAAAGGGTGCAGGGGTCTAAGAAAACCTGCATGTAAATTTTGAGGTTTGGCTGAGTTTGGTTTTTTTGTTTGTTTGGTTTTGTTTTGTTTTTTTTGTTGTTGTTGGTTGGTTGGTTGGTTTTTTTGTGGGTTTTGTTGTTGTTGTTGTTGTTTTTTGGTTTGTTTTTTTTTTTTAATTGAAGGAAACATCTTCTCTAGACATCTGTTGTTTAAGCCCACGTGAAGAGATTGATTCCTTTGGTACAGGTGGCAATAGGGTTGACCTCTTCATACCGTTGTTTAGAGCAGGAAAGTCTGAACTTTGCTACTGCTCAAATAATTGTGGGAAAATCATCCAGTCATTTTATCTTCACCAAATGTTTGCCTCATTTTAGAGGCAAGGATTTGATAAAGATTAAATTATTGGATCTTGGCTCATTTTGGAGCCTCGTTTTGTCCTTTTTCCAGATACCTGTATGGTCGTGGTACAGCTGGCAGTGATACAGGCTCATTGTAATTCAGGCAATACTCTCAGTTGAGGAAGAAGTTGACAGGAGCATAGCCCAATACTAGATGGTTTTTTATAGACAGTGAGGAAGCTAAGCCTATAAAACAGGAGAAATCTTTAGTCAGTCGCAAGCAGTGGCCACATTGATGTTAATGTATTTGGAAATGACAGACTTTGTACCTATCTGTTGACAGATTCAAGTGTTACTTGCTTTTTCCAGTACACTTATGTTCAGTTCTTCAAGTAGAGGATGCTGCCCACTGTTCACACAGCTTTAGAATGAAGCCTCACACACCAACTGAAACTCCACAGCAGTTGTAGCTTTGCTTTTTGCAGCCTCAGTCAAAAATGAAGCTTATTTTACAAAAATCCAGTCAATTATGCTTCAGCTTTTCTTTGGACAGGTCAGCTGTGACTTGCTTAGAAACCCAGGCATACTGTTGAATTTCTGCTGTGGTGAAAGCTTGCCTACAATTTAATCTAAATTATTCCCTTCCCCTCCCTCCCCTGCCATTTATTCACCTCAGCACAAAATTATTACTTTGACATAGTGCGAGTTGATTCCCATGAAGGTAACACCTTTCCCCACAGAGTGAGTGCCCTGGCACTGGAGCTTCCCAGGAAATCTGTCAAAACTGCTTCACCTTGGTCTTCATACCTGCACTATGTCTAGCATTGCTATTAAACTGGTAGTAAGCTTCAGTCCAGGCTTGCATTCTGACAGGTTTGAAGCAAGAGGCTCTGTAATGTTACTTTTGGTATTTTTACCCATGTGTTTGTGTGGCCACATGGAGCCTCCTTCTGAAATGCTTCTAGCCTCCCCAGTCTGCAGATTACTGGCTGGGAGCATGTTTCCTTCTAGATGCAATAGAAAATCAGTGTCCTATAGTTACATGGCACCAAAGTAGTGATTGTAATGCCTGCATCCAAAATTGGGAAGTGTCTTTGTGGGAGACTGGCTTCAGTGGAATTATCTGACATTGCGGTTAACTGGTTCGTTGCTGGCTTTCTCAGAACCCCATAATGTCCCCTGGTCATTTTCTTTCAAAATGAACCAGGTTTTCTTGGTCTGAGTAGTTGGTCCTTAAATAAACTAAGTGCTTGGTGTTTTGGGGATTGTATTTGCTCATTTTCAGATTACAATTTTTGTTCCTTCACTGGCTGTTTGTCTGTAGCTTGCTGCCTTTTGAAAGGGTCTGCAGATTCTGTACTGATGGTTCCTCAATCTGTTGCCACTCATTCCTTGTCTTGTACTTGTTTCAACATATCAAAACTGTTCTACTGGCTCCCTCAAGCCCTGCAGAGCCTTGTTATGTCAGGGTGTGTGGGAGATGGTGGGATATGTTTTTGTTGTTGAGGGAATCCCATTTTGAGTGCTTTATCTTTTATATCTCAGGCCTTTGAGTTATTTGGTTCTTCCCAAAAGGTGGTGTTTTGAAGAAGTGCTCAGCTGGCTAAAGCCTTTGCTGCTGAAGCACTGAGGTTGTCAGATGTAGCTGAGCAGGCTTCTTGGGGCAGAGACTGTGCAAGGAGCTGGAATGCAGGCTGGGAACTTGCAATACGGGTGGTAGGACTGTGGGCAAGATCAATGCCATGATAAAACTTACACCAAAGTCACAGTCCTGATACAGGATTACTAAATCTGTTTTCAGAAGGTTAAACTATATAATGACAAAGCCTTTAATCTTCTCTCTTTCTTTCTCTCTCTCTCCTGTTCTTTCACACACACAATCATCTTTTTCATTCTTCTTTCTCTTTAGTCTGCAGAAGGCAAATTCCTGCAGCATTCCTGGCCTAAGGAAAGAAGCTGATAACGCTGGTGTGTAATGCTGAAGCAGGAGCTGAAGCTACAGCTGTTTAATAGTTTCCAGCACAGGGCTCTTGCATTTTAGCTGGGGGAAGATTCCTGAGTGGAGCCTTGCAAGGGCACTGTGTCCTCTTGCTGCATCCCCGTGCAGTTGTGTGCCCGAGTGCCCTCTCTGGGAGAAGGCAGGGGTTGTGTAGTGACTACAGCACCAGGAACCAGGATTCCCAGCTTCTATTCTTAGCTCAGCAACCAATTTGTTGTAAAGCCTTTGGCAAATCATTCAGGCCTAATCCTGCACATACAGCAGCCCCCAACAAAGTCCTTTCTGTTTTTCACTGGGGGCATAGGATCAGCTTCTTAACTTCTCCTTTTCTCGCTCTCCAGAGGACTGGTGAATTGAAAAATATGCAAGAAAATGTGATAATTTGTTCATGTTTATGAAGCAGTGATGTGGGCATCACTCTGTGATTTGTGTGATCTTGCATCCATAAAGGGAGATTGATTGATTGATTGCTGTTATCAGCTGGATCTCTGGAGCACAGGATTTTTGGCCTCTCTCATCAGAATACAATTTTACATGATTATACAGGATAATGCTGGAAATGCCTCTGCACTGTCCAGATGGCAGGGTCAGTGTAGCATGGACCTTGCTCAATTGCTTTGTGTGCCAGGATAAGTGCTGCTGCTTTTCTCTCTTTATGCTACTGGCACAGCTAGAAATTGAGGAATTCTAGGACTGTTGATAAATTCTGCGAGATGGAAATTAATACCTACAGAGACCTCTGCCTTTATTGACCTTAAATTAATTTTCTGCCCTTTTCCAAGGGTGAATGGCAGTGCTCATTTTTCTGTGGTACTTTTGCTTCAAAATAATCTGAGCTGCAATCTGAAAATGAAATGGTGTGAAAAACATTCTGGGCTAGGAGTTAATTTCAGGAGTACCTTGTAAGATAAAAGGGCGTAACAGAAAGGTGCTTTAATCTGAAACCTCCTTGCCTTTACATTTGCCTGTGCTCTATTTTGTAGCATGTGAGGTTCTGGTATCTGCTGAGTGCAGCATCTTGCTCTGCTGATTTGTGTAAGGCTTTATTTGCCTGCTGCAGGGACAGAGGTGGATTAATCTGTAGAGCTGTCGGCAGAAATCCGTTAGTAGGCTTTTGAGGGGAGATCAGCTTGAAGAAAACACAACTTGATTTTTGTGTCTGTTGAATTTTTGGTAATATTACAGAATGACTGGTCTCTTTGTAAACTTGGTTCTGAAAACACAGACCCTGATCCGGGATTTTTTAGGTAGGTAGTGTTTTAGTGTAGTTCTCTTGCCTGTGAAGGGACAGGGCTGTCCCAGAGCTTACAGATACTTGATGAATAGGGCTTAAAAGTAGGCATGCCTTGCTGAATAAATTATTTAGTTAAAATAAGAGACAGAAGAGCAGAACTATTACTTTCTGTGCCACTTGGGCTGGGGCAACATCCTCCTTTCCTCTCTCCTCAGTGAATGGAAATGTCCTGTCTCCCACAGCAACTCAGTTCTGGGAGCTGGAGGGGCAATGGTGCAAAGATCACAGGTAGCCCATAGTCAGAAGCTTCTAGTTTGTTGGGATCTGCATGCCTGTACCTTTAAATATGCAGATCAATGTGTTGGTGTCTCTCCAGCTTTACAGTTTTTCTATTCTCTGTCTGCATTTGAGGCAGTGGGCTGGAGCTGCCACCAGTGCTAGTGACTCCTGGTCCTCATGGAACTTCACCAAGGGATGTACCTGCTGGTGCCCATGTCCCACCCCAGTGCTGAGTTCTCTGAGGTTGATGCACTAGGGCTGGGTCTGTCCCCCCAAATGATTATGATAATGATAACAACAGTACCATCTATCATACTGTTCCTAGCAGTCACTGCATGCTTGTGATTTGGAGCCCTTGTTCAGCAGTCTCCTGTACTTTGAAGAGATTGTCCTCACATTGTTCTAATGCTTATCCAAATGTGTTTTCTCTTCCTGAAAGTATAGGAGTCTCTTGCTGTCCTGTGTGCTCTCTCCCTCTCAGTTGCTGGAGCCCTCCTGCCTTGAAGGGGAAGGCTGGAGGAACTTGTTTGCTGCAGTTCTGCCTGAGGGCACCAGTAGCCCTGTGGCCAAGCCATGGGATAAGTTTTGGGTTTGGGGTTAAGTTGGCTGGTTTGCTTGTCTTGGGAGGACTTGGAAATAATTGTGAGCTTTCAGTTTTCTTCCCACCTCCTTGACAGGGAAGGTGGCAGCCCTGAGTACTTCTCACCACTAGAACACAGGAAGGCTCATCCCCAACAAAACTGGCATCAGGAAAGGGGCCAGGAAAAAAACTTCTGCCCTGCTTCTCCAAGTACTGCACTGGAGCAGCATCTCAAGATAAGCTTAAATGTAGCCCAGGGTTGACTGAGTTGTGCACTGGCTGACTTCAGTATTTTTGTTAAAGCTAGCCCATAAACTAATGCAGGCTCTTTGACTCTTTTCTACACTGCTAGGGGTTTTTTTCCTTTAGTTGTACTAAGGTTCCAGCCATAAAGCAGTTTTTTGGTCATTTTGTGTTAATCTCCTTCTGTTGGCACTAGAGCATTGTGTGATTTAGGGCTTTGTTTTCAGCCATGATATGAAGACTAATTACTTCCCTCAAGCATCCTCTCAGTAGGAAAGCATGGGACTTAATCTTTCAAAAAGAGAAAAGCAAGGAAAAAATTTAAACGCCTAGAAGTGTTTGGTAAGTCCCTAGATTTGAATTTATTCTTCACAATGTGATGAGAACAAAATATTAGAAGCTAAGCTCTAAATTCCATAGCTCTGTCTTTGTAGACACAATTTTCTATTTGGTTGTTTGTCCTCACTGGGTTTTGCAGTTAAAATTTAACCTGTGCCTCAGGATGTTCAGCAATTAGGGGTATGGTATGGATATTTATTGTTTATATAAAAGTATGTATTTGTCTTGTTTCAGCCTTGTGACTTGCTTTGATTATCCATTATCTTCGAGATAACTAAACTGTATATTTTCTCCCTGCCTCTTTCTTCATGTTCTCTCTTGCCTTAATTTGATAAGATAGGGAGAAACTACATCAGGAAACTTTGGAGCACTAGTAGGTTTTTTCGATGGTAGTGTTTCACAGAGATTCCAACCTAAAGGCTGGCTGCTGTGCAGGGTGGGAAGGAAAGGGTTATTGCTCCTCATCAAGTGCCACTTCAATCCAACCAAGGGAACATCAGATCTTGGGTTCACTCATGTAACAGAAGACTGACAAAGCTGAAAGGAATCATATTTCACTTCTGATTAAAGCAGTTGTCATTAAACCTCTGTATAAAATTTCTACATGGTCTAGGCAGTGAGGATTGGAGCCCTGCATTGGAAAATGCAGTACTCCACAATGCAGTGTAAATCCCAGATAGTTTGGGACTGTCTCTCTGTAACCAACAGTCTTGATAGGAAAGTATGCTGTTAGAAAAGATGGTTGGTTTTGCTCAAGGGTCAGCATGTGGGTTCCTCAGGCTGCCTTAGGCCATGTAAAACTTCAGCACGTTAGTCACTCCATTTAAATGTTATTAGCTAGGTATATGGTTAAGCAACTGGATAAATTGCGAATGCAAGTTGTCAGTTGGGACTGGGGAAGTGTCTCCCCAAAGTGTCTCATCTGGCCATGACCCCTTTGGCAGAAGAAAAGTCAGGTGATTCTTTTGAAGATGGTCATGTGGGATTCAAAGGCAGCAAACCCAGCAAACTTACTTTATAAGCAACTGAGCTCTGTAGAGCATCACAGAGAACAGCTTTTTGTCCATGGGATCACCACAAAAGCTGCCTCAGGCCAACAAGAAGTTTGTATCGTGCAGGATGTGGTAATGAAGTACTATTTGGCTTATATGCTCACAAATAACAACAGGAATTGAAATGAATTTTAAATCTCTCCTACAGTGTGTGAAATCGTGGCTNTTTGTATCGTGCAGGATGTGGTAATGAAGTACTATTTGGCTTATATGCTCACAAATAACAACAGGAATTGAAATGAATTTTAAATCTCTCCTACAGAGTGTGAAATCGTGGCTGTCTGAACCATTTTAAACACTTGAAGTAGAGGGATTACAATTCCATAAATGTTTTACAGAGATCTTAACTTTTTGAAAGTGTTTATGATATTTCTCAAGACCATTTCAACAAGATACATAAAGAATATATTAAAAAACAATAATGCTGTGTGCCTACAAGCTTTATGTGAAGGGAGATTTTACACACCTGTGGCTGTTTTTCATGCATTAAAAAATACAAAATAAGCATTTTTCACCCAGGTCAGGTATACATACATTGTCCAAAAAATGCAATTAATTTTGAAACCTTGATATAGACATTTAAAAAAAAAATAGATCTATTCTTATTTATGTTCCTGTGTAAGCTTCTTCAGTTACACAGGCATTGTGTTTATTTTGCTTTTTCTGTTCAAGTGCCTAACATACATGTCCTTGGGCTTCATATGAATTTTGCTCTAAGCTTTAAGAAAGGCTCATTTCACAGGATCAATGACTGTAAAACAAATTATCAATCCTGAATTTTATTGCAAGTGGAATCACAAACAGTGTCATATATACCTTGACAGTCGTAAGTTGGAAATATAAAGAAAAGATACAGAAATTACTGGTTTTTAAAGCTTGATGAGTGTCTTAACTGTATCTTCAGCTGCATAGGATGAGATCTGACTTAATGATTGAAACTGTTTAGGGCTTCTCAGGTGAATTTCAGCCAAGGTTTTGGGTTTTGTTGCACTTCTGAAGAGCCAATCTACCCACATTCTCAGTGAAGGGCAGCTTTGTTCAGCATTGCCCCTGAGCACCACTGGAACAGCTGCTGCTGACTTCACGAGTGTAATTGCATAGTGTCACTTGTGTTGGGGACAAGAGTGAAATGCAGGTTTGTGCCAAGGGATCTGCTTGGGGAACTGTTCTGGTTTGAGGTTTATCCATATTGGGCCATTCAGGTTGTAAAAGCCGGTTTGTACTTTGAAGAAGAAAGGTGCAATAAGAGAAACCAGCACAGCACA
>VXBB01013032.1:56142-72497 GCA_013399915.1 Illadopsis cleaveri
AAAAAGTGGTTACCTGATTTATGTGGCAGGAACTACCTGACAAATGACTGAGAATTTGTGAGGAGGCCTTCCCTGAGGATTGGGATCTGCCATAGTGAAAAGCCCCCCCAAAATGAATGCTTGGGCAGTTCTGGGTAGGTGATACTGTCCTGATTCCTGGTCCTAAATTACCTGTTTTGTGTCAATATGTGTTTGATAGTTCTCCCACATCTGTTTCTGAGGAATTCTGGGTGTGCTGGTTTCACAGGAACCTGCTAGGTGCCCAGTGTGGGAGAGCATCAGAAAATGGTCTTGAGAAATTTTCTTGTTGAGAGTCCTCCATCTCCTGAGACCCAGCTCCAGTGTAATACTGACACTAAAAGAGACCTGAACTGAGTCATGAAACGGTCTTTTGGACCTCAGGCTGTAAATTTCAGAATGCTTTTAACAATTTATCACTCTTCTGATTCTGCAGTAAAGCCTGCTTTGATTTTTTAAATGACCAAAAAACTAAAGTCTTATGACTCTGTTTCCATGGGTCACTGTCCCAATTCAGGAGCTCTTGAATTTACTTGATGGCTGCCTCCCATTTCAATTTCCAGTGGCAGGAGTGCAGCATCATGGTTAGGAGCATTGTACTCTGTGGAACAGGTACAGGAGTGAGGGGGTGAGGTGTCTGACTTGAGCTTGGATGTGGCATCTAGAATAATGTTAAACCTGACTCTGATCTGTCTCTGGAAGTAGCTTTTACACCTGTTTTCATGTGGAAAGATGAAAGTGATGAAGTTTAGGACAATTTACTTCTGTTTGTTTCAGGGTGATGTGGAGATCTGTTTGCAAAATCCGTTTGCAGACAGTGCATGTCCTGAATGTCTGGGTGCAGGAAGGGATGGGAAGCAGGCTGGTGAAAGGCCTGGTGCACCATGCTGCACCATCTTGTTGGGGAAGGGGGTGGGAGGGCGAGGTGTCTGCATTTGGAGCCCCATTTTTCCCTGGCAACAACAGACACAAATTATTCCCTGCTCTGGTGATTGCAGAGGGTATTTGCCAGCATAGAGCTTTGGACTGAAATCTTTGGGCTGGCATGCAGTAATTGGTCAGTTTTTAATTTCTTTCCTTTTTCTGAACAGTATTTCAAATGGTGCAGCTTTGCCATGGAGTTATAATTACATAAACCATAGAAATGTACTTCAATGACCAGTCAAATGACTTTGTTTTTTCCAGTAGTTTAAGCTTGCCATTTATTAAGTTGTTGAAGGAATATAATTGAAATTCATTGGGGAGTTTAATTTCATCAAGCCCTCTATAGCTTCATGCTTTTGCTCTGTCTGTGTGCATTTGGGTTGCCTGTAAATGGCTCGTTCACTTTCATAAAGGAATTAACACAACTGTGCAGGTGTGTAAGGAGCCAGCCCCAAATCCCTGCCCCACACTGCTCAACATGCCCAAGTTTATCCACATAAACAGGTGCAGAAGTGGCCTCGAACTATTTCAGTTGGTAGAATATTTTTATATTTTTATTAATTTTATTGCAGGCCTTTATTCTACTTTTGAGCATGAAGAGACACCTGAGGTCTAATGTACAGAAGGTTTGAGTGGTTGCTCTGGGGGTGCTTCTGCCACACCGACTGTTGCTGGGAGATGGCTGCTGCCTTGCAGCCCTGTCAGGCTTTTTGGTCAGCCAGAAACTGGCTTGCTTTTTCTTGCTTCAGGAATTTTCAGCCCTGTAGGCTGGCTGGTTCTGTAGGTGTCAGCTTGACCTGGGGTCTGCCCCCAGCTTAGTGTGGAGGGCTTAGCCAGAGAAGTGCTTTGCAAGGCAGAGTCCTCTGCAAGCACTGCTTGGTTCCCTGCTGCATCGCCCTTCCCTGCACAGCCCTGGGCTCGTTTTTGTGTGTGCCACAACACCCTGCACTATGTCCCCCTGTCAGCCCCTGTAATTTACCTTCCTTCCTCGCATGTAACTTGTGAGGCCCAGTGATGCTTTCTGGCGCTCCCAAACTGAGAGGGAGGAGTCAGGGGACTTGTATTTCTTAGATGTGGCAGGCCTCCTCCACTGGGATTTCTATAACCAGCAAATCCGGGGAGGAGTTAAAGCATTGCTTGTCTGATCTGAAGACATGAACTAGCAGGAACCTTCTCCACCAGCTCCTGCTCTGCGGAAAATCCTGTCTCGGCGTTCCAGAACGGAGCTGTGCGGTGTGTCCCGGTGTGGCTGTCCCGGATTTTGGCTGCGGTGGCTCCGGTGCTGTCCGGGATGTGTGTGTGCTCCTTGTGCGTGCCGCCTTCGCTGCCGCCGCTCGGCGTGCGCTCACCGCTGTCCCCATGGAAACGCAGCCACTCTTTTTTTCTGTGCATGGTACTGCCTAACCTGGATTTTCATGCTTTTGGCAGTCTTGTTCCTTAAGCCAGTGGCTTTAGCTGTGAAAGGTGAGCATGTGGGGAAGGACCTGCTTACAGAGATGTGGGCTCCTGCTTTAATTCTTTCACTAATGGGCTTCAGGTACTCAGTTTTCACTCTGGCCCCTTGCAAGCGGGGAGGGCAGAAGGATGAGCACTGTCAGTGGGTTCAGTTCTGCTCCACAGTCTGAGCTGCAGGCTTGGGGGAAGGGTTACTGTGTTACCATGTGAGGTTTTTTGCATAAGTTGGACTTTTGAGTGGTTATAAGAATTATTCTCTGGTTTGTCTGAATTGGTCCTCGCTGCTTTCCTGGTTGTCTGGCATCTCTGCAATTCCTCACTTGAAAAAACCAGGCTGATGGGCTGAGCCCAGCAGGGCAGGGTTGCTTCTCTGCAGTGTGATATCTCTGCCTTTTCTTTTAATTAAGCTTCAGCATCTTCTGATTGTTTTCTAGTGATTGTGCTCCACTTTGTTGAGCCCATCCTTGACAAGGCTCAGCGTGTTCAGTTTGCACCACAGCTTCTGTGCTTTTTGGCACTGTCATAATGCCAGTCCTACTCGGACTTTTTTTTCTGAGGCAGATGTGAAAGGGAGCTCACAGAGCAGAGATTGGCCTAAGATCACACAAGAAAACCTAGAATAATACTGCAGGCAGCTTTGAATTCTCAATTTTGATCTGTAAAACATGATGGGGGAACTCTCTTCCTTGAGTCTTGTAAGGGTAAGTGCATCAAGGGCAGTTCAGAGAATAATATATTTCAGTTCTGATGACCATATAAACACATTGTATTTCAGGCTTGGGGATGTTACAGACTCCCCGGATTCTTGTCACCTCAAAAGATCCAACTGTTGTGTATGTGCTGTGGCTGCAATCACAGAGTGAGGTGAATTTTAGGAATGTGTTTTGTTTGAAGCTACTGCTTTAAGCACACTAGCAAAACTGTCTTCTGAGTCTGTGCAGAGCAGAAATTTTGAGGGGGATATGCAATACCTTGAAGTTTTGTGCTTACTTAGTAGCTTAGGCTTGGTTTCCACATCTGAGTTGTAGGAGAAAAATTAATGAAATACTATGAGGTGATTGGGGGTGGAGGGAAGGGCTTGTTAAGCAGCATTTTCCTCTGTAAAGTAAGATGTCCTGTCAGTTACAGGGAGATCTGTTGCACTGTTTAGAATAATCAGTTAAATCATGTTTATGATGAGCCCTGGGAGGCCAGGGACACAAACTGCTCCCTTGTTCCATTCCATGCACGGGGTTATTTGGGAATGTTGATAACCAGGGGGATCCCTGGCCACCCCTGGCTGGGTTGCAGTGCCTTTGTGCTGTGTGGCTTTATCTGCTGGAATGTTTGAAATCAGGAGTAAAATTCTAACGTGTGAGTGTTCAAATTACCACTGAGTTAGCACTGAAACACTGAGTAGGCTGCTCTCTACAGAGGTGCTGAGCCATTGCAGCTCCAGCTGCTTGCAACAGGAATTACCAGCAGCTCAGCAGTTTGGAAGCTGCTGAAGGACTTGCAAGCAGATGTAGATGACTGTCTCTCGGCAGTGAAGTTGAAAATACTGGCCTGAATTTCCATGGCAAAGGAGTATAAATAAATAGCAACAAATTAAGCAGGATGGAGAGAGGAAGAAGTTCATGATGGCCATAAATGTGGTGGGAAATTAATTCTTTCTTCATAGCTGTTCTTAGAGTAGCAAGTCAGCCAGTGTGAACTGGCAGTGGTGTTAAATCACTCACGGTGATTTGATGCTTGGGACTGGAGTGCAGCTGGCTGGTAGCTCAGTGTTGCATTGATCTTATTTGATGGGATTGTTCCAGCCCAGTGGGTCACAAGCTTTTGCTTCTGATTTACCCCTGTGTCCCAGTTCTGGCCAGGACAGGGTTAATTTTTGCAGTCGGGAGGAGGGGGCATGGTCAGCCCCTGGAGGTTATTCTGATACCACCTCAGCATTGCTGGGGAGCTGGAAGGGGTCCTGGGGGGGTCTGGCAGCAGTCAGGGATTGCTGGGCTCTGTGACCAAACTGCAGGTGAAGCGTTCACCTCCCTTGTACCCTGTTACTAATATTGTTGCTGTTACTGTTCATTTCCTTACTTCATTACTGTTTTCAGTAAATTTTTGTTATCTTAGGCCCTGATCTTTACCTTTTGTGCCTCCAGTTCTTCTCTCCAGCCCCCTGCAGGATTGGGGAGGAGGTGTAAGCAAACAGTGCATGGTTTGGAGTGTTTCAGTGGGAATACCATTCCTAAAATGCTGCACCCCACCTCCACAATGGCCTAATCCTCTTCTCATTTGTGACAAAATTCTTGTTCTCCATATGCACAATAAAGTTACCAAGAATGTATCCTTTCTTACCTTTGTGTCATCCTGCAAGAACTGTTCTGACTGAGTTTGCAGTGGGGAACAGGAAGGGACTCCCAACTTTTGGTCCCTTGTGTCAGACAGGACTTTGCCTGTCAGACAGGAATTCACCCAGAGCACAGATCTACAGAAAAAATGTTGTTATCCAGGAGTGGGGCAGTTCTGAGCTTGCAAGGCAGTGAACCTTTCTCACTATCAAAAGTAATAGGGTTTTTTACCTGGAGACTGCTTTGATATTGCCCTGCTGGCAATGTCATGTGTGCTAGCACAGTGCCCAGTATGAGCAGGAAACCTGGAGTTTTAGAGAGCAATGCCTGCTCCTGGCATATCTGAGGGAGAAAGTGTATAGGTGAGGACTTGATAGTATAATATGTGTTGTTCTGAAGCAGCAGTATCTTTAGAAATGCCACAATATATGCCTTATTCTCCTCTTCTTTTGAAAGCTGAGTGGTGGACAATTGGATGTATTGGGAGGACAAGACAATGATTCTCAGTGTGGAGGCTGTCTGGCACAACACTGAGGTACAACAGAGCATTCTAATTTCTACTTAAAAAATGCAATAGTTAAATTTTAAAGCCATATCTGAATATACTTGTAAATGCTTACTGCATCTACTGCCATTATCTCTTCTCCTCTTCTTGTTTGGTTTTTTTTTTTCCCCATTGCTCTGCTTTTTCAAGCAGGGCCATAATTCTCTCTGCAGGTTTTTTTTCAGCACATACAGCTGTGAGTTGGCCTGCACATCAATCTTCTCTTACCTAGGGAAATACTTCAGCTCATGTAGATCTGTTCCCTCCATCAAGGGAGTCATCCTCTTCATAGACCTTCAGGTCATTTAAAAGAAAAAAAAAATATCCTGAAGCAGTTTTCCAGAATCTTCACTGCTATTTGAATACTCCCTCTAGGAATTATTTGGTAAAGGATAAAAGCAGAGCTGTGGATGTGGAAATGCTCATGGGTGTTCAAGCACAGGAATGGGTTAATTGTTCCATAGGGACATATTAGAGTTTGCTCTCTCCCCTCCTTGCTCTTTCAATAATTTTTTCTTTTTTGGTGTAAGATAAGAATTAGGGCTGTTGAACCAGACTTGATTCTAGTTGAATACAAACAAGAAGCAATTTTCTCCACATACAGAAATTGGCATCCTGGTTTTGAGTTGTGGAGTAATGCTTCAGAACCCTTCTCCACACCTGTGAAGTCTAGCTGAGCTGCTTCATTTAAAAAGGGCTTTTTTTCTTTTTTTAAATGGCATGTGCCTACATGAAAACTTCATCTGTTTTTAGATACATCAGCATCAAGGCAGTCATTTCATAATCAGAAAACCATACAAATCTGACAGCATGGCACAACAGCAAATTGCTGCTATGGGGGGCGTTGCTTTCACTGCTGTTTCCTCACTTCTGTGCCAGCAATTTTTAAGTTGTTGGGACAGGATGGAAGCTGTCTGAACACACAAGGGAATGTGAATAAAATGCCAGCAGTCTCTGTGATTACCTGGGTATCTTTGTACTTGGCTCTTGTTTAATAATACACCAAGGCTGTGCTTCTCCTGCTGCTTCTCTGCATGTTGAAATCGTCTGATGCCTAAAACATGACCCTTTATGTACAATCCTGCCTTTGTGTTTGTAACAGGAGTTAACTTGCTGATGGTATTTGGTCCAAACTGTGGGCTTCTGACCTCTGCCTCACCTTTTATTTCTTTTTCTAGCAGCTGAGGCAATTGATATTATTTAAGTCGGTAATAATATTTGAAGCATGCCTGGAAATATCTGATAAGTGGCTTCATGCTTTTGATAAAAGAGTGAGGCAGAGAAAAGCTGAGCTTGGTGTAAAGTTTATTAAATGGCAGAGCACGTTTAATCTTCCCACCCCACAAATTGAAGCCAGAATCCAGCATTTGTGTCCCCGCAGCATCACTAAAAAACTGATTTGTCTTTGCCACAGCAGATTGTTTTTTTCTTTCTCAGACAAACATAATGGGCTGTTTGTTCTTTCTTCTTGGACAGCTGAATAATATGTGCACAAGCCCACCTACCTCTGTGCTCCAAAATCGTGGAAATCAGCAGTTTGCACAGCTACCCTTTTTGACAGTATTGTGGCATGCTATAAGTGCTAATATTCATTAATGTGCACCAGCAACTGCTTGTGTTTGAAATGAAATATTCTACAGCTTCCAGTTAAATGGCTGATGAACATAAATTGCATCTTGAGGGACAGGTATGTGAACACCTGGAGCATGTACATGAGCTCTCACATGCCCACTGTTGAACACTTCTCTCCTTATCACTTTCCCCATGTCTTGCCTTCAATGTGCTTCATTTTATTGAACTTTAAGGATGATTGCAGAATTCATGAGAACTAAATTAAAGTCTTGAATAGATAGGTTGTCAGAAACTACTACCAGAGTTGTAGTAGTAACAGCAGAACCATAATGTGTTGCTGCAAGTTGCATATATTTTATGTTTTCTGGCTTTTCTCCATGATTTTAGTGCTTTGGCACTTCTATTGGTGATATCATCAATTATCATCTGAAAAATAAAATAAATTGGCTCATTTACTGATGCTGGGTGAAAGACTTGCTGTGAATTTACAGTGTTTCTCCACAGCTGGTGAACTCAGAGGAAGCTGAGATGCTGATGTGGGTTTTTTGTACTTGGATTTTTCACTGGAAAAAAATGGATGGCAGATAGCCCAAAATACTGCATTGAATGCATGTTGAAGCCATAAGCTGCATTTAGGAGTCCCAAGCCCTAGTGCTGCCATTTCTATTAGATTTCTTCCCATTACTTGCAGGTAAAGATCCAGGCTTGTCCTGGTAGTTTGAATGACCATGAGCACCTACATCCACACTTCCACTCCTGTGGCTGTTTCAGTTTTCACTCCAGCTTTCTGGGACATGTTGTTTTTATCTAGGCAGAAATTGAACGTAGTAATTTGCCTGTTCCTGTGCTTGAGAGACAAAAGCCCTTCCAGTCATAGACATAAAGCTGGGGAGAAATGCAGGAGCAAGCTCTGCATTCTTATTTTGTGGGGTGCTTTCTTAGAGTAGAGGAGCTGACCTTTTCCCAAGGGAACAAGGCTGCCCTTCACATTTACCTCTTGAGAACAAGAGCTCTCTCACACACTAAAGCATCTTAAAATGGAAGAATACCTTTCTTGACCTTTTTTTTCCTCACTAAAGCCACAGGACTTTGTTCCAGAGAACTCAGCACCTGGTTATGCAGTTGCTTTCCCACACTTGAGGTTCTGCTTTTTATGTAAGTTTTGGACCTGATGTCAGAATCTGAGGATGTGTAGGACAGAGATGAGTCAGGACAATGTCTCCTTTGAGCCCTCAAAACCCATCTTTGGAGGACTAGTGTTGGTGAAACTGCTGTGGGACTGTATTTTTCTCTGAGGTACGCAGCTTAAAAGACAAAGGCACTCGAAGTGAAACCTGAAATAAATGTGCATTGTTGCACTGGGTAATAAAAGAGAATGATGGCCTCTGGTGACAAAGCAGATTGGTCTTAGAGCACCTGTGTGATGCAAGGAGTGAAGCATGTCCCTTACTAAGCAAAAACATATTCTATTCTTTCAGGTTCCTTGTCTCTTGTGTCTCCTTTTATTGTGGGGATTTTCCATACAAATACCACAGAAAAAAGTCTCTTGATGCTGTAAGCTGTGTAAGTTCTGTCCTCTCCAAAGCCAGCAGACTAACAGGATAAACCAGTGAGACTGATTTGGCCGATTCCTCATGATCAGTTGTACGTGTAATTCCTAAAGGCTTGACTTTGCACTACTGCCCATAAGTGGTGCAGAGAGTGCCCTTTCTGGGTTTTACTAAATGGCTGACTGGATACAAACATTGCAAGACTGGTAAAAGCAGAAAAATTCTAAATCTTGCCTTAGTTTGACTGATCTGTGTAGTGGTGGGGTTGTGAATTTACATAGAAGGTTATAAATGGTGTTTATCTAAGACAGAAGTAAATTCTTTTCTTAGGAAGATGAGTGAAATTTTCCTTACCTATTCTGGAATGGAATTGCTCATGATGAACATGAGAGCTGAGGGAAAACTAACAGTACTAGATTCAGTCATGTCTTTAAATAAATTAAAAACCAAAACGGTTAGTCAGCTTTGTAACTTATACTGTCTCCTTCCATTTAGTCCATATTGAATATATCAGAAACCGATGCAGAGGAATGAGAAACCATAGCACAAATTAGTGCAGGATGACATCGTGCCATGTGTAGCATGAAAGCATTTGGCACCATGAGCTCATTTTGATCTCACTTCTTGTGTCTTCTGCCTCCTACCAGCTTAGAAAAGAGCTGGAGGTGTGAGCCTTAATGAAATTAACTCAACATGAATGATCTGTGGTTTGCTCAGTTACAACTCAGAGTTTATCAAATGTGTTTAACTTTCACGAAAGCAAGGATTGCTTAGATGAACTTCGCCTCACCTACTGCCTCTGCTCAGTGATTCACTGGGTCTAGAAATTATAACAGCTCCAGTGAAGTCCCTTCTCATCTTATTGAGGAAGAGATCTCATGGTACAGTAGCACCTTGGGTGGAGAGCAGAAGTTCCCTATGCTTACAGCGTGAGGTTTGGCACCCAGGTGTGAAGGAGCTCAGTTCATCTTGGTTACTCCTGTGGGTTTTGAGAGGTACTGAAGTGCCTGTCTCCTTTTCCACATCTCTTGAAGCCCAGAATGAATGAAACCTCACAGTAATCAACCCTGCCTACCTTTGAAAGTTGGGCTGCTGAATTTTACTGTGGAAGTTGTCTGGCTGGCAAGTAATGGTGGAAAAGTCCTGCCATCAGTGAGCAGAAGCAGCAGCTCTAAATTGATTTTCCCTTACATCAGTGAGTAAGATGTACCATCCCCCAGTCTGATTTCTGGGAGGTTCTCCTCAGGCCTTGTTTGCTTGGTGCCTTACAGCTAATACACAGTGCTGAAACCTGAAATTAGTTCAGCTGTGTCAGGGCTAACAGATGGCCATTTCCTAGGAGAAGGTACTGAGCATTCTGTACAGGTTTTGCAGCGTGGTGAAAATCCAGGTTAACAGAAACAGCCAAAAGTGAAGGCTGAATTGTATCAGATTCCTGACTCATCAGCTATTGATGCAGAAGATCCTGCTACGCTTTCGTTGTGATGCTGCAAAGTAGCATTTCCAGCCCCCTGGGCAAAGACATCAAAGGATAGTGAAGTTAAAAACAGACCACTGTTGACTTTGAGAAAAATGTTCTATTTATACAGGCAGATGTTGAAGTAACTGAAAATGTTAGGACTGCTTTAATGGAAGTTTGGCAGTCCTCAGCCTTCAAAAACTCATATCCAGGCTTGCTTTCTTTCCTCCAAAATCATAGAGCTGGCTTTGAGTGCCCCTGCTTCTTAGCAGAGGAAAGTTTTTTCCAGAATGAATGAGGAGCTCTGGGAGCAAAGCAAGGCCTGCTGTGACCTGGCAGGGCAGGAGGGTGGGCTGAGGCATGTCCTTTGCCAGAGGTGCCCCTCAGTCATGCCAGTCTCTTTCTCACATGGGCATCTGGGCTCCTGATATATGGGCTGCTGTGTTTGGGTCAGGTCTGATTCCCTTCTGGGGTGTTCCCCAGCTCATGCTCTGTAACAGCTCTCTCCCACCAGTACGGCCATCCAGGTGCTCTTCCCTTGCCTGGTGACACTCACCGTTGGCTTTTCCAGCTTCTTCAGACAATTGATATAAAGAAACACCACAGCTTTATGTGGGATTTCTAGACCAGGCAGGATTCTGGCTCACAAAGCCTGCCCAGGCTGTACTTCTCTGTTGAAAATGAGCAGCCAAACTAGTAAAGCTGGTTTGCTCTTGCTTTCTCTTTTACTGAAATTCTCTGGAGTCTAGCATGATGTGAGCTCTGAGGTTTCCTGTGGTTGGGACATGGCTCTTGTGGATTGATGGGCATAGTCCAACAATATGAAGTTTAACAAGTCCAAGTGCTGAGTTCTGCACTTGGGCTACAACAACCTCCAACAAAGAAGCTGGGGACAGAGTGTCAGGCAGAAAGGGACCTGGGGACACCGGTGACAGCAGCTGGACATGAGCCAGCAGAGTGCCCTGGTGGCCAAGANGCTGTAGCCAGGTGGGAGTTGGTCTCTTCCCCCAAACAACCATGGACAGAATGAGAGGACACAGCCTTAAGCTGTGCCAGGGGAAGTTGAGGTTAGACATCAGGAAAAACTCCTTCACTGGAAGAGTGATTGGGTGCTGGAATTGTCTGCCCAGAGAGGGGGTGGAGTCACTGTCCCTGGATGTGTTTAAAAAAAGACTGGATGTGGCACTCAGTGCCGTGGTTTAGTTGATGAGGAGGCATTAGGTCACAGGTTGGACTTGGTGATCTCAAAGGTCTTTTCCAGCCTAGTTCATCCTGTGATTCTTTGCTATCTCATAAGGTTTGTGCTCGCTTTATGGCCTTTTCCCCATAGCTTTAGCAGACAGGCTTTCCTCTTCTATCTAGCACCCATTTTAGTGAACCTTGTTTAAATTTAGTACCTTTGAAATCTGCGGCTCTGACATTTAACAGAAATTAGGCAATAGGTCAAAAACTTACACAGAGGGAACAAGCAGCATAGTGTGTTTGCGTTAAAACTGCTTTCCACTTTAAAACTAAGCCCAAAATAGGGGATCTGTTAGCAGTTCTTTCTCAAATCTTCCTTGCCCTGAGAGAGTGTTCATGTCTTCCCTGCTTGCTTCACTTGTTGCTGAGCAATTGAACAGCAAAAAAAAAAAAGCAAGTAGCCTTCTCATCTTAGTAATATCTTAGCTTTTTCAGTAGGTCACTGTTCCTCTTCTGTTCCAGGCAGCTTCAGTGACTCATGGCTTGGCCCACCTGCCTGCAAGCAGCTCCCTGGCTCACAGCCTGTTCACCACTCTTGGCAGTTGCCACATTACTGGAGGAACACCTTGGTGTGTGACCCTGATCATGCTTCAGCTGCTAGAGAACACTGACAATTTCTCCAAAAGCCTCCTGGGCATCCAGACCCTCTGTTGAGGTTAACCAGGGGAATATAGTTATAGGGAAGACAGAAATTAAAAATTCACATTCCCGAAACATTCAGGTCATTGTGCCAGATCAGCAGGAGACAGCAGTGCCTAGACATTCCTATCACTCTTGTCTCTGCTCCATCATGGACCAGACTCTTGACCCCACATTCATATGAAGCAGCACCTGAATCCATGGGTGAAATTGCAGTTTATGGTGCAAAATGCCCTTTGGGCAGTTTGATGGGATAGGATTTGACCGTTCTGTACGTCAGAGGATAATTCTGCAATTCATGGAGCTGCTTCTTCTAGCAGTGGAGCAAAAAAGGAAAGAACTTGCTGGCAAAGAAATGAATGGTAACTTCCCCCTCTTGAATTTATTCAGTTCTTTGAGGTATGAATGGTCTTGATGGCCAGAGAAATCAGTCATTCTGCATTAGGAAGTTTGGTTGATGTCTTCAGCAGGCCTTTATGAAGCTCTGTGTAAGTGGTTTTAGAAACAACTTAGAGGGAAAAATAGGATGTGGTTTAACACAGAAGCACTTAATTATGTTTTTTGTGTTACTACTTAAGAAAACTTTAATTGTACAGATATGTGAAAATAAGTTACTTCATCCCTCCAAAATGGTGTGACATTCATCACTGCCATACTGCTGTGACTTGTACCACACCTGAATTTTAATCATTGTATTGTTATGTTCCAATTTGATATCTCTCTTACTGTCACAAGATCAGATGTGTTTAATTATGGAACAGGATCCTGCTGAGGTTTACAGATAGTGCATGCCCCAAGGACATTACATCTGAACTGTGTGTCAGCTCCCCTTTCTCAGCAGCCTCCATCATCTGTGCAACTCCCCATCCCCACAGGGAGTGTGGTGAGGAAGGAAGGGCTGTTCAGCAGAGCTTCAGGAGAGGGAGAAGGTGCATCAGAGTGGGGCCAAACAGACTAGGGTTGTGTATTGAGACTTTGTGCATCAAGAATAATAGCAAACTCTTGAAATGTGGACTAAGATGGACAATACTGTAGTCTGAGGTCTTGTCTGTGATAATCCAGAGGAATAACAAAGGAGACTCTCAGCTTGGCAACTGGGCACACTGTCATAGCCAGTGGAGAAGGCTTTTTAGCTCCTTCCAGTGGTATTTGAATCTTGGCACTGAGTGAAGGAGACCTTGTGCAATAACCACTGGATTGTCTAATACCTTGTCTGCTGCTCCCCCTCTTGATTCCTAAGAGCTTTGAAGATCAGAGGGTCATTTATGATTGTTTTCTGTTCTTTGAGCAGCTTTCACCCCTTCACTCCTTGTTCAAACCCCTCCCCATGTTATTTATTACTGATATATGTCAGCAGGAAAAAGAAAAGGTGACTTAGCGAATTATTTCTGCCAGAACAAAGTCTGCAGGCTGTATCTCCAAGCATACGACTTGACAGGAAAACCTTGGACTCAGAAAAACAGAAGTTGTCTGTATTGAAAGAAGAGATCTTGTCTTTCCCAGGGTGTCCTGCACTCTCTGTTCCCCCTGACGGTCAGGTCCTGGTTTCAGACAGTTTTGTTACAAATCCTCCAGGTGCTCTCTGGGACAGAAGCTCAGGCAGCAGTTGTTTGCAGAAACCTCCTGGACCTGCTGCTGGAGGCTCTGGTTACTGAAGTGAGATCCTGCTGGAGACCTGCACACCATGTCAGACCAAATTAGGTGTAGATCCCTAGTTATGCTACAGAAGTCTTATTCATATTCATCCTCTGTACAGGACTGAATCTTATTCAGGTCATTATTTCCTTTGCCAACTTTTCTGCTATTGCTTGGATTGATCTGTGGATGAAGCTGGCAGGGTGCTGTCATCCTGCTGTCCTGTGGGCCTGTGCTTTTCTCTCCTCACTGCTCTCTCACTTGCATTGAGTGTGCAGGCAGTACCTGGTGGGTTTGTTTCTGTATGTTTTGTGCTGTGGAAAAAGCCAAATGTTTGCTTGAAAGCAGTCTCATATATTGCTGAAGGCTGTACTCCTTTTATCCTCAACAGAGTTTAAAAATATTCTTTAACTGTTACAAACTGTTTATTCTGTCAGAGAACTTACCCGAAGAGCAATAAATGTTAAGACCTGTCTGGGCTGTGTGAGGCCAGAGTTAATTTTGTGCTGTGTCCTATAAAGATGAGATGCAATCAAACCTGATATTGATGCTGACTCTCTTTAGAAAATGCTTTGAGGTCTTGTAAAAGCAGCAAACAGAAGCCAAGTGGAATTGTGCCTGAGTCTTTTCACCTTCCTGTCAGGTCCACAGCCTAGATAAAGAATTTGTGTTCTTTAGTTCTTATTCCATCTGTTATTGTCTTAGTTCAACATTTTACATAGCTTTGTATGTTTTTCTAGGGTATTCAAGTGTTTTCTGTGACCTAAATATATTTTTAAGACAGAGCTTTCTGATGGTGAGACAGGGCGAACTCAGTGAGAGAAGCCCTGTGGAGAAGGACTTGGGGTGGATGAAAAGCTGGGCATGAGCCAACAGTGTGCAGTTGCAGCCCAGAAAGCCAACCATAACCTAGACTGAATCCAGAAAGGAATGACCAGCAGGTCAAGGATTCTTACTGCTTATGTGAGTACCTGGAGTACTGTGTCCAGGTCTGGGGATTTGGAGTTGTTGGAGTGAGTCCAGAGGAGGCCATGGAGATGCTCCAAGAGCTGGAGCCCCTCTGCTCTGGAGCCAGGCTGGGAGAGGTGGGAGTGTTCACCTGGAGAAGAGAAGGCTCCAGGGAGAGCTCAGAGCCCCTTCCAGTGCCCTAAAGGGGCTTATAAAAAAAGAAGGGTTTTTTTACGTGGGCAGATATGGATAGGACAAGAGGGACTAGTTTTAAACTAAAAGAGGAGAGATTTGAAGGTCTCTTCCAAGCCAGACCATTCTGTCCTTCTGTGCTGATAGTCACTTGTATTTGCTGGCTCTGGAGATGGGAGAATTGTTCTGGGTGAGTCAGGCTATGAGTTTGCATTTTGCATTGTATCTCACACTACCCAAAGTCCAGGACTGCATCTCACCTGAAGTTTTGTCATTTATTCTGATTGTGGTTTGTTAGTAAAACAAACTTTTCACTGGAGTCTTTATCAAGCATTAAACAAAATTTAGGGTATTCACTCAGATGAATCAATAAATAAGCTTTTTGCCTATAATCATGCTTTGATGGGTTTTGAAATAACAATGACAGAAAGGACTCATACAGGCAGTGAATGAGAACTCTGGTCTGTAGCTGTAAAGAGTGTTTCAAATCCTGACCTCATTGGTAACAGATTGTTAACATGCTTCAGCCATATCCCTCCGTTCACAGGGCAATGTTTTCCCTTAGATCTATAGATTTTTACATTTTACACAGGTCTGTTACCCTGTAATCCTATATGGCTAAAGTAATTCAGTTCAAAAGTGCAGAACTGAGGTGACAGAAGAATCTTTTACATTATAGACTCAGCTTACTGAAGTTTTGGCTTGTTTTCTTTCCAAGCTGGACACTGTTGATGTTGAATGCTTTGAGCTCTTGGATGCCTGAGCTGGTTGCATTTTTCCACAGCAGGGGAACATCCCGTTTGGAACTCTTCAGCCCAGGCAGTGTGGCATGAGCACTCAGGTGTCACAGTTCTAGACATGTGTGGAACTGTCTTATCTTCCCTTTCTTGAGTCATCTAGTTCAGTCATCTGGATAGTTTCAACTTCTTTATTGATGAAAATTAAAAAGCAACATCTGACAGCTTATTTTCTGTCGTGTCTACTTGCCCCCTTGCTGGTTGGAAGGAAAAATTAAGTCAGAGCATTTCTAGGCATGGAAGGATGGGGTGTTGGCATTGCCCAGCATTACCCTTGTTTGCTTTTGGTGGACCTCAACATAGCTGCACACAGAGGAAGATCCAAGACCATTACTCATTAAGTTCTCATACTTTGGAGGTGCCTTTTGATGATGCAGCCTTATATTGTTCTGGGAGTATTTGTTCTTCCCCAAACCTTTACAAGAGGATGACAGTGTAGTTTTGTTAGAATTTTTTTAATCTTAGCTATTGATTTCACAGTTCTAATTTTCTGTAAATCTTTGACAAGTTGTTATTTTGTTGCTTTAATTTTCTCAATCTATTTTAATACTTAGCCTGCACAGCACTTGATGAGGACAGGACATAAGTAAGTACATGCTTACAGCCTGCTGGGCCTTCATAAAGTTTAGTCTTTTTGCAGTCTTTGGCTCTTTCCAGAGAATGTGTTTAGGGACTCCGTTGGTTACTGAAGCATCTCTTCTTCTCTTTTCTCATTCTCCCCTTCTCTGTGGTAATGCAGTAAGACACAAAATTAAATGGGGATTAGAATTTCATGAGAAGTGGTATTTTAAATGGAGCTGCACTTGATTCATTTATGCTTTAAAGGAAAGTGCATAAGGCAAGGGAAAAACTGCTAGTTAAAGTATTAAAATCTGCCAGGGGCATGGCATTTCCTGTAACTTCCAAAATACTTGTCCAGTCGAAGATTAGTGGAAATAGACGTTGTCTATTCCCTCAGGGTCTCACTTGGAGCTGTCTTAGTTTCATGCTACCTGTGCTTGTGGAAAGGTTGTCCAAGCATTATAAATGCCTTGGATTGGTTCCAATAGACTT
>VXBB01013032.1:72951-112246 GCA_013399915.1 Illadopsis cleaveri
CTGGGGACCTCTCCCCACAGCGCCCGCAGCCTGTCTCCTCTATCAGTGCCCAGAGAACAAGAGCCAGCAGCTGCCCCAGCCCCTTTTTTTCCAGCCCAATTCTCCCAGTCTCTCTGAAGGACAGAAACCCTCAGGTAAGAGTGCTGCCAGGTGCCCTCCTCCCCTGAGCTTGGCAACTTCTTTTGTCTCTCCTAAGTACCCAGTTGTTATTGTCTCTTAGCAACAAAAATGGGAGAAAAACCCCTAAGAGAAAGAAACAAAAGGAAAACTCCTAAACTCCAGCATCTCGTTTGAAAAAACTTTGATTTAGTAACTCTGATAGCTATGCCAGAAGAGGATGTGTGATGATAACGGGCTTTACCTAGCTTTAAGCTCACACTCATTTACCCATCCTTGATATATGAGTTTAGAGGCATGAATATGAGAATCTGGATCTGACCCATGGAATTCTCTGTGGTTGTATCTAAGGTAGCAGCCTCTTAGCCAGACAGCCAGCTCAAATTAGAGCTACTAAATCTCTCTTCCTCACCTTGGGAAGGGGCTGACACATTCTTCCCTAGGTGGCAGCTCAGTATGATGAGTCCCTCTAGGATCCTTGGGTGAAATGACAATTGAGAGGGCTTTGCTCTGTGACTCCCTGTGTTTGGGGCTGTTTGACCCTGAGGCCAGTTACCTGAACAGTAAGTAGGTGTCAGAGGTTGTCAGATTGCACAAGTACTCCCTACGGTAATAAATCATCCAAGGGGGGAAAAAAAAGGGTTTGGGACCCGCAGGTTTTTATTTCATGCTGTATTTTCTTGTCTTACCTGTGCTTTGAGGTGTGCTGTTCTTTGGAATACAAGGTTGGTCAAACCCAAGAGCCATCTTTCCCAGCACCATGACTCTTGTAGCACCGATTGGGCTGCTCAGGGATGTAAAACAAGGCCAATGTACATGCCCTGCAGCAAGAGATGTCCTAAAGGGAAGATGCCATCAGAGACACCATTTTCACTGGTGAACCCATTTTAGAATCCTAGAATGGTTTGAGCTGGAAAGGATCTTTTAAGATCTTCTGATTCTTCCTTGAACCCATCTCTTCCCTGTTGGTGTTGGCTTTCGTGTTGTTAGCTGGCCATCCCTCTCATGCAGCTACACAGTCATGCTGGTTTTCAAATGGAAAACTTTGTGTTATCAGATCAACTAATTGTATGCCCCACTTTTTCACACTGTGAAACAGTGAATTATTCTTTAACCACCTTGGCCATAATAGTGTCTCCCATAATCCCACAGCTGGACAGTTCTCATCTGCTTAGTTTTCCATGCCTTGGATCACCACTGACACCTCATCTTTTCTTCCACCTGAATTCCAGCCTGTTTGGTAGCTTGGGATGGTTGATCATGAAGTATTTGACAGCTGGGGATGTGCTGAATATTTTGCTTTGGAGTAATGAGTTGGTTTCACGTCCCTGTCTGATTTTATCCCAGTTCTCTCAGCGTCTTTGCAAGCCTTGACCCTTTTGGAAAACAGCCATGAAGATACCAGCACCTTCTTCCTGACTAGTAATAGCTCATTTAGAGCCTGTCATTCTTCATTCAGAACTTAAATTATTTTTCCCCTGTATGCATTAATTGCCATTTAGTGACTTTGTATTTCACCTGCCATCTTATTATTCAGTCACCAGGCTGTTTGGTGGAAATTGAGTTTATGAATCCTTGATTTTAAACAGCTGTTTTCTTCTCACTGGGCAAACTGAACAGCCTTACAAAGCATGTTCCTAAAGCACACTTCTGTGTGATTTGCTCTCTAGAAATGTCTACACTTCATTGGGCTGGGTGCTGCACAGACAGCACCAGAGTTCTTGTGCTGAAACTCTGCAAGGATCAAAAGCCAAATATGAAGCACTGCAACCACTTACATCAGCCAACAAACACATCCCAAATGTCAGAATAGGGTGAGGGAAACTCTGTTAACTTCTGGAGACTTTGGAGCATTGATTTGAGACCCTGATTTGAGCTGCTTTTGGGTTTGTGACATCTCTCTGGTGGTCCTGCAGGGATCTGAGGCTGACCTAGCAAAGCTCAGTCCTGTTGAGTGACTGGTGTGTTCCTTCAGTGGGGGAGCAACAAGAAACATCTGTGGGCTGGTGCTGGCCATGGCACTGGGTTTGACCCAAACAGTGACCCACTCTTCAGTATCATTTATGGCATATATACTTCTGCAGGAGCTCTGGCTTTTGTTCTGGCTGTTGATTTGGCAGCTGGGTTTTAGGAACAATATTCCAAAAGTGCAAAATTCCATCTGAAGCACGTAATGCTGACTTGCTGAATAATCTCTCATGTTTTCCTTGGGTCTGATAGCCCTGGGAAGAAGTTCTATGCTTCTGCCTTTACTGTGGGCTTTTCCTTTGTAGTGTGAAGAGACCAGTTTAGAAGGAGTGTTTTGGAAGAGCATTGTTAAAAGTAATACCATCTGACATGTTCAAGGCTGAAACTTTGTGGTTAGTCAGTATTGAGTGACTTTTAAAACCTTAAAATTCTTGAAATGCACTTTCTGCTTTGCTTATGTATATAGGGATCTTTATTCAGAAAGAAGGAATTGGCACAAGAGGAGCTTTCTTTTACTTCATTAGCAAAGGAAGCAAATGAAACTTCTTTTGGTGCCTCTAAGAGTTGTAGATTTGGTTAACTACAGGTTTATGGAAAGCTGGGTACAGGCACATATACAACACTGTTTTGTACATAATATGAGCTGGAATATGCAGAAATACTAAACATTGGGCTGGGTAGTATCTATCTTGAGCAGGACCCAAAAGCAGAGCCTAGGAGAATGAGAACAGAGGTTGCTTTTGCTGTAAAGGTGTTCTTAGTCATACAGGAAGCTAAAGCTTCCCTCTGAACTTAAAGGAAAGTTGGTGAAACTGTGTTTTTAATTTTTTTTATTCAGGCTCTTAAATTGTTAATGTGCATTAAATTTGGGGTTGACATGCAGCCTCACAGTATTCCTCCTCAGACTGATGTGGGGTGTTGGACCTGCTTGCAAATGGAAGTTCTTTGAAAATGATGAGGCCTGAAACGTGCTTCTCCTGCCTCTCCATTCTGATGGAGTGTGGCTTGCTGAATCTCCTCCTACTTTAATTCCCCTGGCACACATGTTCTCAATTACTGCCTGCACTGAAGCTGCAAGCATTTCTTGTGCATCTAACCTTCTACACTGAGCACTGAAAATATATTTTAGAAATTTTTGGGAGAACTATTATGTCCCGTGCTGGGAAAATTGTGTTCATGGTTCCTGTAGAAAAACAAGTTTGTTCTAGTCCACAACAGATTTTCTGTTTCTTCCTCCATCTTTTGTGTCTTGGAGCAATATTGTAAGAACCTCTTACCCCCAGTGCATTGAGCATGGGTTGCTCCCATCTTTGAAATAAAAAGCATATGCTCAGCAGTCTGTGTTTTACATTGCTGTCCACAAAATAATCACTGGGTTTTGGCTGATCACAATAATAGCTACCATGAACCCCAAATATATGAGTTTGGATGTACAGCAGCATTACATTTGATGAAAACTCAGTTGTGTTGTAGTGTTGGTAGGATTTAAAAGTCAATATTCTGCAGCAGAGGGCATTAAAGGAGCGATAGTATAATGCCTGGTTTGGAAGGGAAAAGGAAACAGGACTTTCTCAGTGTTTGCACTGTTCTGATAGGATAATCCTTTGGGATCCAGGTGGTATGGTGTGTTCACAAGCCTTTGTTGTACATTAAATCATACTTTATTTTCAGCTGTAAACCTTAGGGACCCACACCCACATCTGTAACGTGTTTCTCAGTTCAGATTTTGAGGTGTAGAAGAGAATTTTGTGGTTAAGGAAAATATGGTGTTGTACTCCACCTCTCTCTTGTGCTGAAAATTAGTTCAACTCTGACAGTCATCAGGGGATATTGTTACTGCTGTACAGACAAAGTTTTTAAAGCACAGTTACCTTCTGCTTAAATAAATTATGGGCTTGTTCAAATGGAAAGAATTGCTTTTGAATCTCATGTGTGACTAAGTTGACTCACAATACAGGGGCCTCCAAGAATGCTGCCAGACAGGGATAGCAAAGAGAGAAGAGGAAAAGGTGTGTCTGGATCAATTAGTTAATTGTTAGATAATAAATGAATACTCTTTGCCACTGCATGCAAACTAAGCCTCTTTTTCGTTTACTGCTCCGACTTCCCCTTCAGAGATTTGATTACAGCATTCTCTCCCAAAGCAAAGAGCTCTTGCCATTTCGATGTAAACACTCATCGACCCTCTGGAGATTTGAAAAATTGCTTTCCTGACATTAACAATGATAAATCTGTAAACAATAGTGTTAAAGATGCTGGGGGGTTGGGCATCAAACCAAGAGCAACAGATTAAAGGACTTTAAGAAGTGATGTGCACTTTTACAATTATCCTCTGAGAAGGAAATTAGTACAGGCAGCACTGTACAACGCATCAGATGTTGTTTCATGAAAATTATTTTTATAATTTTTGATGAAATTTAGGGATTTAGAGGTTTTTGCTATTGCTCTGCTGTTTGTCCTGGGGTGATACTGCACCAACCAAGACACTGCTGTTTCTGATACGTTGCTTAAAAAAAATCCTGGAGGAACAACAGCAATGAAACATGAGCAAAGTGCCTGAGATGCTAATTTAATTCCCATTAGCACAATAAATGTGAATATGATGAGGTTTGTTTTGGTTTTATATCCCTGTGCCTCTCAACAGGGATGGTTTAGATCTGTATCACAAATAGAAGCTGAGTCACAGGCTGGCCAGGAGGACCAAAATGGAGCAAGGAATTTGATCTGAGTTTCTGGAGCTAACAATGGAACTCTGGCAATTCTGGAGGGAGGTGGTTTTTGTTGGCAGTTGGTTTTTTTTAAGTGGATAGGAGTCCTGCCTCACTCTCCCATTTGTAAATCCAAAGACATTGCAATCTATATTAGCAGACTGAAATAATTCCTGATGTTATTTATGGATTTACCTAAAAGAAGGCTTTCCTCCCTGCCATGCAGGCTGGAGTCAGTACAGTGTCTGTTCCCTCCCGTGCTGGCACAGGGCACAGCCTGCAGCCCTGGGAACAGGATCCTGTCACCCCAGAGGGGTGCTGCTGCCAGCCTTAGCCCTGGGACAGGGGTGCTCCCGTCCCACCAGGCACAGGGGCTGCCACCAGCAGAACCAGCTGCAGGGATCTGGTTTAGCAATGACAGCCTGTCCTGCAGCTGTCCTCACACAGCTGGCTGTAGTGACTGCAGGAACGTGTTATCTAAGGTTTCTTTATCTTTTGGATGTTTCTGTTCCAGGCAGCTCTCCTGTCCTCAGACTCTGACACTGTTCACACTTCAGGCGTCTTCATCCCCTCTCATGTTTATTTGTTCTTAATAAAATTTTTCTGGAGGAGGAGAAGGATAGAAAAGCTTTTAAATACAGGGTTTATGTTCTCAGAGAAGAATGTGCTGAGAGGCCTTGTGAGCAGTTTTCTGTTCTCCCCCAAGTGCTCTGGCCTAAGTGGATGTGTCTGTCCTTCCTGCATGTTAATAAGTGGTTATTATGATTCCCACTAATGGTTTTATAGTAGGTCAGCATAGCATAGGCAGCACCTCAGCAGTGCTTGGGATGGCCAAGACTGGTCCATGTTTAAGATTCTTGATATC
The DNA here is from genome assembly GCA_013399915.1 of Illadopsis cleaveri. Lineage (NCBI taxonomy): Eukaryota > Metazoa > Chordata > Aves > Passeriformes > Timaliidae > Illadopsis > Illadopsis cleaveri. The sequence goes on from VXBB01013032.1 coordinate 78,610, forward strand.
ACTTGATGCTGGCAATGCTGTGCTGCTTTGGTTCCTGAAGAGATTTATGTCCTGCTGCAGATGATGTGTGTGTCTGGCATTTTCTCTTGGCTACGGTTCACCTTCTGCCTAAGCTTGCCTGAAATTCACTTTATCCTACTATTGAGGTTCCAGGTATTTCATTTTGACAGAAAGAGCAGCAGATGATTTTCTGACCAGTCTCCTGGCTTTGTGGAGCTGTGTGGCATCCTGATGGTGTTCTACAGCTCTGCAGTGCCCTGGCAGGAGCTGCAGAAATGTGCCCAGGCCCATAATGAAAAGCTGAGCACAGACAGAGCAAGACAATCCTAATTGGAGTATTGTGTGATACAGAGACTCACTGCTGCTGTTCTTTCAAATAGTGTTAAAAGCAGATTTCTGTAAAGAAAAATATCCCCTGCTTTTGCCATTTACCCATGGTGTGTTAAATGAACCTAGTGTTAAATTTAATGAAAGTCAGGGGAGTTGGGAAGAGAGGTGGTGGAAATGTCTGACAGGGTTATGGTCAGTGAATTGCATGGACAAAATCCATGTTTCTGTGGCTTCTTTTTAACTCTTCAAGCCATGCTAATGAACCCTGGGCTGGTTTTAGTTATATTTCTGTCAACCTTGCATGTTTGTTGTATTGGTTTGGTTTGTTTTGCTTGCAAATTCAAATTTCACTGAAAGCCATCTTTTTCAGCTTGAATTTCTTTATTATGATATGGGTCAATCAGCAGTGGCAGCTAGAGGAAGAAGATTTACTCATCTGTGTTTTCATTGTTCAGAACAAAATTTGCTTTCTTTACGCACTTTGCATTTTGGGGAATGTAGTCCTTAGTGACCCAAAAACAACTGGATGCAAGACTCATAACTGGGTTTTGTTCATGTATCTGCAGATACATATAAAGCTGTGAACCAAAAAGCCATGAACTCATGAAGACAGAACTCACTAAACTTCTTGACTTAAATTCACTTATGTTCCTCTTACATTGCAGGTCAAACAACTTAAGTTGCAAACAGGGCTGTAGTCAAGCTGAGGGAGGTTCTTTCTAGGAAAAGCTGAACATTAGCCCTGACTTGTTTAAACTGTTGGGGGGAAAAAAGCAGATCCTGGCAGCACTTGTGAGCTGCTACATCAGGGACAGCACTGGCATGTTGTACCTGCCTCTGTTGCAAATATGCTTCAGTGCTTCTCTGGCAATGCAAACAATCCCCCTGTCAGTGTTTGCTTAGAGCTGTATATGGCCATCTTCATCAGTAGAAATTTATGCACCATTTGGTAAAAAGGGGCAGCACAGGATGAATGCTGACTTGGGAAGAATTGGGTATCTGAGCTGGCCCCACACCATGTGACTCACAATGTGTGTTTGTTCTGTGTGCCATTGCTCCATGTGGGGCCTCTCAGCCAGGAGGGCACTCCAGGCACTTTGGCTCCACTGATTCTGCAAGGTTGGTTTCTTCAATGCAAGCAGGAAGCCACTTAAAGCTTTTTTTATGTCAAGGGGTATTGGGCTGTGCTCAGTTTGCCTTGTTCTCTGTAAAAAGGCTTTTACTGTAATAACCCATACTGACCCCAAAGAGGTGCCCAGTGCTCATCACCCAGATGCCCACAGTGCTGAATATACACAGGGATGCTCTGAGGGGAGGAGTGGTGCCCCAACCCTCCAAGCCCATGGCTACAGTGGTAGCTGGCCATGCACCAACAAATCCTAAGGTGCAAGGGTAATAGTTCCTTTCACTCAGACTCTTGCCTGCCCTTGCCAGGGCAGCCTAGTGATTTTGACTTCTAGGCAGGTAGGCAAAATCAGCTAATAGTTATTCTCACAGAACTTGAAGTTGCCAAATTTATGGCAAGAAAAATAGAAAATCATTTCCAGTAAGAAACTGACTGTTCCTGACTTAAAGGCTGTTCCCTTACAAACAGGCATGCTGGTGTTTTCCCAGAGTCAGGGTAAAGACAGATCACTCCATCCATGTTCAGCCATATGCTGATAAATTTGAGTTGAGAATTACTGTGTGATGACAGTAGCTAAACTAGTACATCACAGGCAGTATTAAGCAGCAGTTCTCAAAGTTGGTGAGAACAACAGAAGATTAATGACTTGGTAATTCTCCTCTGCTCCTGTCTCCAACAGTTAGTGCTTTTCAGCACAAATGCAGCTAGTTCCATCAGCAGTCTGACACCTGAATTTTTACTCATAATGAATCTAGAAAATTCAAGTACTATTTGGGAAAGTAATCTCTAATTGACTGTATTTATTTCCAGCCTTGTCTCCTGCCTTACTGTGTTCTCTACTTAGGCAAATGATAGAAATGAGTTCTCCAAGATGGGAAGAGGCTGTCACTACAGTGTGCCACTCACCTGCCAAAGAGGAAGGTGGGCTCTGTTGTGGCACACCTAAAGCTCCAGTGGCAGCATTTGTAGTGCCTGTGACATGTGAGAGCCAGCCCTGTGCTCCAGAGCACGTGTTGGGTGAGGTGTTCAGGCACTCACTCATGCTGAGGAACGTGGTACAGTCCAACATGTCATGATAACATACAGAGTGAAGTGTACAAACCCCTCATCTAAAATGAGAAAGACAGCCTGAAATAAATCCCAACAAATTATGCCTTTCATATTCACACAGATGAACTTGCTGCTGCTGCTTCTAAATTTCTGATCAGTGGAACTGCTTCTTTGCAAAATTCTGTGTTACTTGCAGGCTTTGCATTTGACTGCTTGAATGGCAGTTGGCCATGGTTTCTTCCATGTGGGGAGACCAGCTGCCCACATGCTTCTGGAATGAATCTTTTCCTTAGGGTAAACAGTTTTGCAACACTTCACCCTGCTGAGATAATTAATTAAGCAGTTTCTTTATAAATAAGAAGGTAAGACTTGTGGTCTTCCTTAAAGACCGTTGTCTGCACTGAACTTCCAAATGACCCACAGCAGTATTCCCAGAAACTTGTGCTCTGTGTGTGACCCAGGACAAATAGAAGTCTCATTCATCCCAGTGTTACCACTCTTGTGATCTCAGCAGACCTGGAAGACCAAACGTCTGGAGGAGACACTAATGGTGTTGACCTGCAAGCACAGCTAACCACTCCAGTTTCCTGCTCACTTCTCCCCTGCAGACTGGAGTACTGTTTGCAGGCTGAAATGATGCTGTTGCTGCATCCCATAGGCACTTCCCTGCTCTGTGCAAGCTTGAGTATTTCTTCCATACCCAGTGTAAGCTTTGCATTTTCAAAGATCTAATCCAATAATAGATTGGTCTACATTTGTGGCATTGCCAGAAAAAGGCATATGTTGCCAGGCAGTCATAGTCAGCAACAGTGCTTAAGTGGAAATGTGCTTAAACATTGAGAAGGCAGAAATCCAAAATAATCCATCCAAGGTTTGGCTATTAGGAAACTAAAAATACTGTCTTCCTACATATAGGATTTCCACATGTACTTAGAGAAATACTGTTTGCCTGATGTCTCAAAATTATTAAAGGGCAATTCTTTTCCTTTCTTGGCTTTGGTGTGATAATAGAAGATGCTGTTGGCATTCAGCTTATTGAAGACTGGTTTAAGAGGAAATAGAAATTATTGAAAGAACTTGAATGGAAGAGGCATGTGTAATGTATTGTGGGAGAGGGAGATGACATTGAGTTCCTTTTTCCTGTCACACAAGGTTTGCCACTCCAATTTTTCATATTTAGATTTCCTCTGGGAAAAGAATGCATCATTGGCTTGAACTAAGTGAATATATACCACAAGAACCACTGCTCTTCTCTGTGCTGGTGAAAGACTTCACTTTTAAATTCAGATGGCTCTGTGGCCCTGACCTTTTACAGAACTGCACTGAGCTGGGGACTGGGCTTTGAGATGGTATATGGAGATATGAGGTTTTGACATGTGTTCTGAGGCAGCAATTATGGGATTTCATGTGTACATATCCCTTAAATATCAGCATATTTAGATGTGTGCCCAGAAACTGACATCTGTCACAATCATTCTTCTTCTGCTGGGGTCAGTGCATGCACACAGACACATATTACTGTTCTAGTAAAAAATTCTTCCATAAATGCCATCGCAGATCAGGAAAGGTTAGGTTTTAATATTAATGGGCTCTCCTTTAGGACCTCTAGTTCCTCCCTAGTCAGCATGCATGTGACTCGGTCAGGCAGTAGTGGGAAACAGTTTCATTTCAGTGACTTCTCTAGGGAGTTCATCCTCTGTAAGAAATACTTCTGCCTCCTGGAACCCACCTGAAGCAGCATCCCAGAAGTTCTTTTTGCCCAGCGTATATTACCCCTTGCACTGGTAGCAGCCTCATGCAGTTTAGAAGTGACAGTAAAAAATTGAGCTGCTGCTATTTTCTGCTTCTTTTGGCACTATTCCTGGAGAGAGTTGCGTTGGTAAATGTGGCTGTCACAGCAGTTATTACCAATGACACAAAATAATTAAGTTGTGGTTTCTGTTGTGGTGGGGCCACGTCTGTATTTTATAATGATAGTCTGTGCTAGGGGGGAGTGTTCTGCTTGATTGTTGTGATTGATGCTTCCAGGAAAACAAGACAGGTCTCTAAAGGCAGGTTGTCTAATACTTTCCATGTACATGAAATCCTGTTGGTTACATGGCAGACCACTAATTGAACTGTGTGTTGTTTCCTCTTGGTTTTCTGATGAGGTGATGGGGAGGGCAGCATCCATCTCATTTTTCTCCCTGTTGCTTTTGGAGGGGATAGCTGCTATGTTCTTTTCAGCCAGTCAAGAGAATGCTGAAGGCAGCCTGATTCTTTATGAAGTGAATGCTTTCACTTTTTGATGTCTCAAGCCACCAATGTGGGGTCTCAGACTTTCAGAAGTCTTGAAGACTTTTGTACACAGAGGCTCAGCAGTGCTGAGGAGCCCTGGTAGTCCCTGGTTCTTGAATCCTGCTGAACTGTGCTTCATGCAGAAATTACACTGTGAAGATGCTGTGAAATCTGGGGGCCTTGTAAACAATCTCTCTTTTTTCGGTATTTAAAATATTTTCTGTAGGTTGTCTCGGATGAATTTGAGAGTATTGTAATGTAACTGTCAAATCCTGCTTTTTGGTTCTTAGAGACACATGCTCTTCCTGCTGCACCCAGTTCAAAGGGAAAAAATTCTCCTGCTCTTAGGTAACAAGCACAGTCAGTCCATGTGCTCTCTGGCATTCTCCTGGAGGGGCCAGGAGCCCTGTGAGTGTTGAGGTGCTGACCAGCACTGTGCTGATGCTCTGCTGAAGGTGAACATGAGCTTGCAAAATGTCATGCCAACCTTCCTGCCATTGCTGAGGACCAGCTAGATAGAATCTGGGTTTTTTCAGTAGATGTTGATGTGGATGTATTGGTGTGTCAGGGGAAAAAAACCCGACCTTTTCAACTATGTGTAGTGTTAAGCTTTAAGGCTGAAGCTTTTTTTGTTTGTGTGTCTGCAGTGGAAGAATCCCACGTCACATTTGATTTGTATCTCCTGTTAGAGGTGACATTGTGTTAAATGGTGAACAAGCTGGGGGTGCTGCACGTGGCCTGTGATGTCAAAAGATGGAGCAGAACAGAGGCCACAGGGCATGGGGCAGGGGGAAAGCTCAGCCTGGTGGCCATTGGCTTGATGGCTGCTACCTCTCCTCATCACCAGGAGCACCCCAGCAAGGGGAGGGGACCAGCACAGGAAATTGGGGTGCTGTCTGCTTGTCAGTGTAGGACACAAAAGATTCCAAGTATTTCAGAAGGCAAAGAGCGTAGAAAAGAAGGCTTTATTGTCTAAATTGTTACTACTTTTTATAGGGTGTTCTGATACAGACTTAACGTGGTTGGTGAATAGGAACGACACCTCTCTAATCCCGTTGGTTAAACTGGAGAAACAGCAAACCCCAGCTGGAGAAAGTTTGTTTGGAGAAAGAAGAGTTGTTTGCCAAGACTGTTTTGAGAAAAAAGCTTTCTTGAGAAATTTTTCCTTGGGAAAAAGTTAGCAGCTGCTAGCAGGCTAAAATCTCTCAAGCCCACAGTCTGCTGGTGGCAAAAGCCTCTGAAGGAGCAAGAACAGATACTGGGGCTTGGTTGAGAGGTTAGATGTCAAACCTTGATACGGCAAGAAATTTCAATGGGCAAAAAGGTGCATGTGTGAACCATGGGAATGATTTTGGAGGGTGCTGGAGTGGGCAGTCAGAGAGCAAAGTTTTTTGCTCTGAGTCAGTGCAACACAGCAGGTCCTGGATGTGATGGGAAGCCTTAAGGGATATGGTCATTAGGAAAAGTAACTAAGAACTAAGTAATAAAAATAATAAAGGGTTTTACCAGCTTCATTGTGCATAGGCAGGCAGCAGGGAATATGGGTCACAGTATGAGCTAGCCAGAAATAAAATCCAGGTCTGTTAATGCCTCAGGCCTCTCCATAAACATCAGACTGTGACTCTTTCCTTCAGCACAGCTTGGATGGCAAAGGACTTCCATTTTATGTGGAAGACGAGGCTCTGCTCAGTCCAGGTGCTAATCATGTTCCCCTGCTGTTTGCCTTTGCCAGGTGCAAGTTCTTCAGCCTCACAGAAACCCCTGAGGACTACACCATCATAGTGGATGAGGAAGGCTTCCTAGGTAAGTGTCAGCACGTGCCACTTTGGTATCCAGCTTGGGGGTGGACAAGGAAAACATGTCATCTCTCTGAGATTGTAAACCAAAATGTTTGTGAAACCAGGTCTGTTTGTCAGTGCTGGTGGTACAGCTCTGAAAGGTGCTTTGATCACATAAGCACACTGTCTCTCTGCCATGCTGTACAAGACATTTCAGACATGGAATATGAATATATTTGAATGCTGGGAGAGGATCACACACAACTCTTACAGGGTAGTTTAAGCAGGTTTGAAAAAGCAAAACCATCTGCGTACGATTGCATTCAGATGAGCTGGCTTGTGTCCCCAAGCCTCCACAAGTACACCACATCTTGCATTTCCAGCTTCTGGCAACCTCTATCTTTGAAAGGAGCACTTGAAGATGAATAGTTTGTATCCTCCCTACAGCGACCACAGTGCTGTGGAGTTGTGGTTCAGCTCCTTTGGCCCATCACTGTAAGCTGTGATTTATCCCCCTTTCGCACCCCCAGCTCTCCCTGTATAAGGTGTGATGGAAACTAAGATGTTTCCATCTTTGCCTGGGGGGGCTGGAAGGGTCAAAGGTGGAGTTGGTTGTGTCTCCCAGAAGAGGGTTGGCACGTGCTTGAGAGCTGCAGATTCTTGGCATTGTGCAAGTGCTGATGTGGAGAATGGTTTGGCTTTGTAGATGGAAATGGTTTGTAATAACCTTTATCATGTGTGGAGGTTTTGTTTGTAACAGTTATTGAGGTGGGGGAATGAGGAAGTGTTGTACAGATATTATTAATTTTGTTCAGTCATTCTTTCTGTGTTTGGAATTAAAAGTCTACACATTTCGAGGTCAGAGAAAATTCATTAAAATATGAAAAAAGAAGATTTCAGTCCTGAATAGGAATTAACTGTTGAGAACATTCTTGTGACACTGTAATATTCAATGGTTTTGTGATATCCAAACCACAAGGAGAAAATTTGAAACTACACCATCTTTATTAAGTACAGAGTTTTATGATCAGTAGCCTTGCTGAAGTTGACCCTTTTCTGCTTCAGGAATACTCACAAACATGTGATAGGACAAAAATACTCACAAACATGTGATAGGACAAACTACATTTTACACCAGTACAGTGGTACCTGAAGATTTTAGTAAATTAATCACTAGGCTGAGAATGCTGAATGGATCTTTACAGTTACATCTGTTTATAATTTGGGAGTTTTGAGGTTTGATTGAAAGTCTGTGCCATGTACTTTTGATCCCAGAAGAGGTGACATAGGGTTCTGCTGCCAGAGTGTCCTTTGTTGTATTTTTTAAGGGGCATATGCACAAGAATTTTACTACTATTGGTAGTATCAGCTTTTTTGTTATCAGTGTCAACTGAGGAAAATCAGTTCTAATTTGGTTTTGCCATAATAGTAGGATGCAGAGCCTCCCTCTAAAAGCTTCATTTTAAGCAAAGGCTCCATATAGGAGGAGAAAGTTTTTGGGTTATTTTCCAAGGGGCACAGCACGTGGTAGAGCAAGAAACCCAGAGATTCTCATTCTTAGGAGGAAGTCTGTGTCACTGGAGCTGCAGGTGGGATATGCCAGGACCATGCTCATCTCCAGCATCATGTCTGTGTCTGACATCCATGGCACTCATTTCTCTCCCCAGTTGGCATGATGCAGGTTTTTCAATTCAGTCACTGGTGACAAGCTGAATTGCAGCCACCCCTGTACAGTCTCCAGCAGCCACACTGCTGTTTATATCTCTGGAAATTACACTAACTTGGAACAAAGGTGAGCTCAAGCAGTGGGCTTGAGCAAATCCTGGCTCTGGAATGACCACTGTCCTCAGAAAGCTGCATGTCCCCCTGGTGCCCAGGTTCTCTGTGAACCAGGCAGTGCTGCTGCAGTTCAAAGCAGCAGTCCTCTCTGTTTGGATCTTCTGTTACCTGGCTCTCTGTGCCACCCAAACTGAGTGCTGAAAGTCACAGTGCCCATGTGCCTTCCTGTGCCTGTGGTTTGGGCACAGAACATCCCTGGTTTTTTCAAATGCACCATATGCAGTTGGGATGCTAAAGCAGGGCTTTGCAGGAGAAAAGATCAACTTCCAGGCAGTGCATGGGAAAGAGGGAGTGTGCTAAGGCTGTCCTCTGCTACAGCCTAATTCTTGGCTTTAATTGCCTGGTGGTGTGGTGGGGATTATAATTGCACAGAACCTTGTTTGTTCCAGTGGCTGTTACTTGGGCTTTGGCGTGCTAATGAGGAAGAGTTTTATTCAGCAAATAACACAAGGAACTCTGCATAGAAAGCTCTTTTCCTGTCTGATGAACTAGCAGGAGAAGTTTGGCCATGGGCCCTCCTGCATGAAGACAAATGTCTCAGCTAGTGGGGTGCTTGGATAGCCATGTCTGGTCCTGGCATTTATCCCCCTGCTGCACAGCCAGCACATGGCAGGAAGGTGGAGTGGCTGCTGCTCCCTGAAATACAGAAATATTTCGCTGGTTTGCTTTTTTCCCCAGAGTTTGGCTGAAAGCAGGAGCTGTTTGTGCATATGCACATGCCATAGCCCCTGTGTTATCTGTGTAGTCTGTTCCTTTTTCAGAGAGCAGCATGGACAGACTCCTGTCTCTGGGCAGGTGCATGAACAGAGCAGCTTGTGGTCTTGCTGGTCCCAGTAGTCTCTGTTCATCAAAGGTTTTAGCTTTTACACACTGAAACACATACCATNCTCCCCAGTTGGCATGATGCAGGTTTTTCAATTCAGTCACTGGTGACAAGCTGAATTGCAGCCACCCCTGTACAGTCTCCAGCAGGCACACTGCTGTTTGTATCTCTGGAAATTACACTAGCTTGAAACAGAGGTGAGCTCAAGCAGTGGCCTTGCTCATCATACTGAGGGACTGTTGCACTGTGCACCAGTGGTTGTGCTCAGAGCAAATCCTGGCTCTGGAATGANTGCATGAAGACAAATGTCTCAGCTAGTGGGGTGCTTGGATAGCCATGTCTGGTCCTGGCATTTATCCCCCTGCTGCACAGCCAGCACATGGCAGGAAGGTGGAGTGGCTGCTGCTCCCTGAAATACAGAAATATTTCGCTGGTTTGCTTTTTTCCCCAGAGTTTGGCTGAAAGCAGGAGCTGTTTGTGCATATGCACATGCCATAGCCCCTGTGTTATCTGTGTAGTCTGTTCCTTTTTCAGAGAGCAGCATGGACAGACTCCTGTCTCTGGGCAGGTGCATGAACAGAGCAGCTTGTGGTCTTGCTGGTCCCAGTAGTCTCTGTTCATCAAAGGTTTTAGCTTTTACACACTGAAACACATACCATCACACCTGGAGGTAGCTGTCATCTTGGAAACCCTGTCTATATGCACTGGGAACATCTGCAGAAATGGGGCCTGGGACAGGCTGGCACCCAGTGAAGCTGGCCTGAAGATGGATTATTGTAAAGCAACGTTTTGCTAATATTTTCAAGGTGAGATTACTGGCTTCCTGACTTTGGCACTTGGTTGGTGTCCCTTGCATGCAATCTTTCATGTATGCAGTGAACTTCAATGATGTTGAAGAAGGGGAAAAAGAAATCAAGTGTTAGGGTCAAGGGAGGAGTGAATCACTGTGATTTTCAAATTGGTAAACATGCATATTCTAGATTCAGGGAAATTTGGGGTGAGGGAAACACATCACCTTTGTGTACTGTGGTCTTCTTTCTCCTAGAACTGAGATGCCTATTTCATGTAGATTATTGCAGTCAGCAGACCTTAGGTCCTGGCTGATCTCTTCTGCATCAGAACCAGAGAGGAAAAGCCATTTTATTTGAGTACTGAAGCAGCAGTGAGAAACATCCTTCTGAGGTGCAGATCCACTGTGTGAACACAGAGCAGAACTCTTGGTCTCCTCACACTCAGGTTCATCTGCAAGATGGGTGTGAAAGTCCTTCCTTAAACCTCCTTTGGTTGCCTGATATGGCTAGTAATTCCTCTAAGGCCAGAAATCCATTCATTGACACATTTTCTAGGAGGAGATTCTTGGTCTCAGCTCATACTTCACAGTAAATTGCCCAATACATTAAAAGTAATGGACATCAAAAATACTTGAAAAAACTCAGCTAGTTACAGTGACAGAAAAAATTTCATTCTAACAAGAAAAGGATTAAAAAAAAAAATCTTACTGACAGTGCTTTGTTTTGATAACCATCATCCTCAGACAATCCTGTCTGACCTTGGATTCAGGACCATCAAACGCTTTAGTGCCACATTGAGTTCCTATTTCAATAACATCAAAATGGTAACTTGCTTTCAGTGTCCTCTCTCTTTTCCTGTATATAACCCGGGTGAGAAAACAGCTTATAAATAAGTCCAAGCACAGAACCCATCTAGCTAGGAGCAACCTTTAAATAGATACAGAGGGAAGCAAGCTAATAGTTGCATCTGGTTTTCTGAATATTCCTTGTATAACTGTATTTTCTTTAATTTTTAATTGCCCAGTGACTAGGCCTTTGTGTCTGAGGCACAGTGGCAGAAGTTGCCTGCTGACATTTCTGGTGCTGGATTCCTCCCCCGGCCGGCCAGGAGTGCCTGTGGTTGCTAGGCAGAACATGTTTTTCTCTGCTAAACACTTGTACAATCACTCTCTTCTGATCTCTGTATTGCCTAGACTATGCTTTGTCTGGGCTTTTTAGGTTTTTAAGGAATGTGATATTAATGACCTGAATTCAAATTAAAATGTGAGGATTTGATTATTGCCTTATTAGAAATATGGGCTTGGTTGGGGAGGCTTTTCCTGCAATGCATCTCTGCTAATATAAATCAATAAACATTTTGGAGGTCTGTGATTACGTGGGATTTCTGCCCTCTCCCAAGAGGCAGCAGGGTTTGGTGGTTAAAGCTTTTCAGGGAAGGGAGGAAAATGACAAATATATAACATTCCAAGGCCTACTTTGCATCACAGGGGGAAAGGAGCACTGTTCCTCTCAGAGCTTATGAGTGGGTTTGCAGATTTTGACAGCATGTATTATTCCTTATGTTTGTAACCTGCCACATAAAGTCTTTTGGTTCAGTTTCTCTGCTCACTCCTATTTAAAGAAGTACTGCATAAATAATACATATTTTTCGCTGTTTCCTCCAGCAGATGGGTGTGTATTGATATCTATTTTTGTTTCACAGCCTGTGGTGAGAAAGCCAAGACTTCTCTTCCTGAACCACTTGACAGGCCACAATTTCTTCCTTTAAATTTATTACATCTTGGCTGCTTCGTAGTACTTTCCAAAGTCCAAGATAAATGAGCAGATAGATACCAGGGCTCATTTTTATCAACTCCTCTCATAAATGCAGGACCCACTGAGCTTTTCTGACTGAAACAATGGAACAAATCATTGAAATTTTAGGTTGCTCTCTCAGATCAGGGTGCAGCTCAACAGAAAAGTAGCAGCCCTCCTTATTTTTTTTTCACTAGAGAGCCTTTGACCATCTGCTTGTTCTTCCACTGGTGCATTTCTGGTTTTTTCTGAAGGATGGGCTTAAGGGGAGAGGGTGGCTTGCCTTGTTTGTACTGGAGCAGGCTGTAGTCTGCCAGCTCTGAGGAGACACATCAGGGTGCTAAATGTGCAAGGAAGGGCCAAGGCTGAACACATGCTCTAAGACCTTTTGAAGCATTTATATGTTGTAAGTGCTGGTAAGACTGATTTGTCATCTTTCCCTGCTTTTTAAGTGAATTTTATATGGAGCACCTTGTGAGAGATGGGTAAGTGCTGTTGCCCCATCACAGGCTGAGAAGTGAAGCAAAGGAAAGCTGAGGAATCAGTGGTTCCAGCAGTAAAATGAGTCCCTTTTCCCATGGCTGAAAACATTCAACCATCAGATCCCAATCTTTGCTAGCTGTGAATCTACTTCAAGCCATACTTTTCTCAAGTTCACAACTTGGACAAGGAAGTGGATTTCCTCCACCTCGGCATCTCCTAAATGCTGTGGCCTCAGTCTAGAAATGGAATCTTCAGTAACCTATGGAAAAAAACAGTCTGTCATCATCTGCAAACAGAGAAAACATCTCTTTTGTGGTAATCATTGCAAAATTCCAGTGTGCAGCCTTCCCCAGGGCTGGTCTCTGAGCAGGTTTGCCAGATGTTCTCATGAGTGCAGGAGATGCATCTGGTTTCCCAAGGATCAGCAGTCATTCATCAAGGTGGAAAATTTTCTCTTCCTGACAGGCTTGAAGGATTTTCCTGATCAAGTGAGATTGGAAAACCAAACAAACTTAATTCCTGTCTGTATGCAGACAGACACCCTCAGGCAGAAGTTGCAGGTTTTGTGCCCAAAAACTTCATCAACTTTATTTTGTCCTGTTGCCAGTGATCAGTTTTTTCCAGCTTTCCAGGTACAAAATCTCCAGAACTAAGGATGGATCAAGGGTAACTCATAATCCTGGTGCAGTATGTCTACTTGTTTGGTTTTCACTGGAATAATCTGGAATCCTTCTATCTCTCTAGAAATGCAGACTGATGCTTGTGCATGACTCCAAACTAACAGCTCTCTCTTGAGGAGAATTTGCTTGATGCTTTGAGCTAATTCTTGTGCAGTTAAAACGAAGGGGGGATTTTTTCTCCTTTGCATGCAATATTAAGTTTTTGGTGACACACTGGCCAACCATCATCTTCTTCAGGCTTTTAGCCTGGCAGGCACAGTCATCTTGGGTTTGTGGAAGGGCTTCTCCAAGGACAGGTAAGCCTTTCTCAAGTGAGCAGCTTTGCTGTTGCAATTGCAAAGTGGAGGCACAGGGAACCAGAGCACTATGGTGAAGTTCATAGGTCTGCTGGCAAGCTTTTCTGTTTGACCTTGGACAAGTCTCTCATTGTGTCTCAGTTTCCTCGTCTTAGAAACAGGGATAATCCAATTAAATCATCTCCTAACAGGTCTTGTAAAGATTAATTAGTAAACATGTGGAAATGCTTTGATAATGTAACAGGCGAGGGCCATTGTAAACAATAATAATTGAGGGAGTTTCTGTCCCTCAGGATTCCCTTTTACAATGGGTGCACTTGGCTAAAAGCAGGAATTAAGGAACAAATCAGGTCTGTAGTGGAACAGATTGGGGATTATTGTGGTGAAAAAATACTGTTTATGGGAAAAGTTACATAATCTGTTATAAATCTCATATTTTAGCATTTAATCTTGCAAAGGATTAAGATTCACAACATCAAGGTTACAGTCATATGGTTAGGAATTTAGTGGCTTCATCTTCAAGTCTTATTTCAAATGTAATTATTTGTACTCTGTACTGTGCTGTTCTCTGCCAGTGCACTGAAATCTTGTCTGAAATACTGTCTTTAAAAAAAAGAAAAGGTTTTTTTCTTTGCTATTTTGTGGGAAAATGCAGAAGGAATTGTAAATGTGAGTCCAACTGCATTGGTTCTTCTTTGGATATTCTTTTATTTCTGTCAGTTTGGCTTTTTCAGTGTCCCCTTGCTGGCAGTAACCAGAGCTGGCAGCATTGCCTTGGACTGTCCAGGCTGTGTCCTCTCCACCCCCAGCTCACAGTCTGTGAGCAAAGCCTTTGCCAGGAGTTTTTGAAACACAGGGAAAGTTTTGTCAGGAAGTGGGAAATCCGCTGATGTCTGCAGCTCTTACTGGACTATCAGAGACAAAATCCTCAGTTCCTTTGGGCTGTGGATGCCATTTGCTGGTGAAGCAGGGTGAGCAGAGGCTGGGCATGGCAGTGCTTTCCTGGCTGGGAGCAAAAAGCCATGGTTGGGAAGGACCTAACCCTTGATCATACCCCAGAGATGGCATCAAGGTCCCTGCACTCGGGGCAATCCTGCACAGGACAGACACACCCACAGCCATGCTCTGAACACATCTTGAGCCAAACTTTTCATCTTCATTGCTTATCAATAAAGAAAAAAGCCAGTTTTTACTCCCTTCATTCTCATGAGCAAATGGCAGCTTTTGGAGCTGGAATCTGTTTTTAATTTTCCAGCTTTGCTCGTTACTAGTGGTGTGCTATCCTGTAAGAGGAAGAAAGAGAGCAGGCGGATTTCCTGAAAACTGACCAGAGCCTAACCTGGATTTGCCTTCCCAACCCAGCTCTCCAGTGAGAGTGGGCATGAGAATTATTTTTGGAATCTACCTTACAATGTTCCACATTTTTAGCCAAACGTAATAATGATGCTTTGTTTCTGGAGTGTATTCATACTTCCTCTTTTATGAGACCTCTGTGACGTGAGAATTATTTTCTCCCATATATGAGGAAACTGATAAAAAGGAGACCAAATTACTTGTTTCAGGTCACATACATACTTTGTGGGACAAATCAGATTTTGCCTTAACTGGAAGCCCAAACTGACATCTGCTTGTCAGCACTTCAGAATGATACTTTATTTACCACTGTATTGCAATGACCTGAATATCTGTTCCAAGACACTGCTGTAAAACCGTTGTTTCCTCATGATCCTCCAGCAGTCTGCAGTGAGTCCCTCATGCCTCTGTGTCCATGGCCAGGTGGGAATTGTGTTGACACATTATAACAGCTTTTGTACATAGATTTCATTTTCCTGTGCAATACCTTTTATTGCGAGGTCAGTGTCTGGCCTGGCAAGAACTTTGTCTCTTTCTCTTGAATTCAGACTTAGGATATTAGTGTGAAGTTTTGTTTTGTTTTATTTTTCTCACAACAGAAATCACAAGTAGAAAGCTAAGAAAGGAGGCCACCAGAAACAGATTTTCCAAGTGGGCATTTTTGTGTATTTCACAGACTGCACCAATCTCACTGGAATGGCACTTCTCCTTTTTAATTCCTAAAAAGTCAGTGTAGAAGTATAACCAGCTGAGTTTTTAGATTGCTGACAAAGTTTCAAGTTCCAAGGATTGTAAGAGGAGAAGTAATTGAAATGAGATGAAAGCAGGGATTTCTGTAGAAGCATTTCCTTTTATCAGTCCTTGCTTGCTCTCTTAGTAGACACTTGTAATGGAGCTCTTTCCTCTGGAGATGCTGCTGCTTTTAGTGGAGAGAAGGCAGCTTTCTGATTTATGGATTTGCAAGTTCAGCATCAGCCCCTCAAGAAGGACCAGTGTTTGTTATCCTATGGCCTGATTGAAAATGATAGTTAAATGTTGAGTCCCTTGGAAAGCAGAGGGGATGCATGTCAGAGTCAGGATTTCAGAGCTGGGCTATGTGTTTGTACAGCTTTATTTAATTCCAAGTTACCCTTGGGTTATTTAATTTCCTGACAGCTGCAAAAACAGTTCTCAGATAACAATGGTTTCTAATTAGGCAATGTGCCTAAACTGGTAGAATGTTTTATTTTGACCATGACACTGATGTTTTGTGTGCAGCTTGGAGATTAGACAGTCGAGCAAGTTGGACTTGCAGGTTCCTTTGGCAGAGCTGTGTCTCTCTTGTGATCCCCAGTGAATAATGCTGAAGGCATGCCCGCTCCTCTGCCCCTGCACTTCACACACCTCTCATTGTTTTGGACTGTGTCATCAGTAAATCTGCCTTTCAGCTGGAACCACCTTCCAGAAATATGTTTTATCAGCACAGCAGGGCTAACATGACTTGCATAGCTGAGGCTACAGAGCATTCCAGGGGGAAGAAAGCAGGTGAGATTTACCTGTAGCTGAGGGTTGTTGCTTCTTGGGCATTCTGTTACACTGCATAGCTGCCCAGATGTTGCTTTTATGGCTCATGCACTTAGTACAAAATCAGGCAGTGATAGAAATAAACATACAAGTCAACTATTCTTCCAAATCATTTATTTGGTTTAGAAAGGGTGTTAGCATCAGGTTATCTTAATGTGATTTGTGTTTGTGCAAAGTTTATGCTTTGGGCTGTACGAATTGATGATCTCTAAATTCCCTGCTGGGACAGCAGAAAGTGGCTGTTGGGAGGTCTGTCACCTCCTTTAATTCTTAGACATCCCTTGAAGTCTTGAATCTGAAAGAAAATAGGTAATTTTATTCTGCTGTTTTGCTGTTTTGCTCCCTTTTGGGTTTCTTTTCCAGAGCTCACAATTCTGACAATTCCTGTACCACTTCTGACCATTGCAGAACTTCTAAGTTCTTTGTTTAAGATCCTGTTCATATAACCATGATGCAGAATTGCACCTCTGATAAATCACATGCCTACTTAAAAGTTTTGCAACTTTAATTAGGTGTTTGCTGACCTGCAGTCAGTTTATCCCTGCCTTTCAGCTGAGCACTATTTCCATCATGTCCTGTACCACTGCTCTTCAGAAGGTTTCTGTATGGATTTTCTAGAGCCATTTGCTTTTAGGTGACTGATCCTGCTCAGATACCATAATCCAGTGAGAGATTACTGCATCAATTGCAGTGTAAATAACAGTGAAAAATTATTCTCTGTAATAATCTGGCCTTAGCCAGTTCTTTTGAGGTGCTGGTCTCTTTGAAGGAGCTGTGGCTGTATGAGCAGTGACCATGGGCTGTCCCCTGTGTAAGATCAGCAGGGATAGGAGATGAGCAGCAAGTTTTTGTTCTTCCTTCCCCACTACCAGTCAATGACTGAGGGATTCCTAAATTACAGGTTGAATATTACCATATTTAATAGCCATCAGTATACCAATCCACCACAGAGTTGTCTGACCCCTTAGGAAGCCTCTTCATCCTTTTGGTCTCCATGACATCCTCTGTCAGCACTCTGATAATTTCTTTGGGTTTCAGGTGTTTGTTTGCACTGGAGCATGATGATGTCTGTGGTCTGACTCAGTTCTCCTCCCAGCAGTTCTTAAGGATCTTTGATCATCAGCTTGTTGTTTCTCAAAGAACTATCCACAGTCTCCAAGACTCTTGGGAAAGAGGATAAACAGAGCCATAATAAAAATACAAAATAACAAAGGTTGTGCCAGGTTATCCTGCAAATGTTCCTCCACTGAGAACTGACTACTTACTGTTGCTTTTTCTTAAAAGTCCAGTGGAATTTCTTTGCTTTCTAACACAAATTCTGCCTTTTGATGAACTGTTTCACAATATATCTTCCCTTAAAATCCTCTCTCTGACAGCTGTGTTACAGATACAGTA
Source organism: Illadopsis cleaveri (assembly GCA_013399915.1). Classification (NCBI taxonomy): domain Eukaryota; kingdom Metazoa; phylum Chordata; class Aves; order Passeriformes; family Timaliidae; genus Illadopsis; species Illadopsis cleaveri. The sequence goes on from VXBB01013032.1 coordinate 96,188, forward strand.
CTCTTAACAGAAAAAATCCACTTGATTTTCTCGTGATAGAGAAGAATAAAATTCTAAAATAAGAACACTTCATCCCCAGAAGACAAATCAAAAGAATTACAGTGTTTGGGTTCATACATCCCTCTCTCTTTCCCCTTCCCTCTCTCTATGAATGTGCTTATGGGTTTGAATCATATAGTATATAAATCCTAAATCCTAACTAGAATCAAAGTGAGGTGTAAGATGCAATGTGCTTCTTCAGAGATGCAATTAGCTTTCTTTCAGAGTAGCATAAAAACTCAGGTTTATTTTCCTTCTTAATCCTTCTCCAAGATTTCAGCAGATCATTGAAGGACAATGGTAAACATGTTCCCAGTTTTGCTTGTCTGTTTTTCTTTTGGGTTTGCTCTCTCTGGGATTTCCATCACCATGTTCTACCAAAACATGCTCGTGTTTGTTTTACAAGATTTACCAACTGTGCTTCAGTTCCATCTTCCTTCCACATTTATTGAATTTTTACAGTTGGAAAGAACTCTATCTCCACAGTCACGGTCTGCATTTATTGTTTGAGTTGGTTTTGGAGTACATTAAATTGAAGAGGTTGATAAAATGTGAGAGGTGACTTTTCAAGGACTGGCAGTGTCAGCAGCACTGGCATTGTGGCTGACAAGCCCTTGGAGGGTCCCCAGAAACCTGATTTCTTTATCTTTGTGTCTCTCACATTGCTGAGCAGATTGCAAACACTAAGTAACTGTTAATCTCTGGAGCCCTGCTAAAGTAACAGTATCTGCGAGGTATTTATTTCACTGTTGTTTTTCTCTTCTGCTTCCCTGGGCTTGGTTAAGATGTTTATTTACTGAAAGGCTTTGAGCTGAACTTGTATACTTAGGAGTTTTCCAATTTAAATATAAATATATATATACATACATACATACATATATATATATAACCTGTGTATGTTGCTATATATACACCTATATTTGTATATGTATATATTTATTCAAGGATACAGAAGAGGTTTAAGAGAAAACATTTTTAGCTCTTCTTTTTCAGAAGCCTGTCCTTAAACTCTGGCTTAAAACTGAAAAGCATATTGGATTTTCACTATATCTGCCAGGACCAAACCAAGTTTTTCTGTAGCTGTTGAGTTAAAAAGGCAGCTCACACGTGGGCACTGACATTCATACGTGAGGCAAGCCCAGCAGGGCAGGGAATCCTCAGGAACTACATGACAAGTTGTGTCCTGACCTCTTGAGTACTGTTGTTGTACTGCTGAAATCCTCATGTTTTAAGTTTGGTGAATGAGGTGGGATTTTTTGTTTTTTTTAAAAAGTTAGAATTGAGCTTTTGGAGAAGTGGGATGAGAATTTATGTGGACCATCATGTGGATAAACCTCTGTTGGATGCCTGTTCTTGCATTTTAGCCAGCAAACAAAAATAAAGTGGCCTCTTGAACAAGCTCTGTGTTGTTTGCAGCAGACAAGAGTGCCTGCTCTGATGGATGATTACCGTGGCTTTTCATGCTCTAAACAGAGCAGATACCATTTTTCCCCCAAAATTCATTTTTAGAATTTGTATAAACAAATTCTTGACCCGGCTGAATGTTCCCAACATGCCACAATGTGCCTGGTTTTAGTGGCTTGTGTGTACCTTTCTTTACAAGGAAATGTATTTATGTATCCAAGAACCAAGGCCAGTCCATGAAAGCTGCTCAGATTGTCTCAGATTACCACCCATTTGGATGAAAGGAAACCACAAACTGAAACCAGTTTGCTTTCAAAAGTGCAATTTGTGTATCTCATAAACATGAAGTTCAAAGGAACTGCAGAGTGTACTTCACCGAGCCCAAAGGAAAATGCTCTTGAGAGCAGGAGGTTTAACAGCTCTTTGTGGAGTAACGGCTGCATCCTTAAGGCATTTGTGCCGCTTGATTTTAAGCATATTGAGCTGGGTTTTAGCAAGCCCCTTTTTGTGCTGAACATGGCTTAAACATCCAGAAGATGAGGACCCCTTCCTGTCCTGCCCCACAGGAGTGAGGAAAGGCAAGAGTTGGATGAGGCTGGCTCTTCACAGTGGGGAGAGAGGAGGAGGGCATGAGCAGATCTGTTCTCCGTGTAGGAGTGTGCTTGGGTGGCTTGGTCTGGCTCGGGTTCTGTGACAAAGGGCCTTGATGTTCTGTTGGCAGTGCAGAACACGGGATTTGGATCTCCTCAATACAGGACACAAGGCATGTGCTGGGGTACTCATTGCAGAGCACTGCAGTGTTTCAGATGGTATTTGTCACTAATTCTCAGTCCTTACCCAGCTGCTTTAAAAAACCACTTCAGCTGAGAAGTTTCTGGAGGGAAATTTACTTGGAAAAAACCAGCCTGTTCTATAGAGATTCCTGTGCTTGAGTTCAGGGTTTGATGGACTCTTCTAGACTGGGACACTTTTGTTGTCAGTTTTGATTAGTTGGGCTCCTGGCATAAGGGTGCAGTCTGCTTCCTTGTTTGAAAATGGAAAGGTGATGCTTTGAAGGCACTCAGTGGAAAACTGGATAAAGGAAAAGAGTTAAATACTGCTTTTCATCTGCTGCTTTACGTGGGTTTGAATTTTTCTGTTTCTTTTTTTTTCCTGCAGTGAGCTCAAGGCAGCTGGTCTCTGGTCCATGATTAGGTCTCCTAGCCTCTGCCACAGCACAAAAAATGCTAGTCATGTGGTCCAGGAAGCAAAAATCTGAAAGGCTCTTGTGGGTTTACCAAGTACTTTTTTTCCAAGTGGCTATTGCAGCTCAAAGATTCTAGGTGGCAAGAAAGGTTTCTGCACAAAAATGCAGAAGGTCCTTATTGCCAAGATGAGCAGAAGGCAGAGAGGCTCAATGTGACCAATTTCCCATACAGAAAAAGGCTCATTACTGATCTGTCTGTGACGAAGTTCAGTTGCTGAACAGTGACAATAATTTAATTTTTACAGTGGGTAGATGTGCTATAATCTGTTGTTTTTCTCCCAGCTTCTTTCTTCAATTCTAGCACTTTGGATACTCATGAATTAGAGAGTAAGACTGATTTGGCCTTTTTTCCTTTGAGGTGAGTGAAACAAGGCAGCTGCTTGTCAATATAACCTTAATTTGACCTGATCTTCTCCAGTTGGGTGAAACAGTGGAGTAAGAGTCACTGGATATACTTTGTGTGAGTAGTGCCACCACTGAAAACACATCCTGCTTAGCAGGTTGGGAAGCACTCAGTTAGGAGAAGGCACTTGTACTCAGAAATGTGAGAGTGAAATTATGTAGAAAATTCTGTCAACTAATGGTCTGAAAAATATTTTGCAAAGACTGTTTTCTACCCTTCTAATACATCTTATTAATAGCCTGAACAACTGGAGAATCACACTCGTTAATGTCACAGATCACTTGGGACAATTTGTTTTGCAAGATAATGAACTGTGGCAGCAAAAGTTTAACACTTGCTCTAGGTGGGGATGACAGTTCAGCTTTCTGGTAACTTTGCCATGTTTCCCAGTAAAATGCCCATGGTCTTTGACTAAATCTCTAACCTGGGGGGAGGTTGTGCCATCACTTTCTTCAGGTATTTTTGATTTTGTTTAAGGCGTTCTCAGGAGTAGCTTGGAAGGAAATACTGCGAAATACTGACAGTTTCCTTTTTTGAAGAGCTCTAGTCCTGTCGTGCCTTGGCAGTGGAGGTGTCTTTGCCTGAGAAGGTACCTTCACCTCACTGAAGTCATTGAGCCCAGGTGGAGGTTTGTGTACCCTAGAGTTTTTCACCCACAGTGTCAGGAGTGACATCAAGCCTGGTGGGTTTTTTGCAGTCTGCAGTGCAGCTCATGCTGGCAGAGGGTGGTGGACCCCTGGTTGTGGGGGAAGCCTCAGTGTTGCAGCTGGGAGCAGAGATCCTCGGGGGTGTTCAGGAGCAGGGGAGGTTTCTGACCCTGGTGTTACCCTACCTCTTCAGAGGAAGAAGCAGAATAAAGCTATAAATAGTCTGAAATTGTAGGGGACAAATCTTTGAGAGTGACAGTGATGGTGGTATGGACAGGCTGCTTGGGTGAGGGGACAGACACAGGATACAGATCAGTGGGGAAGGCAAGAAGAGACAAAAAGAGTAAAGGTGGACATAACAAGAATAGGGGGAGATGATGCAGTTTGAGCTGTAGTAGAGGGTGACTGGGTGGAGAGGTGGGAGGAGGGAAGAGAAGGAGGAGGAACAGCCTGGTGGGTGTTGGGTTTGTGGATAAGCAGAAACTAGGCACCTAGAGCACTTGTCCCTGCACTGCCCACGAGGGCGCTCAAGGCAGCAAGTACCTGCCCGACAGGAAACGTGTCTGTCATTCAGATCACCTCAGGGCAGTGGAAAAGGGCAGCTACGTTTGCAGTGCATGTGGCAGGAGGATGGGCTGGCTCTAAAGAGCAGCATGTGCAGCAGGCCATGAAGCTCTGTCTGATACAATTGCAGTTTTTCAGCAGCTTTCAGTGCCCAGGATGGTAGTTGTACTGGTTTTGTTTCTGAGCATTTTGTTTAACTATTACTAAAAGTGCCTGTGGTTATTAAAATACTCAGTTTGCCTGTGCTAATTTACCTCCTCCAGTATGTGCCTCATGAGGCATTCAGTTGCATCATTGCAGCTGCTGCTTTGAGCTCTGTTACAGTGCCCCGAGCTCTGGCACTGGGGTGGCACCTGGCTCAGTGGTGAATGTGGCTGGGGCTGCAGACAGCCCTGGCCTTCCCACTGTGGGAAGCTGGTGACTGAATAAAACAAATGGCAGGAATAGAAATACTGGTTTCATGATAAATTGGATTGTGTCCCTGCCTGTGACAACCTCTGTTTGGCAGCCTCCCACCTGCAGAGCACTCAATATTGCACCACTTTAAACATTTTTATGTGTAAAAGAATTCCTCAGTTACCGTGCCAGAGTGGTTGAGTAAAGCAGGCTGCAGGATGATGGTTTGTGAGTTGTCAGCAAGGAACCATTTTCAGCACCAAGTGCTAAATGGGTCTTTAACCTTCATTGAGGGGCTGGGCACATGCATTAGTGCTTCACTTGGTTTGCAGCATTGCAGGATGAGCTGTGCCCACTGGGGAGTGACCAGTACTGTGCAGCATGATCCCTGACTGATGATGAATGTCTTGCTCCCCAAGCATAGGTAATAGCTCCTAAATTCCAGGCTATCATGGGATCTGCAGTAAACTGACCCTGTGGAGGAAATGTACAGGTAATGTCCAGCTATACTGAGAAGAAAGATCACCCTTTCCATCCAGAGCACACGTATATGGAAGTCATTAAAGCTTAATAAACAAATAAGCAGTTTATTGACAATTAGCTCAAGCGCAGATTGCTTTTATGTGTTTGAAGGACCATCTATGCCACACCTGGGAGAGATTGGGCTGCAACAACCCCATCTTTAGTGTTTCCTTGCTCTCTTTCATCTTTAGGATCACTTGGGAGTTCTGGGAGTGGAGAGTCATTCCTAACTGTGTCTAGTTCAGAGGTCTAGATTTGTTTACTCTAAGGAAGAGGTCACAGGAGTCCTGTACAAACACAGTGGCTTTGTTCTGTGAGATGCTTCTCTTCTGTGCTTTCTTTCATACCATCCTGTCCCATGGCATTTCACAACAACAGTGGGGCACAGCAGAGCTGAAAAAATTATCTATCCTTTGATTTCTAGGACCCAAGATTTGGAGGTCCAGTTGTAATTCTTACAAATTAGAGGTTAGCTGTATCAAGGCAGCACTTTGGGAACAGAGTTGCGGAGGACAAGCCCAAAGGCAGGAGTCTAAACTGAAGGCAAGCTGAGATGTGAGGTTGCTGCTGGGGCTGTGTCATGATCCAATTTTAAAGTTATTAGAAATGCCTCTGCTCGAATTAAGGTGCAAACAAGACCATATGCCAAGGTCAGTAATATTTTTATTTAATATTAAATTAAATAAAGGGTTTTATTTAATAGTAAATATGAGAGAGAGAGGAAAAGAGAAAAAGGAAGAGAAGTAGAAAAGAGGTGGAGGGACAGGAAAAGAGGCAGAATAAAGAAAATATCACCATTCTGTGCATCCCAACAATGTTCCATTGATCCACTCCAGCTGGTCTTAGTGGTGAAGGTCCCTGGAAAAGCCCAGAATCCCATGGATTANCTTGTGGCATCTTCATACAGTTTTTGCTACAACGGGCAAAACTCCTTGGTAACAATATTAAAGGCATGAACCATTTCAGTCCCTGACAAGCTGCATGCCTGTCTGCTCACAGACTGACCAGCTGGGAAGGAGAGGGTAAAGCTGGGGAGAGCAGCATGTTAGTCTGCATCANATCCCCCAGGGCAGGGACCACTCTCTTGCAGCAGACCTTGGATCTGTTGCATCATTTTGCATCACTTGCAGTCCTGTGGTGCAAAGCCTCAAGAATGAATCTGGGGAGTGCTTTGGGGGGTCTGTGGTGGATTGTGACACCCCCTCATCTGCCTCTCACTTGAATGTCCTGGGGATGTGGCCTGTGGGGTTGGGGGNTCTCTCAGTTCTTTCAGAACTTGTGTTTATTCTGAAGATGTCTGTTTTGTTTCTTTGCTTCAGAGCTTGTGCTGAGTTTCTGCTAAGCCCTGTCATGGGACTGACTTTTGCTTTTGATTGTCTGCAATGCACAGTGAAGTTCCACTTCGCACTTCTTGGATTATGTCTGCAGAAATGAATTTAAACTATTCTTGTTTCTACTTATCTTCTTTGCTCTCCTTTGCTTCTCATGTTTTGAAAGCAGCCAGAATATATTTTTACTTATATCCATGGTCTCTCTGGATTAGATGGAAATGTAAACTCATGGGGGCAAGAAATACTTCTTTCCAAGTGCAGGGCCCTTTGTTTCTGCTCCATTGGTGCAAGTGATCAGGAAAAACTTAGATTAAAAACTTAGGTCGTGCAAGCATTTAAAACCAAACTGCATGTTCTATCAACCCACTCTCAGTTGGTGAGGCATGCTGAACATCTTGATGATGCTTTTCTGCTTGCTCTTTTTTATTTTTTTTTGTATATAATTAGCACCTCACCTTCCTCTACAGGGTTTTCTCTTCTCCATCTGGTATGTCCTGCGGGGTGGGCAGCTAGGAGCCAAGCCACAGTGGTGCTTCTGGCTCAAGAACTGGCCCTTCCAGCCATCCTTTGGGCTGTGCCTTGTTCTGTTTGGGGATCTCCAGAGGCTGCAGAAGTGACTGTGGGGTTGAATGCCATGGTCACTGTCAGGGAGGGAAGTGGTGGCTCTGACAGAACACAGGAGTGGGTTTGCTGCCTGCTCCCAGCTGAGCAGTGGTTGGTTCACTGGGCTCCCACTGGGGCCAGCACTGGGCAGCCTCCTCCATCAGGGTCCCTGGCCTGGCCCCCATGCTGCAGGGCTTTTACACCTTCTAAGTGCTTACTGCTTTGGCAGAGTTTAGATGAGCACTGCTTGCCCATTTTCTTTCATACAGACCAATCTGAAAACCTTTTAACTGGTGTTATTTTCCATTAGAGAATGGTTTGGGTTGGAAGGAAAAGATCAACTTGTTCCTCTGTTTCTTTCTAAACATTTGCATTTCTCTTGCTGAGGATTTGCAGTAATTCAGATACCTCTTGATCCATCCCAGGATAGAGTAAACACTCTGTGGGAGAAGTTCTTTGCTTATAAATAAACATTTATTGCCCCTAATTTGAAAGTAACATTTTACTTATCTTTTAAAACTGTCAGCTTAATTCTGTGTTTGTTACCAGTGTAAACTCTTGTCTCTGGAGCATTCTGGGCAATTTGCAGACAGAGGAGTTTACACATATTGTGCTCAGCACAAGTATGCAGGGGCCACCAGGTTGATGAAATGTCAGCTCTCCTTACCTAGGCCAGGCAGATTTGGGCATACCTGGAGTTGCAGGTGATGTTGATGCAGTCTGAGAGATGCTTCTAGCAGTGTGCATCATGGGTTGTGCAATACATGTGATCAATAGGCTGTTAAAGAGGCTGCAGGCTCTGCATTGCTGGGTGATTTCAGATAATGCATTAAATACACTGGGAGTGATAGGGCTAACTGCCATAGACTGGCTGTGTTTTACCTGAAGATCTTTCAACTGTGGGGGTTTTTTTTTGTCTGCATGGGGTATATTACAGATGTACATACCTCTCCTCACTAAACAGGGACAGCAGTGCACTATGTGAGTGTGGGAGGGAGGTGGTTATGCCCTGCAGATTCTGTTGTAAAAGCTAGGCAGGAATTGGGAGCAGGGCACAGTCTTAGATGGAGAACTGGGATCCAGTGAGATGCTTTGCAAGATGATCTGAGGCAGACGCTGGTCCCAGCCCCCAGAGCTGGTATTCTGTGCCCCAAATGGAGCTCCTCTCTGCTGGAGGTTGTTTAAAAATACATGTCAGTGAAACAGAGCTCACAGGCCTCCTTGGCTGAGGGCCCATAGCTAATCACTAGAGATTTCACAGTGAAGTCTTTCAGCGTGTCTGTTTGATTAATGGCTCATGTTTTGCTGATCTGAGACTTTTTATTTTGTTCTTAAATTTAATACATACTACTTATATGAGTTAAATATGTTTTAATTCCATCTTAAATCCAGTGGAACAATCTTTACAGTGGAGTTGGCTTTTTTTTTTTGCACAGCAGCAGCAGCATGTTTGCAGAGGCTCGTGCTTGGACATGCAGCTGGTTAGTAGGATTCTTCACAATCCCGTTGTATGCACTTCCCTGGAAGTCTCTTAAAAGTAAGAAACCAAAGAACTCAGAAACACCATGGAACTGAACCTCAGTGCATTATGCCTCAAGGCTATGAGGGATAACCCTGCTGCTCTCCCAGGAGAGAGGTTTGGTATGTCAGGCTGTCGCAAAGGTATGTGCAGAGAGGCTGGGTGGGAACGGGAATGCATGTTTGGGTCCACTGAGATGACCTTGCAAAGTCCATCTGCTTTCCCTTGGCCAAAATTTGAGTATACCAGAGTGAAACCTGTTTTTTCCAAGTTCACACAGTCTGTACGCTGCTCCCTTCCTTTTAAATTAAACATCCTTTTCTTTCCCCGAGGCAGGAAAACCCCCAGGCGCGCTCCCATTGTGGCTGCGCTGTCTGGGGACAGGCTGTTTGCTCTGACTCTGGCACCAGCGCTGCAGCAGCAACTGCAGTCGGTGTTGGATAAACAGTGCCCCTCCATCTGTTCAGCTGTGGATTCCTGAGGATGCCTTTTCCCCTTGCTTGGCCTACATGCAGGGGAAGCTACTGCTGAGTGCAGCCATGCCGAAGGGTTCGTTAACAAGGGATTTAGCAGTTGTGCCATGTTTGCCTGCAGAGCTTTGATCTTGAGAAGGGCACTCAGCAGCACCTCCACTGCTGCCATATCAGGGGTCTTTATCCCAAGCACCTGGGGCTGGAGGCTCAGCAGGGAGGAGCTTTGAAGTGAACTAGGGAGCCTTTCTCCTGAGAACCATGAACCTTTGTCTCAGTTAAATATGTGTTTGTTGTTTTTCAGTGCTACAAGCGATCGGTTATTGTAAAATCCCTAAGTGGTTTGTATTGAGGAGAAATCTATGAGAAATGCAAGCAAACCTACTGCTTCTGACACTTGTTTCTCTTAATATTTTCAGTCCTGAATGACAAATGGACTGTATTTTTTGTGGTTAGCACAGACTACTTGCAGAAGAATTCTCATGCATTCATGCCTTCACAGCTCAAAACAGCTTCTCAAGCCAGCTCTTCCAGCAAATTTCCTCTTCCTGAGGTTAATTGTTGAAGATTAGAATAGCTAGGTGGCAGAAGTCCACAAAACAAGGCAGTATTACCCATATAATAATATATTTTAGTACATTTAGTAACTTTTGTATGCTATTCCTTCTCTCCTAATTGCACTACTTTAGTCCAGACCTAACACTGTCATGCCAGTTAATTTATTTTCATATCTTTGCTTCCTCTTGGTCCTGCTTTTTTGGGTTTTTGCTCATGTTCACAGGAGCAGCCCTGGCAGGCTGTACATCCACACTGGGCTGCAATCTCTACCTTCAGAACTCTGCTGTGAGTAGTGGGCTCTGCTGTGTGCTGCAATGGCTTTTAGAGCCAAGAAGCCTCTCCCTGAGCTGACACAGTGCTCTCTAAGTAGCTGCATTTGTTTGTGTTTTTTCCTTCCCCACTCTCACAGGGTTGTTTTTGTTCCTGTGTGTGACACCAGTGAAGCACACAACATGCTGCCTTCCCATCTAGGTAGTCCAGGGTTTGGTTTATTTATAGGTCAGGAGAACATGAGTGGCATTTCCAGGTTTAAGGAGGTGAAAGAGAGAAACAACAGAAGGGAGCAGCTTGCTAGCAAAGAAGAGATTATTTGTCAGATTATGTCTCTTGCACTTCCTGGAATCAACTCATTTGTTTTAGAGGACCAGCATGAGAAAGGCAGAAGTGCTGGGGGTGCTGTGTTTGCCAGGAAAGCTCTGTGCTGGGATTACAGAAGCACAGAAGGCCCTTGCCTAAGCTGGTAGGATGACATGATACGGGAGCTTATGGTGTGCCACTGAACTGATTTTATTTCTGCATTCAGAGACAGTGTGCCTGCTTTGGCACTCTTTAGGTTCAGAGATAGGAAGTGTAGGAAAGGAAATATTTCTAGCTTCTGGAAACTTTCTTCTCTTTTTTTATGTAGCACATAGTCTGGAAGCAAAAGTCTTTGTTGCTCTGCCAGTATGGCTGTTAAGAAGAAAAGATAAAAATATGCCAAAGAAGATTTTAAAGGCGCACCAACAGGCAGTGATCTTACCAGCAGATAAAAAAAGCCCTTCAGTTTTTCCTCAGCATCTCTTACGCAGTGCTTCTCCCCCACCCTCATATTTTTATCTTCTGAACTATCACTGTAAGATAGAGAAAAAACAGTATTGAGAAATTTAGTGTCTGCACAGAATCACAGCCTGCCCCTTTAAACTACAGAGAAGCCTTAGTGGAATTTCTATTCTGGGAATAGTTAATTCTGTTTGAGGTTGGGCAAGAGAGGAGTGCTCACAGGCTTAGTACCAATATTTTTACTCCATTTGTTTTTTCTCTTAAGGATTTGCCTGCCTCATTTGATGGAAAGTGCATTTATTGATCAATCCTCCACTAAGGAGAAGATCTTGAAGAAAAAAGAGGGTGAGAGAAAGAAATACAACCAAACAAAAAGCACAAAAGACAGTATTTGTAGCTGTAGTGCTGTTATATAATAGCCATTATGTAATGTCTGTTGGTGCCAACTAAAAATATACTGGAAGATAACTTCCAATTCATTGAAGCATTTAACTAGCATCATCCCAGGGTTTCTGGTTCTGGATTCAATCCCTTCTGCAGATGTTGAGAAGAGCTTACAAGTCCCCTAGGTAGCACAGCAATGCATTCTTGTATCCCTTTTCCTATCCACTCTTGATTTTTTTCTTCTAACAGGAGTTTTAGAAGTGGTAAATCCCTCTTCAGGTCACCTCTCTGCACAGCCCAGTGACCATGCCATTGGTCCATAGAGCCTCTCTCCTAATGCTTTGTTCAGCTAAGCTTTAAATGTCTGTGGCAGACACTGGGCTTCAGGAGAAGCTGAGCGTAAAGCGTAGCAGGGATTAGATTTTGCAGCAGACATTGAGAACTTGACAGCTTCATAGGTAGTGTTTTACAGGGAGCTGTTCTCCTGTAGCTGAGCTGCAGCTGAAAGTACCTTGCCTTTTCCATCCTTAAGCCTCCCCTTGAGCTGCCAGGAGGACCTGCCATCATGCCCAAATGCCCAAATGGGCACCCCAAGGTACCCAGAGCTGGCCTCGGTGTGATGCAGACCATGGTTTGCCCTTCCTCTCTGAAGCACAATGTCAACGTGGCTGTGCAGAACCTGGAGTACCATTTCCAGAGGCAGAGTGGGCAGCCCAGGCTGAGCAGGGCCTTGGCCTTGAAGGGCCAAGATGGAAGTGCCTTGGCTTCAGGGCTGTGGCAGCCTCTCTGGGGAGGGAAGAGACATCAGCCGTGATGCTCGACACAGGGTGGGTGTGACAGCCATGGTCCCCTTGACACAGGGGAACATGACAGGCTGCTGAAAGTGACCCAAGGAGGAGCAGCAGAGAAGTGACCCAGACATCAGCAGTGAGCTGCACCACTGATAGGGACCCAGCAAGGTTTCTTGATTTGGACAACAGAAGTCAAAATAGTACTGGCTGAAAAATCCAGGAGCAAAAAACCTCTTTATACAGGATTTCCATCTGTACAGAGCCTTACAATAATTGTAAATAACCCAGTGTGTCACAGAATTGTGTGAGTGCTTTAATTAAAGCCTCATGATAGTGCTGGGAGAGGGCAGTAGACATGTTATCACCAGAGATGAAGCTGAGCTGTGGTTGAAGCAACTTCACACAGAGGGATTCAGAAAGCGGGGTATAGACTCCCATCTGTAATTGATGTAAAGCATTGGCATTTCTGTTCTTCTCTGTTGAGAACTCATGGTACTGTTCTGTACCTAAGCACTGACTGTGCAATGGCATAAATCTGTATTCAGCTTTGTTACTACAGTAGATGCATCCTGTTAGTGAACAGTGGTCAAGGAGACTAATGGCTCCATTGCAGTCTTAACAGGTGAGGAGAGAACTGTCCAAGCCCTCCAGAATCACTGTTTCAATCCCCAAATGGGAACAGCAAGGGGTTTTGTTTTTCAGAAGAGCAAAGGTTTAGTCTGCCTTCAAGACTTAGAGTATTTGTTTTGCATGAGTATTTTTGTCTGCTTGCTTTTAACTGAAGCAGGCTACTTTCTGCCACATGAATGTGGTTCACATCACACTCCTGGTCACATGCAGGAAGCCTTTCTGCTGGAAGATGCCTGTGTAGGAAGAGTACTGGGTTAAAGCAGTGGATCAAGACATAGAAATCGTATCATGTGTGATCAGATGTTTTAACCTGGTTGTGTGTTGATGCTTGTCTCTCGTAGCTGTTGAGTGATGTGGATGCTTACTCAAAACCACAGCAAATTAGGTGAGTGATAATTGTTTAGCACTCTGGGATACAGACTTAGGAATCTACAGACTCAGGCCAGCACAATTTGCTTTCTGTGGGGTAAGATACGGTGTACAGTGCTTACTCTTTTATTTGTATAAAGACAGGGAGAGAGTCTGTACAGAAGCTTTTTGCTGAGGTGTGTCTTAATAGAAACCACTCTCCATTTCCTTGTGTTTCGGATCACAGGTGGCAGACAGTTGGAGAAGAAAAATGTAAAAGCTGTGGAAAAAAGAGGCAGTGGATTTACTGCTGCCTTGCTGGTCCAGCCAAGCAGTTAGAGCAATACACTTACTTTGGTGCACTTCCCTTGGTGACAACAGCAGCATATTAATTGAAGACATGACCATAAATCCTTTAGTGCCAGGAAAAAGCTGGAGGTCTGAAACATTGAACAGGGAACAAGATCCAGTGTCCTGCACTTGCTCCCCTGTGGGAAATGCACAGGGGCAGCCAGCATGGAGCAGATGCCAGACCATTGGCTGTCCTTGGAAAGCTGGAAACCATTGCACTGGAGGTCCTCAGTGTGCTTTTCATGGGGCCAGTCTGGGGAGTTGGCTCTGCTGCATCATGGTTTTATATGCTTAAGGGCAAGATGTGTTGAGGAAAGCATTCATTACATCCTGAAAAGGCACAAATAAACCAGGGAGTACTGTATCAGTGATACTGTTGTGTGGGATTGTTATTTAAAACAATGTTTCATCTGGAAGCTCTGACCAGCTCTTTGAAAATCAGTTGGGTTTGTTATTGTGCCTATATTTAAATTGTGCTTTCCTTTAAATGTCTTTAGTCTTGCATTAAAAATCCAAGTAATTTTATGGCCAGAAGATGCCCTGGCTGTTCCTCCTGTACAACTATTTCACCACCAAATATACCATAGCCATTAAATCACCCCCTGCAGTGACCTGCATATCTTTAGGCATTTAAATGATTTCTGTAAATTAAGCTTTTGGGATTAGTCATCATAGATTTGCAGCATCATTGGTGTGTTGCCAAGGATCCCAGTTTTGTCACCATGACTACTACTGCAGGGTTACTGAGAAACACAAACTGCAGGGAAGTTTATTCACGTGCCAGAATGTGAGTGGGTGAGCGATGATGTTTCACCCACCGTGGCCAGAGGAGCACCTGGTTGTTTATATCCAGCCCAGCCTGGAGGTGGGCCTCCAGAGGGGAGAAGATGCTGTTATCCATCCAGGGGAAATCACCATCATACTTATTTCTTGGATTGTCACTTGTGTGTGTGATTATTTCTTGTGTGTCACTTGGAGAAGACTGGGAGGTGTGTGCCTGTTCTCCGAAATGCTCTAATCCTGTGGGGATTATCCCTTCCCAGGAAAGGCAGTCCTTCACCAGGGGGTGTGAAGCTGCAGGAGGGCTGATCCTGTGATGAAGTAATCATAGTGATAAAATCCCCTGGTACTTACTGCCTAGTGAGATGAAGTGTCATGTTTGGGAGATTTTTTTAAGCCTTAGCACTGAAAAACAGAATGCCGTGGTTTGTCTCCAGTGGGGAACATACAACTCAGCTCTTCTCTGCTATTGCTTCTTTAAATATATGCAAGGGGAAGCTCCTGGCCCCTGTATTCATTTTCTTCAGACATTTGGGAATTAAGTGTAGAAATACCACTGCTGGAAACTCTCAAGTGCCATCTCTTCCAGTTTGGTGCTCTTCTGTTGTTTGAACACCCATCCCTGTAGCTCTCCTCCACCTTCTCCCATAGCATCTTCTTGGATATCCAACATGTATACATGAGTTTACCTGGGACATCTTGAAGAGAATGTGCATTTGGTAGCATCATCTGGTGTATTTTTCCCTATACTGTTGTTATTCATGGTTCTTTCTCATGTAGTTGTCTCTTGTTCCTCAACATCACTTGATTTGTTTCATAATGGCTCAGGACCAAAGCTGTCCTCTTGGCTGAACCTCCTGTCTTCTGGTACAAGTCCTGGACTCTCCTACTGGATCCTTCAACAAAACAGTGCCAGGAATCATCAGTTCACTGGAGCCTCATGGAAGAAGGGAAGTTTTGAAATGTCTTATACAGTTCTTGGAGGGAGAAGGAAATCCAGGGAATGGTTCTTGGCTCCCCATCAGCTCTGTAGGCACTCTGTCCTGCTCCAGGCAGGAGTGCTGATAAACAGGGTGCCCAGCAGTGTGCTTAGTGCCAGGCAGGAGCAGAGCCCTTCTCAGAGAGTGTTTAACTTCATGTATGATTCTGCCTTTTCCATCTCATCCCATCCCATCCCCATCTCATCCCACAAGAGCTCCTCACAGCTCCTGCAGCTGAGCATCTCTGTGAGGCTGGCTGCCCTGTCTGAACATGGGATCCTCCCTGTTCTGTTCCACCAGCTCTGGGCTGCCAGCTTGCCATCTTGGCATGAATGCCTCAGTGGGGTTTTTGTTTTTGAAAGAGATTCTTTGAATTCAAAACATAGCAAATTCCTGGTGGAGGCAGCTGATGCATTATGCTCTGAGTGCTCTGTGCCTGGGACTTGCTCTTCTGTGATCCTTCCCTGACCTTCCAGCAACAGTGCCAAACCCCTCTGTTGTGGCTTACAGATCAAAAATGCATAAATAGAATGAACCAATTTGCTGGGGTCAAAAAGAGGACAAATGGTTCTGATGCCAGCTCACATGTGTGGCCTGAAGACAAATTGTCCTACAAGCCAGTTACTCCCTTCAAACGGTGCTGGTCAGGAGGAGAGAGCATAGCTGTGTGCTTAGGTCTTCTCTAGAGGAGCATGTCTGGTGACACACAAACTGCATCCCGTGTTTGTGTGCTAGTAGACCACCACAACCCAACTGCTTCCTCCATTTAGGAGGTTTCCCACTTAAACCATTCTGGTTTTCTTCTTATATTTTGGTTTTATCTCTAATTTTCCGCTAAGAAGGTGTCAGGTTCTTTACCACTCCCGTTATTTTCGCCTGTGCAGTAAAGTGCTTGCTCGTGGTCTGTGTTGGCGTTTAGTAGTTTTCCTTTTGTTTCTTTCTCTTAGAGAATTTTCTCCCTTTTTTTGTTGCTAAGAGACAACAACAGGCGGGTACGTAGGAGAGGGAGCAAAAGTTTCCCCGTGAAGGGTGTGGCTGGTTGCCCTCTTAGTTGG
>VXBB01013032.1:112298-122992 GCA_013399915.1 Illadopsis cleaveri
CGGCCGTGCCCGGAACTGCAGCCAAGGGGACAGTGCCCTTCTCTCTGCAGCCCAGAGAAGCTGCGCTGGGGTTCTGCTGCTGCTGCTGTTTGTTTGCCGTGTTAGACAGACTGGTGAGGAACTGCTATTCCTTTTCCCTTGCCTGAAAACCCCTTCATTTCAACGTTATGATAATTTGGAGGGAAGGGGGTCATGTTTTCCATTCCAAGGGAGTCTCCTGCTTTCCAGTGTCAGTCCCTTTCCATATTTGTATTTATCTTGGCTGTTCTGGAGAAACGGGAAAAATACTTTTCCACTTCAGAACCATCTTTATATAAGTGAATTTTGTGCCTGTTTCTTCCAATACTGTTTGCACTGATCCCAGGGTGGAAATAAGGATGTAAAATCCTGAGCTACCATAATCCTGTTTGGGTGAACTGGCTGCCTCCAAAGTACACTGCCTGGTGTTGAAAGCATCTAATTTTTAATTACTACAAATGCTGCTGTTTCGATGGCACTCTAGTACAGGATTAGTCAAAAGCCTGGCTGTCCCAGAAACACCCGTGTTATCCATAGGCAATGCAGAGAGGACTGAGGTTTTGCCAAGCTTCATCCAACTATGCAGAGGCAAGAAAACCCTTTTGTGTCCTGTTTACTTCATTTGGAGCTAACTCTTCTATCCTGGTTGGTTTTATCCATGGTTTCTGCCCCGTGCTCCACCTCCATCTCTGTATCCTGGCAAAGGAAGCGCTGTGATGAAATGTTAATATTCACATTCTAGCTGTGAGCAGCGGCGCTCACATCCTGCTGTGTAATGTTCCTTGTCATGGGCTGCAGCGCTCGGTGGCTGGGACAGGCTGCCTTCCCTTCCCTTCCCTCCCCATGCCAGCCACTCTGCAGACCTTGCCACAGCTCTGGCACTGGGCTGTGGGAGCTGTGCTGGGCACTGCTCCTGCCTTCCCCCCTCCCAGCACTACATACCTGATGTGCTCTCTCTCTCATGGTCCTTATCAGCTCCAGCTTTGTTTACTGGCATAATTCTCTCAGTGCCTTATCAGATTAGCATGATTTCAAAGTGTTAAGAGCATCAGTGCCTCAAACAGTTTTGCAGTAGCTTGCCTTGGTCTCAGATTAGATGGAGACATAATAATAGTAGAAAGTTGAATAATAGAAAAGTGTTTGGGTAGAGATGCTTTTCTTCCTGATTAATAATAGAAGCATGGAGATCTGTTGGAAAGGAGCAGGTTTTTCTCATGTAGTTGCTTTAATCCTAGCTGTGTCTCTGATATCTGACTGTTTTATGGGATCATGTTCAGAAACAGTGGAGAAAACCCCCATGTCCCATAGCAAAGGCCACATGTGCTTCCCCAGCACAGAAGGGAAGGGGATTCCTGTTTGTCCCTGTGGTTGGGTAACAAGGCCCATCTGAGCAATGTCTCATTTCTCCTGGATGTTTGGAGATGTGATTTGTGTAAAGAAGGGCTGTGAAAGAGGTTACACTGGAGCCAGCTACCATCATCCCTGCTTCCCTCCCTCCTTCTCTGAGAGCGACAGTAAGGCATGCTGCATGTATGTGAGAACTATGTCAGCACACAGGAAAGAATGAGATCTTCCTGTTCCAAACAGTGGCAGGAATATCTTCATAACATCCCAAATGCAAAAGGTACGTGTGCTGCTGAAGACCGTGATTGCAGACAGCCACCCAGCCCCTGTGAGGATGCTCACTCCACTAAAGGGAGCTGCTCCTGAGCCTGGCCACAGACCTGGGCACTGCCCTAAATAAGCTGATGCCTGCCTGAAGTGTTGAGTGGCCAGTTTGTACCTTGTGTCCTCCCACCTCCCACAGGGAGGATCTGTTTACAGAGTACTTTTGCCTTGCTCGGAGTGCTAGGTAGAGCAGAAAATAGGCTTACAGTGTAACTAGGGAAATATCTTTACCTGTAGACAGAGAAAAAGTGTGCTCTGCTTTCCATGTTCAGGCCATATACCCATTCCCAGGGTGTAGTCTCAGCCCCTCCAGCTCGGCCTGTCCCCCATTTGCCTGGTTGCAAAAGCATCCAGCAGCCAACACTCACACTGTAGCTTGGGCTCAGCCAGCACCTGGCGTTGGCTTTCCTACCCAGAAAAATGTATTGTTATTCCTGCTTGCTCTCACCCTTCCTTCACCATCTCCCTTAAAATTCCCACCCCTCTGCTTGCTGAATAATTTCAAGGTGCTAATTGCCCCGCACTGCAGCTGATCCATTGATCTGGAACACAAACAGTCTCAAGGTAATTTTCCGTCTGAGCCAGCCTGGGGCTTGCGCAAGTGCTGATGTTTGTTTCCTTGCTTTTTTGATTTCCTGCAAAGAAAAGCTTTTGTGTTGCTCTCCATAAGATGCCTGTGCCTCTGCCTCAGCCAGGCTGCTCTGTAAGGCCACGTGGGGCTGGGGGAAATTGACACTGACAGTACCCGATCCTGTGTAATTGAGGTCTGTGGGTGGAAATTGATAATCTTGCTCTGTCCTATTGTGTCCCTCTATGAAAACTGTTAGCCAAGTCTTTGAGGTATCAGGCAGCTTCTTTGCCCATCTTTAGTCCTGCATTTGGGACAGACTGGGAGCAACTCAACTCTTTGTCCAGTTATAAAAGTACTTGTTCAGCTAGATAAATACTTGGAGGCAGAGGTTGCTGGGATTGCACATCTCTGAGGATTCAGACATCCCTGCCTGTAACAGCTGACCACAAAATCCAGCTCTGGGAAGTGCATCCTGCACAGCAGAGAGTTAATTTTCCTGGCTATTGCTTTCAGCAGCCTCAGCAGAAGCTGTGCCTTTGCAGGGTTTGATCTGAGGGGCGGGGGTGTGGGATGATGTAATGTTGCCAACTCCCTGCACTGGTGGGAGGAGGTGAGGTAAAAAAAAACTCATCTGCATTCATTTCTCTCTCCAGCTTGTATGCACTGGTTCAGCATACCTGGAAGACTTGTTTTCATATTTTTAAATAAAATCAGTGGCTGTTTTTTTTACCCAGGGTAAGGCTGGTGTGGCAGCACTGGTGGAGAGCAGGACAGGGCTGAAGGGGGCACCCCTTGGGTGCTGGCAAGGCTGCACCCTGTGTGAACCCCTCGAGAGCTGGGGTGGGATGAGCTTTGCAATCCCATTTCTGGAGGCAATCTTGTCTGCAGGTGGTGTGTGCCTGTAAGTAGAAATGAGTAGCAGTTGTCTACCCCTGAATCATAAGCAGATTTTGAAAAATGTAACACCTATCTCCCTCCAGAAAAGCAGCCCCTTCTCAGATAAGTTTCCTGTGCCTCAGGCCCCTTTGGAGGAAATGCTGCACGAGGGGAAGGACAGCTCTAAGGTAGTGTGTAACCAGGCAGAGGGTGAGAGGGGAGAGGGTGTCATTGGCATTATTTGCAGTCCTTGTCTCTTTCCAGGCTGGCTGGTAGAGCCTGTCCCTCTGGCAGAGCTGTTGCTTTGGCAGGAGGGGAAGGTTCACTCCCCTACCATCACTCACACCATGCCATTGAAGGGGTGCTGGCTGAAGTGACTCAGCCATTGCCTTAAGGACTTCATCTCTAGAAAAGCAAGATGG
The DNA here is from genome assembly GCA_013399915.1 of Illadopsis cleaveri. Taxonomy (NCBI): domain Eukaryota; kingdom Metazoa; phylum Chordata; class Aves; order Passeriformes; family Timaliidae; genus Illadopsis; species Illadopsis cleaveri. Next base: position 115,854 of record VXBB01013032.1, read on the forward strand.
GCCTGAGTGAGTGTGTGCAGCCCTTACAGCTGTCTGCTTGTCTTTGCAGAAATGGCAGATTGATGACACCTCGGGAATAGTTTGGCACCTCCCAGCCAAGGAAAGATTTTCCCAGTTCAGACACTACTGAATATTCCCTCTGTCCATCCACAAATTGACAGTTAGAATAGGAAAAGGGGAATGGAGAGACATCTCACAATTGGAAATTGAGCTGCTGTGAATCCTTTTCCCAGCATCACCCCAGGTCACCTGTGTGCCTGACAGTGTCAGGGGATGGGAACACATCAGAGCTCAGCTGGCCTGCACAGCTGGCAGCTGGGAAGGGTCTTGTTTTTTTATGATGATGGGCTCAGATGACAGGAAGACAACAGGTGTAATTCTTGTGGTGGTGATGGGTTGGGCAGCCAGCACTCTCAGATTTCTTTCAGATTTGTCCACAGACATGCAAATATGTCTGCACTGTCCTGAAAGTCCCTTTTAAACTGATGTCATTCTTTGGGTGGTGCTGTGGATCCATTCTGTAGTCTCAGAGCAAGATGGGAACACCCGAGAAATGGACCTGTAATGCATGTCTGTCATTGGACACTATTGGAACTCCCTGGTCTGACTCAGTGTGGTGAGTGTTGTGTGTCCAGAACATCTCCAGGAGGGAAATCTTCTCCTCCACATCCTTTAACCGCAGCAAGGGTAGGCAGGCATTTAGCAAAACATGATGTTTCCATGTAAAGTTAATTACTGTTAAAAATGGCATTTCCTGTTCATTTCCCTGCCTGAGGCCTGCCCGTGGTTCTGGACGTGACCCAGGATGTTCACAGGGCTCAGCACTTGCAGGAACAGCAGCCTTGTGTACCCACCCAGTGTGCAGCTTCACCTGACTTTTCTGCTTGCTGCAAGCTTCATGTCAATCCCAGGTGAAGCACCACAGGCAGTCTGGAAGGCTTCCACAAGGCCAGGAGAAAAATACAATAGCAGCAAAATCCCTGCAAAACCCGACGCTTATACTCATCAAATACTAAATACTTGAGCCAGGGAAGGGAAAGGAGCGGGCACATGAGTTCTTGTGGATCTTCAGAGATTTGTACTGAGTGCCTCTGGTGAAGCAGCTTCAGCTGCAGCACGTCTGGTAGATGTGTAGAAGAACATGCCACTGCTTGGGTGTGAGGTTAGTGCAGGACAGAGACTCCAGGTGGGGTTTCTGGCCTCTGCCTTCAGCAGTGCAGCCCTTGGTGGTTGCTGAGTTCAGTTCTTTGTCAGGTCAACAAAGGGGTGCTAATTCTTTGCTTGAAGGTGGGGGGGCTGAGGTTTGGAGGAATATATGGTGATTTTAAAGGAAATCCATTGTGTTTCACATGGCTGAATATATCTATCCTGCAAGGGAAACTTGCATTGCAAACACATTCTTTTCCCTTTGGGAAATTCTGGCTCTTCTTTAATCCAACTGCTGTCCAGTTGAAGACCAAAGGAGTCACTTGTTTCGGGTTTAGATTGGATCCTAATGAAGAAAAAGCAACTGCTTGGATTTCTGCAGCCTTTGCTGGGTTTCCCCCTTCAGAGGGATAGGAGAGGCATGGACACCCCTCACCTCACTGTCACAGGCACTCTTGGGGATGGCTCTGAGGTGCCACCCTGCTGCAGACACAGGAGGTTTTGGGAAAACAGCATGAAATGGAAATAACAGCACACAAGTAAAGCAGAGATGCTTCCTTTAGGTACACAAGGGTGGCTGGCCAGATCACACCTCCTGAATTTTGTTTTGGTGCTGTTACTGTAACACCCAGGAGCCACAATGTTCTGTGATGCCAACGTTTCACATACTTATTTAGTGCAAGAAAGAAGGACTCTGGCAACCGAATATTTAATATGGAAGGGAAACACAGTTATGGGAGAGGATGTGATATGCTCAAGATCACCTCACAAGCTAGTGACAGAGTAAAGACAGATAAGTCATATCTTGTGGGGCCAGACCACTGTGATGGACTCACAGCATCCATTTGCAGCTGTTCCATTGCCCCAACATTCCTGCACGTGGATTGTCTCTGTCTGAAACAGCCTGCAGCTCTACTTAAACATCAAGCCAGAAGCCAGCTGGGCAAGGAATATAAAAAGTCTAGAAGAAAGAAAGGCTGCACAGAAATGGTGCATTTATGAATGCAGCACATTTCTTGCCTCTGCTTCTCAGAGTCAGCAAGAGCAGCAGAGAGTATTAATCTGGCTATTGCTGCTTTTGGCTTTCACAACAGACTCCAACAATAACATTCACTGTATTTTAGCTCTTCTCCAGAAATGGGCTTTTCAATTTCCTCTGCTTGTCCGTATTCAGGCAGTAGAGGGATCCTGAACAGCGTGTATTAGGTAAAAGTCACTGGTTTGTCCAGTCCCAGTGGTGTGCCAGGCATATTGGATTGCTGGAACTAGCCCAAATTCCTGTCTGCACCCTTAACTGGGACACAGGGATGGGGATGAGCAGGGGACTCCAGAGGTGTAAATAGACCAGTCAGCCACATGGCGTCATCTCTGCTCTGTACAAATATAGCTGAGGACATGCTGAGCAGAAAAAAATCATTTTAATCAGCACATGTTCCTACACCAGCTCTGGAACTGGCATAAATACATTCCCATTTCTGCTGCTTTTAGCAGACTAGCTACTAAACTTTCTAGGACAGTGCCACACCTCAGGACCTACCTCATTTCATTCCTCAGAATTTATGAAGGCTGTGTGTCTATGCCAGCAGCAGTGAGGATCCTTTAGCATCTGCTGGGAAAGTGGTTCCTGTGTTCCCAGATAGGTACGGGGAAGCAATGCCATACTGTCCTCCTCCATCATCCCAGGGCATAGACCTTGTGCCTGGGGTGTCTCTGTAACTGGGGCAAAAATACAGACTTCTCCATCTTTGAATGTGGCACCTGCATTGCCTTCCTGTCAGACTTTCCTGTCTCATGCAGATATGTGGGCAGGTGTGTAACAGTGGAGCAGCTTTACAGCAGTGTAGTCTCCCTTCGCTGCATTTTTTTATAAAGGCCTTGCTTGGGAGCTGCTGGATCGTGGTGGCTGCAGAAATAGTTGTGGTCTGGGGGATAGTGGGTGGGGCAGTTTAGGAAGAGTTTACTTTGCATAAAAAGTTTCCATCTGTTTCAGAATATTCACTTGCCCTTGCAGATTGTTTGCATGGACAGTGAAGCTTCAGTGAAAATGGCTGAGCTGATATAGTGTCTGCTGTAGCTCCTGAGGTGGCTGTAAATACCCAGTATTGAATCGCTTGGTATGTCTAGTTAGGAAAAATTTCTCTCTCTTTGAGATCAGGGCTTGAAAAAATGCCCTGGGTGGCCTCAGTGTTCTTTGAAGCAGATTTTTGAGTGTACTAATTTTATAAAATAAAGGTGGGATGAATGTGTTTATCATTTCTCTCCAGTAATGGGCTTAGAGGATTCCCTTGTGTGTGACTAGTAACAGTGGTTTCCATTAAATGGACATAGGAACCAGAGTCACATGTGTAATTCCCTGTGTGTGTAATTTGTACTATTCATATCAACAGTTGAAAATTCAAACTGGTTATTGTACTGGGTAGAGCTTGTATTGAATTGTCAGGACAACATGAGAAAGTTGCAGTGGGTGTGTTCACTCATTCTGGTGTAAATCCATAAATAGCCTTTAGAGTTAATTACTCCATAATTTGAAAGAACATCTGTAACAGCACACAAGGACTAGTACAAGATAAATGTCATGCAAGAAGTGAGGGAAGATGCACTGCTTGAAATTGCTTTGGGAACACTCCTAGGAGGTGTGGGCTTGGGGAGAGCTGCTCTGTGCTGGATGCTCTGAGCCAGCTGCTCAGAGCTCACAGAGTGGGATTTGACAGGCTCAGGGTGCTTGTTTTTCCCTGGAGTGCATTCTTGTTTGCTTACTTCCTGTTTTCATTTTCTTTCTTTTCCTCTGTCTGTTTGTCTGTCTTTTATGGTCTTGATAGTGGAAATTAAGAGACCTTTGCTTTTCAAACCTACCTGATTATCCCTGGAATAGCCCTAGCACGTGCAGCTTCCTCCCTCAGAGACAAAGCAAAGATGCTCAGAGAGGTCAGAACAAAACTTCCCAGTCCCTCCCATTCTAAGCTGGTTTTAGACATTCAAATCTTTGTGCAGGAATTTTCCATGCTGCTTTGTGTTAGCTGTGCAATGCTTCAGTTGTGAGATGTTTATAAACCCCCACTGAACAGGTCAGCTGGTTCTTGAGAGCAAGGTTTAGAAGAAATAGGGGGTTTGTCCCCACTTTATGGGTAGGAAACTGAGGCACAAAAACATTGAAGCCATATATATAAAATGTCAAGCTGTTACTTCTTCACTGCAGAGTGTGTGAGTTTATGAACTTAACAATGTTCTTTTGACAGTTGTGTGAGTGGGATAATACCTAAATAGGAAGATGAGATGACAGGTTTCACAGCTTCTCTGCTGAGGGTATTTGGGATGAAAAAACCATCTCAGTTTTGCATGCTCTGTTAGGAGAAAGTGTCAGAAACACAGAAGCATACAGTTAGAGGTGGCAAGGTTCCCTGGCTGTGGATCCAGTCCTGCGGAGATGCCCAGGCAGATGCCCAGGTGCATCAAGAGGAAATCTGAGATGCACAAAGAGCAATAAAAGACACAGAAATTAAAGTTTGAGTCTACTAATTTATATAAACTAAAGAATGTGTTTCTCTTGCCCTCTGGTAAAGGGCTTAGAGGACTCCTTTGTCTCCTGTCCCTGTTGCTGTGATCCTGGAGAAACCTGCTGTCACATTGGCTGGTAGCACTTGTTAGCTAATGAACATGTGGAGATTTAAAAATCCCTGCCATGCCCTGGATGTCTCACTGCTGGCTCATGTGTGTGAGCCTGAGCTGTGCCTGAACGAGCTGCAGGCAGAGATGTGGTGCTGGAGGCACTGCACCCCTCATGCCTCAAGTCATGTTTGCAGGGATAACTCCTGTCCCTGCCTCTAACACAGCCTCTCTGGTTGCCCCGTGCCTTTGATGCCTTGGAAGGCTGACCTGAAACAGAGACTGACAGAGCTGGAGAATAAAGTAGGGATTTATTGAAAGGCCTCCAGGATCCACCTTGGGCAGGACAGGGCCTGGCCAGGGCTACACCCAAGGTGGAACCAAAATGGTCACAAAATGGACAAGTGGTCACGAGATCTTACATTTTTATAAGTTTTGGTCCATTTGCATATTGGGGTTTAATTGTCCAATTCCAGCTTCAGGTTGTGAGGTCCCCTCCTTCTTGTTCCTCCCTTCAGCCCACCCTTGTTTGTGCTTTTGGGCCTGAAAGTTGTCCTTGGTGTGCAGCAGGAAAAGGATTTGTTTTGTCCACCTACTCTATGAAGAGAGCTAACTAGCACTTAATGTGAGGCTCAGAACTACATCCCTCAGCAGTACAGAATCTGAAAATATGAAAAGTAAAGCTTAAGGCATCACCTTGAATCCCCAAATTCAAGGTTTGGTTGGAATGGGCTTGGAGCAAACTGCTCTTGTTGAAGTCATCCCTACCCATCGTAGGAAGGTTGCTCTCAGTGGCTTGTAAAAGTCCCTTCCCACCCAAACCATTCTCTGATTCTGTAATCCCCTCCAGTATTGTCCTCTAAGGAGGGTGACAGCTGACCAAACTGTTAGCATAAATGGAAAAAGTAGCAAAAGCTGCTTGGTCATGGGTGTGCTGACTTCTCCCCTGAATGATCTCAAGTTTGTTGGCATGTGAGATGATTTCAGCTGGATTGGAGCTGTGGGATTTTCTTCCTCCTCCTGTGCAATAACTTTTTGGACCTAATAATCACGTTCTCCAGCTCAAAGCTTAGTGATGAGCTTTCATCTTGCTTGGCTCTTGTGCTTAGATAAGTCCCTTGGTGTGGGAGTGCTCTGTGGCACTCAGATCAAGCTCACACCGAGTGCTTTCTGCCTGGCAGCCACCTCTCTCTGCTGCAAACCGCTCACGGGATCTTGCTTAGAATTTATGTGGCAGCAAAAATGTTTGCTCACAGTTATTAAGTGTAAAGCTGGCAGCCTGTGTTTTGAGGCCAAAAGAGAGGCTATTTGCATCCTCTGAAAAGTTATGATTTGCAGTGTAACATCCCCAGGATGTTTTTGCTGCCCTGTCCTGGCTCCTGTGGAGGAAGCACAGTGCTGGATCACTGGCTTCTCCATGCAGCAGAGCAAAGCATTCTGAAGGAAAAATTTCTGTGCTTCCAGAGTTGTAAGGATCAGAACACACAAAGCTAGCCATTGGAGCAGCTTTAGAGCTCTTTCTGGATTTTAGCACACTATAAAAACTGATAAATAAATATCTTTGTCCGCCTTTAACCCCTTTCACACAGCTTTCTGGAAGTGAGAAACAGAGAAACACTCGATCTCACAACATTAAAGGAATATTCACCTTTCCTGATTTCTCAAAAGAAACGAGATTCAGGTGTTATCTTCCCCCCACTCAGGATTTTGAGCTCATATGGCCAGTTTCCACAGTGCCTGCAAGAATAAAAGTTTCCTGAAATGTTTCCTGAGCAGAGATATCCAGGTCAAACACGTGTGTTTTATACAGATATCAGGGGAAACACGCCAGTCAGGTGCTGGCAGTGAGCCCTGGGCATCCCAGCTCCCTGCTGATGGTTGGGACATGGCAGCACCCACCTGCTGCACCCCAGGGCCTCTCCAACTCCTCCAACCTGGTGCTGCTGACAGAGAAGTCAGAAAGATGCCTAAGCTTTGGATCGGGCTTTACAACCTCAGATAATCCCTCACTTCATTTTAAGATGGGATTTTAAAACTGCAGAGCAATGTGGGGAGTGGGAAGAGAACCCTTTAATATAATGATCCTATTAAATATGTGTGTGTACACATAAACTGTGTTGCCACTTGGTGGCATTGGGCAACAGCTCTCCCAGTTAATCATGATTTTTGCAGTTGGCAGCACTTATATTTTTAATGACTTAAAACTGGGGTCTTGTTGCTGCAGAGCTTTTTTCTCTCTCTTTTTATGCAAGCCAGAGTCTGCCTGCCATTTTTGGAGAGAGAAACTGTAAAAGGTGAAATAAGTACAGTGTAAGGTTTCTAAAGCCAGAACGCTGGTCAGAAAGTCCACAGTATTTTTTAATTTCATTATTTTTTAATATTTGGAGCTA
>VXBB01013032.1:123355-136899 GCA_013399915.1 Illadopsis cleaveri
GTGCTGGGGAGGCTGCTCTGCTTCAGCTGGGGCTGCCAGATGAGCCAGTGAGGCTCTGGACAGACTCCTTCCCTTGTAAATCACCTGTGCTGTGAACAAACAGTTATTCACACCCTAAATATTATTTGACATGGTGACATGGGTTTGGTTTGCACAGGGACTGGCATTAGTTTGATACCTGTGCCTATGCAGAGCAGCCCCACTGGCTTTTGGAGCCCACCAGCACTTGGTACCCAGGGCTGCATTGCCAGGGAAAATCATCCTGGACTATCACAGTGATCACAGCTTGTCCAGGCTAGTGGTGTTCCATGCCAGAGACCATGGATGGAATGACAGCTTGAGGCTGGAAGCCTGCTCCTCCAGACTGTGGTAGGTGTCATGTTGGGCAGCAGATGATGGTTACAGAGCCTGCAGGCAGCTGAACTGTTCTGGTGCCTTCTGCTAGCAGCTCTGCAAAGCCTTACACAGCAAAACCAGAAAAATCTTAGAGCTTCATCCCTGTCAAAGGTCGAAACAAAAACCCTGATTATAATAAAAAAAGCTCAAATCTCTGACCTTTTAGAGGTCTTTCTCAGCCAGAGTTGAGGTGTCCCCCATGATCAGAAGTGGCAGTGACTGCACTCTGATAAACCAGTTACAAGAGGATCTTGAGAGCCCAGCAGAGAGATTTCTGCCTGATGGAAGGACAAGGGATGTGGCAATACTGAAGCTGTGGGGGCCTGGAGCTCTGTTCTCCTGTGGGGAAAGTGGTGGTGATGGGGAGTTGGTACTGGAACATATGCAATTCCTCATTTTGCTCTTTATTTATTACCTTATTCTGCCCAGCTGAGTCTGTGCTAATGTTACTACTGGTGGTTTTGGCTCTCTTTGGGTTTACAGCATTCTACAGCTTCCTGGGCAAAGCACCATCCCAGGTGGTTTATTTTATGCTATTTAGATGAATTTGTTGAGCCTTCAGCCTAGGTTTGTTTCATTAAAATTTGGACTGTACTTTTCTATCTGCCTGCCTAGTGGAAACAGTGTCCAAAATTGGTATTTCAATCACTTCCTATATATTTCTCCAAGTTAATTGAATCATGAGAAGCCGGTTACTTAAGCAAATGCAATGGCCCTTGTCCCACTTTGTAGGGCCTGTTAAACACATAAACCCAGAAATTACTAACACTTCCGAGTAATTACAAGTGCAGTGAGAAAATCAGCCTTCCCTCCCCCTGAGGAAGAGCTTGATGAGGTCTTCTTGGGGCAGCTCATCCAGTGCAGCTGCTGCTGGAGTGAAATGGAATAATACCTCTGTCCACCATGAAATACTGCATCTTCCATCACATCCCTGGCCCAAAATTGTATTTGAACTGGTATTTAATGAATTGCAGTCCTTATCACCTGTACAAGGCAGGAATATCACCTGCTCTGTTTACAGGGCAGGAAATGAGCTGTGATCTCAGTGCCAGTAGTGAGTCGTTAGTAGATTTGGGCACTCCTGAGATGTGCCTGCTGCAGGTGGGATCAGTTGGTGAGAACAGGACCCTGAAATGTGTAGCTCAGCAGGAGTTGTTTTGAGCTCTAGCTTCTCCATGCCAGGTGATATGGGAAGCTTGGGTTTGGAAGTGCTTTTCTGATGCAGAGGACTGATGAGAAAATGGTGTTTTGCTGCAATAATTTGTTTCAAGCAACTTGCACAGGTCTCTCTGACATAACATGCTGTTGATTAATGCACAAACTTCATTCCCCTCCCTGATGTCTAGTTTTCATTCCATGTAAGCTCTGATTATTAAAAAAGAAACATCAGCTGATGAAGCTAAACATCAAAATGCAGAAGCAGAACCCTCAGTGTCCCCACTGTTTGCAGTGCGTATGCTCAGGGTTGTTTTTGTGCTACACACAATTGAGGTTACTGAGGAGAGCAAAAGGTGTTTGTTATTCAGATCATTTTGGGTTTTCAGTGCTGTCAGTGTCTCAGGGAAGTGGTGCCTGAGGATTCAGAGAGGGTGAGGTTAGGAATTTCTTACAGGTGTCTGGGGCTGTGCAGAAACAACTCCCAAAGGTCTCGTTGAAGGAGAAAGGAAGGATGGATGCTGCATGGAGAGGCCAGGAGTGTGTGTGGGCATGAAGACATGCAAGCACTTGCCTGAAGTGCCAGAGTGCTGCCTGCAAGAGCAGCAGTGCTGGGGTTTTTGCTTTTGGACTCCTGGGCTGCATCTCACCTCTGAGCTGTGTGTGGGCCTCCCCTGGCACACCTGCTGTGTCCTGGCTGGATGGATCTGCATCTTGAGATCAGATCCTTACTCAGGCAGATTTAGCTGGGATTATGCATTTGTTAGTCTGGATCTGAACAGTTTGTTTCTATCATTTGCCAAACAAAAATGGAAAATCCAGAGAATCCTGGAGCAGTGTATGCCTTCACTAGAGAATCTCCATCTGTTTTCTGGCTTGTTAATACATTAAGGGTTTTTTAAAACAGTTAATAATTTGTATTAAATTGTTTAGCTGCAGATTTTTAACTACTTAACCATAACTGATTAGAAGCAAGTGGAATGGGATTATTCTTAGTATTTTCCATTTCCAAAGTAATTTGCATTACCTTAGTATGTGCTTACTTTGTAATCCCTGGTATATGTGTTACACCATCCATCCTTGCAGAGCTGTGTGGCTCTTATGCTTCAGAGGCAGGAGCCCACAGATGCACAGAGTGCCTGCTCTGTATCTTCAAAGTCTAGGGATAGTGCCCAGGCTGCTCTGTCAACCTCCATCTCCAGTCCAGGGGTACAAAATTTGGGTTTAGATTAGAGTGGGAAAACAGAAACAAAAGAGGCCAGAACAGCTTGGGTAAAACATTTGGTGAAATTGTATGATAGAGGTTTAAGTCCAAGACCACTGTGCTGCTTTGAAAGTAAACCAGCAGGAGAATCCCCATAGAATATCCTTGAGAGAGATTTCAGGCTGGAATTACAATTTAATAGAAAGATTGCAATGAATGCAATGATACACAGAAGAGTGGCACAAAGCCAGAGTACAGCCTGGCATCTGTTGGTCAGGATGCTGATCTCAGTCCTGTCAAATGATGGTTGCAGCCAAAAGCCATGGTCCTGTAGAGGTTCTGATCCTCCTCTGGATCTGTCCAGTGGTGGTAGTGGTAGTGTGGAGATTAATTGTACTCAGGTTCAGGTAGGAATGCTCAGGACCTCCCCCAGGGCAGGGCATTTCACAATGGCATGATGTAACAGTGTGACTCAGGATATTTTTGGGAGTTCTTGATGGTTGAAGTTAGAGCTCCTATTCTGGTGGTGCCCATTAGCAGAGATTACCCCTTCAGGATGGATGTGACTGTGCTGGTGCTTCCCCAGAGGGGAGTTAGCACGCCTGAGTCACTGGTATGAAGAAGAAACACTACCCTCCAAGGGTTTGCCTCTTCTCCCTTATCTAATTTAACATTGTAGCTTGGGGTGTCAGGTGTGGGATGGGCAGCTCCTGCAAAGGACCTGTAATGAACAGTTTGTCAGGGATGATGTAGAGGGGAGTAGAATCCACAGTTTGTTTACACCCACATTGGCACTCTCTTTTTGTGATCAGGACAACCACCACAGGCTGTTTCTACTTGGGAAGGTCAGCAGAACTGCTCACTGGCATCCAAATGAATTGCTGAGTCTCGTGCAGTTCCCAAAGTTGTCCTTAACAATCTGTGTGAATCCTGCCTTGGAAATTGGTGTAATCCATACATGAAGGAGTGTCACAGTACGAGCCTGTGGAGCAGCATGGGAAGCCCAGGAGGTCGGGATAAGGGGGCTCATCTCACTCCTTGCACTGAGGTCTGTGCTAAGCACAAACTGGCACATAGTGGACCTGTCTGCCTGTAAAACAAACCTGTGTCCTCCCCTTGTGTCTCTGCAGAGCTTCCTTCCTCGGAGCACTTGAGCGTGGCCGATGCAACATGGCTTGCCCTCAACGTGGTGTCTGGTGGAGGTGGTTTCTCCAGCTCCCAGCCCATCGGAGTGACCAAAATTGCCAAGTCAGTCATAGCACCTCTAGCTGACCAAAACATCTCAGTGTTTATGCTCTCCACCTATCAGACGGACTTCATCCTGGTAAGAGGACATGAGGGGACCAGGCAGAGTTATTGCCACCAGATGAAAGTTCTGTTGGGCAATTCTGGGAGCAAGTTATCTGAGAGTGGCAGAAGTACCAAAATCTGTTTTCCCCAGAGCTCTGTTCCTTGTAGTTGGGCTCTCTGACATCTCAGGAGCTTTTGCCATGGGATGAAGGATTTGTTTTTATGGGTTGTCTGGTGTCTAGTGAGAGTGCTGAGCCCACACTACAGTCTTTCCTGAAATGGAGATGCTTGTAGCACTTCCCACCATCACTCAGACAGTGGTTTTCTGAAAGTTAGAGGAACATGGTGTCTGCTGTCAGGCTGGCTGGTGATGGCCAAGAGGCTCCAAAGTTGTTTTGGGTATAGACAGACAAAGAGTCTTTCTGTCTCACACACACACGTGTGTGCATGCACACAAGGCATAGCCTTATTTCCTGAGGAAACAAGACTGAAGAGCAGGCAGTGCTGAGTTGTTGAAGGAATGCTGGAAAAGAGGTGAGAAACATCTCCCACTTAAACATCTCCACATTCTTTTTACAGTCATAAAAGCACTCTGGTGATATCCTACTGATACTCACCATGACATCACCAAGTGTGCTTCTCCTAAGATACACCTAAGTGGTAACTATTCAGTGGCTCAAGCAGGAGTCGTGTCCACATTGCTGTGCACCAGAAGTATGTACCCTGCACTGCAGTGTTGTGTCATTTCTGGTGCCACCAGATAATGCTGTTGTCCCCTCCAGGTGCGTGAGAGGGACCTGCCCTTCGTGATGCACACGCTGGCTGCCGAGTTCACCATCCTCAGAGTAGTCAATGGGGAGACAGTGGCTGCCGATGACTTTGGGGTAACAAATGGATTTGTCAAACCAAAACTAGGTAAGGACCAGCACAGGCTCATCTTGCCAGGGGTTTGGTCTTTCTGATACATGAGGTAGAAGTCCTGCCTCCCAGCTTCCTTTAACATTTGGGTGAATATTTATCCTGTTGTAAGATTATAATCTTACAAGCCTATCCCAGTACAACCAAGGATTTGAGTAGGTTCTTAACTTTCTGAGCAATGCTAGAAAGGCTGGCTGAATTTTGGTCTTTTAATGCTAGTTTTTCTAGAGAAGATATGCGTTTTGTAGGACAGAAGGTTAAAGTACAGTGCATTGCAGTTGCAAAAATAATGTTGTCTGTAGCCTCTAATTCCACGCTTCAACATTCCAAAGGAAAATTGCTTTTTTTAAAGCTTGTTTGTGTATTGCAGTGATGCACAGAGAAGATTGTTTTTCACCTTTCACACTCCAGTGCCAGTGAGGATCGAGGCCACAATGAGCCCAGGGCTGTACAGAACCTTAAGATGTTTGCAAGCTAGAGGAATAAGTATCAAGCCAAAGGGCACAATCTGGAAAAGGAGCAACTTACATACCTATGTTTACCTACAGACATGCGTGTAATTTTTTGCCCATAACCAGACAAAGCAGGGATCAGTTATTATGAAGGGCCACTCAGTTTCATCACTCAAGAGCTAACCATCACCTTGTTTAAGAAATGAGTCTTAGAGAAAAAAAGCATCAAGAAAGGGCACACACAGTGAAACACATATTGATAATGCACTGGTATGCAATTTGCTGTGTTGCTCTTTGTGTCTGCTCACTGTGTATGCAATTTGTTGGTTGCATGCCTAAATGCTGGCTGCTTCTCAGCCACTGGCTGCAATCTGTTAGACAAACTGCTGCGTGGCAGCTGGTTTTTAATTTTTCAAGATATTATGGCAAAATAGGTCCCCAGAAATGAGGGGAAAACAGGATGGACTGCCAACAACCACAGCTGGAGAAATGCCTTCCATAGCCGTGCCTTTTAATGGTGGAAGCCTGCATTTTTTTTCCACTTTTCAGTTTCTCTTGGCACCTCCTTTAGCTTGCCCCTCATCTCATGGGGATGCACCCAATGGCCTGAAAGCCCCTTGGAGCAGAGAGCTGAGCAGGGTATTCAGAATAATACCATCCTGTACCTTAGGGAGACCAGCACAGGAGCAGATTATCCACAGGCCCCATTCCCTGTCTGAGAGCCAAGAGGGCTTCAGCAATGAGGCACTGCCTTACAAATACTGTCAGCTTTCTCTGTGACTGTTGCCAGTGCATGGATAGCACAGCTGATGGGACAGGAGCCTGCTGCAGATGTGGCTTCATGGTTGTGTGTGTCTCTTTCAGTTCAGAGGCCTGTCATTCATCCTCTTTCCAGTCCAAGTAATATGTTCTGCGTCACCAGCCTGGATCCAGATACCCTTCCCACTGTTGCTACACTCCTCATGGATGTCATGTTTTACTCCAATGGGTAGGTCCTGCAGGGAGATGGGATTCCAGGAGAGGTGTGCCCAGTGTGTGCAGGGACAGATTCCCACTGCTCCTCTGGGGTGCTCAGGGATCTGCTGTGCCCTTGTGCTGCTCCAGTGCTCTGCGCTGAGGGAGGGAGGTTTCACAGGCTCAAGAGGGTTGTCCTGACAGGTGGAAGCCAAAAAGGTGATTGAGGGTGCCCAAAGACATCTGCTGGCTTTGGAAAGCTGAGCATTTTCAGAGTAAAGGTAGGAGTAGCTATGTGGTCTGTGTGCTGCACATCCACACAGGGCCAGAGCATGTACAGCTGGCTGCATTGCTGCCCCTTGGTGCCTGTGGCCTCTTGTGAGGGGACCTTGAGGCAGGGAGGGAGAGTTTTGTCAGTTGTGGGGACAGGATAGTTTCCCACCTGCAAAATAAAAAAAAAAAATCAAACCAGTATAGTACAACAGATCTCAGTGTCACTTCCCTAAGTCAATGTGAGAACATTTCTGATTTCACTGGTTACATGTGCTTTGAAAGCTCTTTTTTGTGCTCTTCCAGCCACAGTTAATGTCATTCTCTTCTGTTTGTTCAGAGTAAAAGACTCAGTGGTGGGCAATGAAGACTCGGGACATATTCGCTTTTTCTCCTTTTCTCTCATTGAGGGTTACATCTCCCTGGTCATGGATGTCCAGACACAGCAGAGGTGAGCTTTGGTCTTAGAGTAACCTGGACCCTAAAAGAAAGGGATGTTCTCAAAGGAGCAGGAAGCAGCTTAGACTCCTCTGTGTTAATTATTTGGACCATCTTGGTATGGGTGTCATGGGCCTGTACACCCTGTCACTTTCCTGAGTAAAATCTGGCATTTTAGTTCCAGTGTCTAAATTTTGGCCTGGTCTGTCCAAGCCCTCAGTGAAATCACAAATCAATGTTATCTCACTTTCAAAAGAGGCATAATGCAGCAAAGTGATTTTGGGATTTTTATTCTGTTGTTCATTAGCTGTGCTTCTAAGAGCAAAACCCAAAAGGAAAACCTGGTGTAGGTGTTTGAAGTTTTCCTGCTAAAGGCCAGAATCAGGATGGGGATGTCAGTGATCCAGTTCTCCTGCTTTGCTTTTACACATGGATGGGCTTGGTTCAGAGGCTTGTCATGATGATAATGTGCTGAGTCATCACTGTGCAGCAGGAGCCCGTGATTTGTTTGTGTAGCAAGGAAGGATCAGCTGGTGAGCAGTCAGCCTCTGTGTGTGTGTGTGTGCTCCTGCAGCTGTGCAGCACAGGAGCCTCTGAGGTCTGGAGGCTAGAGGGATGCTGTGCTTAAATCAGCAGTGCTTAGATTTGCTTTTGACATACCGTGCACTTTGTGTTTGGCTCTGGGGGCAAGTCCCCTGCCCCAGGGACTTGTTTTTCAAATTAATAAATTGCCCTCTCAAAAGTTTCTTTCACCTTACTGGAGTAAACCTTTGTCTGTCTTAAGAGGAGCCAGAGGGCTGGAACTTCAGCCTGGGTGTGGGAAATCTGGGGGGCCAGTTCTCTCTCACAGGCTGCCAGCTTGACCTTGGGCAGCTCTCTCAGCCTCAAGTCTCCTTTCCCCTGCTAAGAAACAGAGACTCTGCTGTGGTCCCAGGGACCTCCCAGGATGGTATGGAGAAAAAACACTGATGGTGCTCAGACACAAAACCAGTGGTTACCTTTCACATTCCTGAGGCAGGTGTGGAAACATATTCCATCCCTGGGTGTTTCCAAATGCAGCTCAAATCAAACCTTCACAGTATGGACATTTGTAAAGCTGGGACACAGCTGTTGCTTAGTTTTTTTTTCCCTGTGCCTCTCTGGGTACCTGTGACCACCTCCAGCAGCAGATGCTGATTTGCCATAAGATACCTGGAGGGTCAGGCAGGTGCATCTGCCCCACCTTTTTTCCCAGTTCACCTGAGCTACTGCCCCGTTGTTGTTGCCTTCAAACATCTCAAGGATGCAGGAAGAGCAGATCCCCCACAGGCAGAATCTGACACACTGCTGTGTTTTAATTGCTATTTTGATGTTTCTTTTTTTTTTTTTCTTTTTACAGATTTCCTAATAATTTGTTGTTTACAAGTGCATCTGGTGAACTCTGGAAGATGGTGAGGATTGGTGGGCAGCCTCTTGGCTTTGGTAAGTAACATTTGGAGGATCAGTTGGTGTGCAGTCACCTCAGGGCCTTTGAGGGTATGGAAAAATCCATCTGAGGCTGATGTTTTTTAAGAGCTAGCAGCTTAAACATGACTTTGTGCCTGAGATTTTCAAACAGAAGCCTGACTCCTGTTAGGTTTGATTTATGAATATACTCCTGAAAGTGCTACATGCTCAGCAGTTCCAGCTGCATTGCATTCATCTGCTGGACTTTGGAGGTGGCTACAGCTGGGGCTCTGCTTAAAGAGAAAAACTGGACTAAAAGGTGGCATGGAAATGCATTGTAGATTACTGAAATCAGTGGTCAGAAAGCACTGTCATGCTGCAGTGCAGTGCTTGGATAATTCTGTGATTCTAGTAAACTTTTTATAGATTTATAACAGTCCAAGTGGAAGTTTTGTTCACAGAAGTGTTGCACATCCAGTCCTGCACATTTTCTCCACTCAAAAGAATATTGGTCCTAAGTAGCACAGAGCAAATGCTTCATGTCTGCAGGAGTGTTCTTGTGATTTCTATGTCCCCTGCAATTTTAATGGTCTGATCTGAATACTGCAACAAAGGCCTGATCTTCAGGAAATGCAGTGGCTCCTTCCTGTGGGCTCTGAACCAATTACAAAACACAAGCTTCAAGAGCATTTCTGGAAAACATTGGGCCAATTTTTGCATTTAATTGCAACTTCTACACCAGACCACCAAAAGTAGCAAGAAGGAAATTTTCATGTACCTTCTCTTTACACATCTTTGAGGCAAATATATAGAAATTGCATGATATGTCATTGATGGCACATCAGGACATTGACCAGACCCCTAAATATTTTATGTTTAAACATATTGATTTAAAATCAGGTTCAAATTTCCTTAATTTGAAATTTCAAGAAATTTCCTTAGGAGAAAACAAGACAGATGAACTATTTAAATTTCATTTAAGGCCCAGAAAGCCAAGCAAATAGCCCAGATGGCCAATTGAATCCCAGGCTGCATCCAAAGGAGCGTGGTCAGCAGGTTGAGGAGGTGATTCTGCTTTTCTGCTCTGCTCTTGTCAGAGCCCACCTGGAGCCCTGGGCACAGTTCTGGTGTCCCCAACATCAGAAGGACATGGAACTGTTGGGGCAAGTCCAGAGGGGCCATGAAGGTGATGAGAGGACTGGAGCACCTCCCCTGTGCAGACAGGCTGAGGGAGCTGGGGCAGTTCAGCCTGGAGAAGAGAAGGTTGTGTGGAAACCTCACAGCACCTGCAGGGTCTGAAGGGGACACAGGGAAGGCAGAGAGGGACTTTGCACCAGGAACTGCAGTGACAGGACACAGGGAACGGGTACAAATGGAAAGAGGGGAAATTTAGGTCAGATATTGGGAAGAAATTCCTCCCTGTGAGGGTGGTGAGACTCCAGCACAGGGTGCCCAGGGAGGCTGTGGATGTCCCAGCCCTGGCAGTGTTCAAAGCCAGGCTGGATAAGGCTTTGAGCAGCCTGATCTAGTGGGAGGTGTCCCTCCCATGGCATGGGGGGTGGGGATCAGAGGACCTTTAAGGTCCACTCTAACCCCTTAACATTCTTAAGATGATTCTGTGGTGAAATGGGTGTGAAATCCTGTTTGAGGGGCCATGGTGGGCTGCAGCCTAGGAACCATGTGTCCAGGCTGACTAATGGGTCATCATCTCCTCTTTCAGAGTTGGAGGGCCAAATGTTCAGTAACAGACAAAAATGGATGTTAAGGATATATGGGGCTGGGCTTTGTGCTTTCTTCTTGAACATCGTTCAGGGCCTTTCTTTGGACCTCTAAATCATTCCAGTTCTAATGGTTTTGTGCCTTTGGAGAATGTGCATTTCTCTGTAGAAAAAGAAGGCAATAAAACTAAATGTGCAATGTATTGTTGTGGCCCAAACACTTGATTCTGTGAGAAAGAATACATTTTACTACAGACATTCCTTCTGATTGGAGTTTGTGAAGACAAAATTCTCCATATGTAGGCATGGAGTTGGTGAGCTCTGAGACTTTTGCAAGCCCCTCCAGACAATGTTTGATTTTCTGTCTCCCCACAGATGAATGTGGAATTGTGGCTCAGATTTCTGAGCCTTTGGCTGCAGCTGACATCCCAGCCTACTACATCAGTACTTTTAAGTTTGATCACGCCTTGGTGAGTATGAATTCAGCTTCTCTGGAGTAGGGGAGGTATTTTCCTTAGGAGAAAACTCATTATATAATGAGAATGTCACTTCTCATGTGGCCAGCTTGTTGGAGCTCCTTTGCTCCAGTGTAGCCCTGCAGACTCCTGTCTGCAGCCTCCTGCTGGGTGAGAGGCTCCTGAACCAAGCCCAGCCCTGCCCAAAGCAAAGCTGTGTGAGTCGGTGTTGTTCTCAAACAAGGCTGGTCTCAGTCCTAAAGACCTGCAGTGATGGAAACTTCACAACCTCCCTGAGCAGCCTCTTCCACTGTATCTGTATCTTTTATTAGAAACAGCCACAAACCTTTCCATTTGCTTCCAAAAATAGTTGCAGGCTCCAGACTCTGAGGACAGTGCTGTGACAACCCAGCCTTAAAGGGAAGGTGCTTCCTTAGGTGCTTCCTTCCCCTTAAGGGTGGGTCATCACAGGTGCCTTTGTGTGTTGGGAACTTTTTGGACAGTCTACCAGCAGCAGACCCCTGCCTTCATCTCTTGGAGCCTGCATTGTCCTAACCTTTGCTTTCTGAGACCCATCTATTAGCTCTGCTGTCCCTGTATCTTCCTAATTTTTGCTAAACAAGCACTAATTGCCAGCACAGCAGGAGAAGACATTTTTGAAGCAGATAAGGTTGTTCCCATGTTTGTTCTCATGGGTGCCCATGAGCAATTGCAGCACAGCCATCAACAGGAGAGTCTTGCCATCTTTGGAGAGTTCTCTTAATTTTTTATCCTGATGGATATTTTACTTTCTAGGCCTTCCTCTGCTCTTCCTTTGTGAAGAGGACACTCTCAAAAATGAGGAATTCCCCTAAAAAGGGAAAATGCTGTGCCTGTAGGCACAGACAGGATGGCATTTGTCTTAGAACCCATTTCTCTGGTCCTGAAGGAGAGAGTCAGCTGCTTTATGCTATTCATTTTTTTTTCTTAAATGTGTCCTTTATTGCATTATACTTCTCTTTCCATCACTTGCAAATTCACTGCTCAGGTCCTACCTTTGACCTGTAAAAGCTCCAGTGAGATCAAAGCAGGTTTGGGGTTTTTTAAATGACTTTGTTTTTTCACAGTTGGTGTGAACCATTCACAGCTGATAGGTCATGTGTGTAAAGAGTAAAAGTAAATATTATTCCAGATAGCAAAGGTCAAAGTGTTATATATGTTTGTCTTATTTTTTTTAATATTAACTGTGCTGATAAGATAAGCTAATAAAAGACCATTTAAAAATCAATACTGTTAGCTTTGCCTCACATTTCTGCCCATTGTGTGGCCCCAGGTGTACACTTTTTGTGCAGAGTGCTTCCACATCTCAGGCCATATCTGGAGAGCTCAGCCCTATCAGTTAAAATAGATATACAGCTGAAAACCCGGGTCATACAATTCCAATGGCTCTGCAGGCAGCTCTGCCTTCTCAGAGTGCCTCACCCTGCTGCCCCCAGGCCCCACAGACCCTGCCTGGAGCAGCTGGCAGGGTATCAGGGGGGCCACTCATGTCTGCAGCTCTTCCTCACTCAAAGCAGTATTTCAGCATTTTTCTTTGCTCCTTACTGTTTTCTTGATGTATGGTTTTAAAAGCCTTTTCACCTGGGCAGTGCTGTTCTAGCTGTAAAACTCTTCCATTCTTTGCAAGGTGCATTTTTTTGCCTGACTTTGCTCTGGGTGTGGTGGCTGGGCTGGTTGCTTGTTGGCTCTAGGGTGGTTTTGTTGGCCAAGACCCTGACCTAGATTTTGTCATGTTTTCCCTGACTTTGCTATCCAGGTACCTTGACTTCTAGTGACATTTCTCAAGGACTGAGTGCATCTTGAACTCTTTCTCTAATTTCTCCCTTTCTTTAATTAAGATAGTTTAGTACCTGTTGTCAACAATTTAGAGTACTGTATAAAAATGTGTTGCTCCCTTTGATCTGATCTTTTTTCTCCTGTGCATCTTAAGGTGGTTTTTGCTGTTAAATTTTTATTTGACCTGGGTGTAATACTCAGGCCTTCTTGCCGTGCTGCATCTGTAGATGTTTGCCCTGGTAATCAGGACTTGTGCTTGAGACAAAATCCCTTTGGGAGACAATGTTGAGATGGGAACCTGCAGGTCTCTGACAGGTCCCCTGGGTGATGCAGGGTCAGGCTGAGAGAGTCATGGTTACCAGCTCCCCCTAGAGAGAGCAAGGAAGAAGAGTTGCTTTTCCAGGGGCTCTGCTCTTGCTGCCTCGTGTTCACAGGTGTCTTGCTCTCTTTCACCAGCATTTTGCTTCTCATCCACACTTACAGGTCCCAAATGTGTAGGGTGCCCCTGAGAAGCTCCTGCAGCCCTTGGGCAGCCACATAAATCCATCAGCACAGGCACCTTGCATGGGTGAGCTCCTGGCATGCAAGTGCTTCACCAGCAAAGGCAGGGGAAGGAGAGGAAGAGAAGAGAGAAAGAAAACCCCAAAATAGTTCAGCAGCACCCAGCATTCAACAGCAAACCACGTTCATCTCCCTTACAGTGTCTGCTCTGGGGGTACCATGAGTGAGCAGGGGTGTCCTTGGACATGGAGCCCTTTCTCAGTGAACTTCAGGTGTAACAAAACCCAGCAGTGTCTGCCTCCTTGGGACTGCCCTGGCTTTCTCTGCTGCCTCTCTTTTCCTTGTCATCCCTTTTGNATTTATGAATGAGGGGCAGGAGGAAAGGGAGTTGATCTGGTTTCCTGATGTTCAGCTCCGAGGTGAGGTGTACCCTGGCTGTGCTGTCAGTGTGGAAGGAGCTGCCTGGGGACACTTGGTGGCAGCAGGGATGGCCATGGGCACTGTGCTGAGAGCAGGGGGATGGGCCCAGAGCAGATGGACAGGCTGCTGGCTC
>VXBB01013032.1:137498-213433 GCA_013399915.1 Illadopsis cleaveri
TGGAGCCCTTTCTCAGTGAACTTCAGGTGTAACAAAACCCAGCAGTGTCTGCCTCCTTGGGACTGCCCTGGCTTTCTCTGCTGCCTCTCTTTTCCTTGTCATCCCTTTTGCTGGAACTTGACCTTTCTTTTTGTTTTCTTGCAGGTACCTGAAGAAAATATAAATGGTGTGGTCAATGCACTCCAAGTCAGTCAAGCTGAAAAGCATTAGAAATCTTCTGAGCTGGTTCCAGATGCTTTTTATTATTCAAATAATAATAATTACTATTATTATTATTAGCCCTGAAAACCAGAAACAAAATGAAATTTGGAATTAATCAGAAGAGACATGGCATAGTGCTGGCTTGTCTCCTCACATCAGACTTCCTGAGGACTGTCCATCATTGCCTGTGTTGAGATGGGATGCAAAGGGTTCTGTTTCCCCTGACTGAACAGTTTGGTGTTGGAAAAGGGGAAAATACCCAGTTGTTTGACATTTCCCCTTTTTCTTTCTCCCTGCAGTCAAAGCCTGGCTGCTCTGAGAAAGCTCTGCCCAGCACCTGCCAGGTGGTGTCACCCAGACTGGTCTGCATTGAAACTTGGCTGGTTTTGGTCAATTTTCTTCCAGTCACTTTATCACTGCTCCCAGTATTCTCCTGCCATATCTCCTGCTCCAGGACAGCTGCTGTCCCCTTATCCCACACCAGAGCCTTCCTCCAGCCCTTGTCCCCCAGGGCCTGAAAGAGGAGGAAGGCCTCTTTTCTGCTGTCCCCTCAGGCTTTTTCCCATCCAGTGTGCACACATGGGGAAATAAAGGATTGCCCAGGGTCCCTGGGTAGCTGCTCTTACACATCCCAGGCCACCTTGGCCAAGAGCCACAGCAGGTTGCCCCTGCCAGGGCCAGGAGGGTGCCTGAGTCTTGTGAGGCCCTTCCTCTGGTTTTTCATCAGCTCCTTCATCACACAGGTGGAAATTGCTGCTGACTGGGGAAAGTAGAATGGTGCTGAAAATGCCTAAAACCTGCTGGCATGTCACAGGAAGATGATGGGGCTTTTCCCACAGGGCAGCAGTAGTGTTTTCCCCTGGCTTGTAGCACAGCTGGGGGCCAGCAGGAGCCAGGCATCCAGGCCCATGGTGGCACCTGTGGCCAGGCTGTGCCCGTGGTCACTGCCAGCACTGTGGGGAGCAGCAGAGACCAGAGGAGCATTGCCCAGGGTGTGGGTGCCAGCAGCCTGCCCCACGTGGGACCGTGCAGCAAGGGGTGCTGAGAGGAGAAGCTGTCTGCACAGGACCTTGCTTTTGTGATTACCAGCCCCAGCATATCTTGCATTTCTTAACTTCTTCCACTTCAGTCTTGACAGAAGGAAATTGCAGCTCTTGCTTTTTCCCGAGGGCTTTCCAGCCACGCTTCAGAGACAGCCTCTGGCAGGATTTCCCTGAGGCTGTGCCACAGACAGCTCTGAGCCAGGGCTTTGCACTCATTTGGAGGCAGTGAGCAAGCACCAGGGACCGTGCCGTGGGCATGGTTTGTACTGGTGTGTAGGACATGCAAACACACACAGACACAGCTCGTTGATCAGTTCTGCATTCACAGTACTGGAGGGCTGAGCAGTTGTGATTTCTGATGCTGCTGGATTTAAACACTTGAGTTTCAAATCTGATTTTTCACCAGTGGGATGTTGTGTGGCATCTACACAAGGAGTCAGGGTATCCATGAGAAAAAGCATGGATGACTTTGCTTGCCTGGCCCTACTGGAGCTAAAGCCTCCCTGCTGAGGAACACTGAGCCACATGTTCAGAGCTTTACCAAACAGGTTTTGCTGTTCCTTTATATGGGTTTTCAGAATTTTCCCATGATATGTTTATATTGACTCCAGATTTCTGGACTAAAGGTTCATTCTAGATGTGGCACCGTGCATCTCTGGATGTTTGTTTGGAAAGATGCTTTGGTCTCCTGCTGTAAGTTCCCAGGCACAGGCTGCACAGAGCAGTGTTGAAAGCACTGGGAGATGTTTGCTGTGACTCTGCCCAGTGCTGTGGGCTCTGAGCTGGGCTGGAGTGGGCAGCAAGGCCAGTGGTGGCTTTTCACCCCATCCATTGTCAGAGGGTCACTCCCTGGGATGGCAGAGGGGGGCAAGGGCCGTGTTGAGTTGCTGTGCAGCTCCTGGGTTGCCAACCCAGGTTTTTGGTCAGCTGAGTTGAGCCTGAGTTCTCTGTGTGCATGGATGGTGCCACCAGGACAGAGTCACCAGGACAGGGGCTTCTTTTTGCACTGGGGTTTTGCCAACCTTTGGGAAATGCCAGTTTTGGTATCAGAGAGTACCGTGTGTTGCTGTGCATGTGCCAGTGCTGCTTCCAAAGAACTTCAACATGGATAGGAAGGAATTAACTTGAAACAAGCAACAACTTTACTGAGCCTTAAATGAAAGCAAAAAAAAAATTGGTTTTAATTTTCTAACATTGCACTCAGGCTATTTTAGAGGCTGATTTTTGTAATTTAATTTTTTTTTTCCCAAGGGCATCAGCCATGTATTTATGAAATCTGTAGAAAGCTTTGTGGTATTTCAAACCTTCCAAAGGAAGGTTGATGTCCCAATAGGAAAGTTGACCTGAAAAATTCACAGGATGTAAAATGTCATTGAGGGACTCTGATACTGCCACCATCCTTGGCTTCACCTTTTTATTTCCATTTACTCTTTTGTCCTTACATCCAGTAAGATTGTTCCAGACAACTTGATGCTTTCCTTTTAGTATTCCCTTCATATTTTTTCTGATGGGAACTGAGATACTCCAAATATGGCCAGAATTGGTGGCACCTTGTCCCTGCACCCAGCCTGAAGTCAGGATCAGTGCAAGCTTGCACAGTAGTGCTGCATGTGACACCTGCACTGCAGGAAGGGCTCTGGAGGGGCTTTGTTAAATATTTTCACAGTAATAATAATACCACAGCACCATTAACACTACAGTGCTTAGTGAACCCAAAGTAGGGGGCTCTTAAAGCTGCTCCACAGCTCCCACTCTCAGCACCCAGCCTTTGGGGTGGGGAAAAAGTTGAAGAGTACTGTTCCTTTCTTTAAATGCCTTATGATAATAGGTCTGAGCAACCCTGACATTGTGCTGTTCAGTACTGTGTGGGTGAAGGAGGAACATGTCTCAGTGGGACACCCTTGGGCTGGGTGCCTGGATTACCTGCAGCTGCCAGTGCTGCCCTCAGCATCCCTGCTCAGCTCTCTGGGCAGTTCCACCTGGCCATGGCTGCTGCTCGTGAGGGATTGCCTCAGTGCTGCAGGCTGCTCGCCGTGCCCTCTGTGCTCATTGCACAAAAATTCACCAAACAGCAACATGCAGAAGTGTTTCCAGCCCTGCAGAAAGGGGTACTTAGGGGAGGAGAGCATGGCCCTCATGCACCCTCTGTCTTTTTCCAAGGCCTTTATTTTCTTAGAATCCTCAACCTTTCCAAGTTGTGTGTTGTTAAATAGGGTTTTGTCTTTTTCCCTCAACCCAATTAGAATTTGACTACAAATTCCTTTCTACTGAGCAAGTGTGTGCATATGTATACATCTTAAGTATTCCCATAGAAATCCATAGTGTGTCTCCATTGCACATCCATAAATAAATACCTGTGTTTGTCTGTAGGGTTGTATCCTGCACATGGTGTGGGCACTCAAGCAATATAGGTTCACATACATCCACAGTGTGAGTATATGTGTGTATACTCTGGGCACACTCCTCTGTGTGTAGTGAATACTGTATACACACATTTATTCACCATGTATTTTTGATTCAGGTAATGGGCAATATGAATATTAGTTCCACTCTTGCTTTTTCTCTACGTGTGTTTAGTGAAGAGCAGCAGTGGAGCTGACCTGAAGCAAAGCTGGGGCTCCTCTGCTTGCTGGGAGCAGCATTGGATTTCCCTCCCTGCTTCAGAAAATTCTGAAAATTCTATTCCTCTCCAGTTTGGTGCCTCAAGCACAGAGACTGTAGGAAATTCACTCCTTTTTCTTTCTATATGTTTTAATTGCTGCCCTGAATTGCCTCAGCTTGTAAGTAGGGCTGGTTCGTTTGCACAGTGCCCACCCAGACCCTGGCTGGGGGTTTCCAGTGGGGTTTCCAGCTCCTGCAGGCACAGAGCACAGTGCCAGTGCTGCCTGCCTTCCCCAGGCAAGGCAGGAGCTTCTCCAGGTTTCCTGCAGCCAGGGCTTCAGGGTTAGGCACCAGCATTCCCTCTGAGCTGCTTCCTGGTGGCCTTCCCCAGTGTCTCTGCACGGGGCTGGGGGCAGGTGCAAGATTTCCTGGTGGATTTTTCTGCCCATTGCTAGTGCAGGGCTCTGCTGCTTGTTGGGGAATTCACATTTGTTGGCCTGTGAGGAGCTGAAATCAGTGGCTTATTTTTAAATAGATGGAAGTGTTGGTGGGTCTTTTCCTATTAGAGGCAGAAGAGGCTGCTTGAAGCCAGTCAGTGGAAGTGTGTGGTCTTTGCATCTCACCATTGGAGATCTCTGCTGACCAGGAGTGCTCTTAGGGTCCATGTAGGGAAACAGTTTTCCTGTTTCAGTTACACTTCACCATAGGGTGGGTGGAGTGCTGACTTGCACTGATCAGCACTTGGAAGTTTCTGATTTTTCAAGTGCTCCCTTGCACAGGTTTGTGCAGCCTTGGGTTTCTTGCCAGCATTGAAGTCAGTTTGGAGTTTCTGCAGTGCTGTGCTTTAGATGGGATGTATCAGCCTCTCACATGGGGAGGCCTTAGTGGAAACATTTGGTTTTGCTGCAGCACAGAGATGGTGGCACCTGCAGTGGGTGACATAAGTATTGAGACTCACTTAATGACAATGCCATTTATAAAGCATACTCATCCTACTGCTGCTTCAAAATGTGTTTTAAACTCCAAGTTCTCTGTTACCATTCCCAGGGCACAGAGATGAATCAATCCTCCTCTCCCACAAAAAGCTTGTTGGTGTCAGGTGCTGCTTTGGGGTAGCACATGACACTGAGCAGGGATTTACTTTTTAAGACATGCCATGCAGAGTTGGGTTGTGAGGACTTCTGGGTTTTGCTGGCTGATGGCTCTAGCCAGTGAAAGCATCCAGCAGAAGTGTATCAGGTTTTATTTTTCTGAAGCATGATGTTTTGTCCTGCTGGCACTGGGAGGAAATAAGGCAGTGCAGCATAAGGGAGGGTGTGGCAGAGGAGGTTGCTCAGGCTCCAGCATAGCTCCCTGAGCACCCAGTTGTTTCCCTGGTGCTCTTGATGCTTTCAGGAATGTGTAGACCCCTGAGAGAGGCAAGGCAGGGAGCAGCTCTGCTCAGAGTTCTGCCATTGCTCTGCATTTGCAGGATTTGCTGCCTTCAGGCATGAGCTCCTGACACATTCCCCCACTGGCTGCCCCACAAGTCTCACAGTGTGAGATGAGGGTTTATTATTGTGCTCTGACATCCTGTGAAGGTTGGGAAGCTCCCTGAGACATTAAAGGCTGAATTGCCTGTGCTTGATCAGAGCCTGGCTCTGAGGAGTGGTTTTCCATCTTTTCTCAGCTTTGCTATACAAAGCTTGAATTCTTTTTCTTGCAAAGGGGCCCCATTCCTGGTGTGAGCTGATGTTGCTGTGACTGCAGAAGGGCCAGGGCTTCAGGCTGTGCTGACCTGTACAGCCATGGGCTCAGCCCAGCCTCCTCTATTCCAGAAGGCATCCAGGTCTGACTTGGCATTGTCCCACTGGCAGTGCAGGGTCTGCAGAGATCCCTCTTAGTGACAGCTGTGGGAAAGGTGGGGGAAGAACAGGGATAGGTGGAGTGCTGAGTGATGCAAAAGAATTAATATGTTCATTTTTAGTTGTGCACATATGAACATACTGAAGTTTTGCTTGTTGTGAACACCAAAGCATTTTCCTCCTTTTTGATTGAAACAGATCACCCCACCCTACCCAGCCTCCCTGCTCAGCCCAGTGTCCCAGAGGATGCTTTTGTCCCCAGTCACACCACCCCAGCAAGGGTGGGTACCATGACCCCTCCAAACCCCTGGTACTTAAAATATCTTTTGATGCTCAGCCTCTCCCCTGGGGAAGGCTCCCAAGCATCACCATGTGTTTTGATGTAATGGTAATATCGGGTACTGTGGCCACAGGGGCTGCTCCCATCCTTGTGGTTTTCCCCATCCCTATACCCACACAACTGTTCAAGGGCACCAGCTTGTCCAAACTCCTTAATTTAGATGTCAGCAATGTGAATAGGAGGTGCTGGGTCTGCATTGACACAGTCAGTGCTCACTGAGTGCAGGTGTTCCTGTCAGCACTGGATAATTGGTATTTTCTGTTAATGAAAAGGGAGAAGTTACTTGTTTGGCTCCCATCAGCACTGGATAATGGGTATTTTCTGTTAATGAAAAGGGAGAAGTTACTTGTTTGGCTCCCATCAGCACTGGATAATGGGTATTTTTTGTTAATGAAAAGAGAGAAATCCTTTGTTTGGCCTCAGGCTGAGCATTGCTGCTAATTCCTGATAGAAGGTGTCCCCCAGCAACATTCAGTTACGGACAAGAAGTCATTTCCTGATGAGGATTTCCTCTCTCTCTGTTACTTTGACTGTTGTGGACAGCTCCAGTAAGCAGCTTAAGGCATCTCACTTACCTGTTCCAGTCCTGCCTGCAAACATTGGATTGGATTAAACTTTTATTGTCTCCAGGAGAGTAAACCCCAGTAATCCTTTGCCAAATAGCATTTACATGTTGTAGAATGCACTGGGGTGTGTTTACATTGGCTGAAATGTGCAAACCTGCCTCCAGATTTCCATACCTTCTCCCCATGAGTGCATCTGTCTGTCCTGTCTGTCTGTCCCCTGCCATATGTCAGGGCCAGCAATATCTCTGAGGCCTCGTGGCAGCACTGAAGCGGTACAGGAACAGTCTGCACACCCTCAGCAGGGCTGTGGGACCTTCCCAGGCTCCCTGCAAGGGAAACATTGGACTGTGAAGAGAATCCTGAGTTACTCTGCTGTCCTTGGCCTCCTTTATTTAATCCTTATGAAGCACAGCTGGGTTGAACTACCAGCTCCAGTTAACAAAGGTGAAGGAAAGGAAGGGGCTCTGCAGTGTGAGACGTGCACTGGATGCTGATCAGCAAAGCCTGGCTGCAGCAGTAACAGCCTCTGCAGATGCTCTGCTGAGCACAGAGCAATGCACAGTACGAAGGGGGAATGGATGAAGTATGTGTCAAAGTACATTCTCATTTTAGGGTATGAATTTTAGGGTTCTGTACCTTTTTGGAACATACACAAGCCAAGATCCTTTCTTGGTCTCTCTAGACAGCACTGGTCATTTTAGATTGAAAGCCTGGGAATGAACGTTCCCTTGTTACTGCAGATTACCTGGAATAGCTTCCCCCTGCTCCATAATTCTGTTGCAGCCATGACCTGTGCTTCTGCACGCTCTGGGTTTGTGGAGGGTCTGGCACAAGGGAACACAAACCCCTGGCATCTCCTCCCAGCTGAGAGTGCCTAAGCTTTGGGGCCACGGTGAAGGGAGTGGCAGAGGGATGGCACCTCCCCTGCCTGCACAGCTCCAGTGTGGCCACGGCCAGCCCAGCTCAGCACCATCCCAGCTGTGCAGAGCAGGAGAGTTGCAAAACAGCTTTTTAATGCCCTGGGCTCCCTTGGGGTTTCGTTTCCATCCATTTTTAGCTTTCTGAAAAATTCTGTAAATGAACTCTGGGTGGATTTTGGAGCAGACATGGACAGAGATGGTTATCAGGATTGAAATATGTTTGAGAGCAGAGCAGGAGTGTGTCGTTCCCCCTCTGTCCAGCTCTGTCCTCTGCCTGTACCATTGGAGAGCTGACCAGGTGCCATGTCGCTCTCTAGGCAGACCCAGTGGTTTTACTGGGCTCCTGTCAGCTCTAAAAGATTATGCCAAAACCAGGGCTCCTTCCATCCTTCATTTTGGGGGGAGCTGGTTGCTTCTTCCCTCCTTGTCAGCACCTATGGGGAGATGCCATAGGAGGCTGCTGTTCAGAGTCCCCTGCTCTGGCTGGCTCTCTGCTTCTATTTCAGCATCCAGAGGATTTAAACCAGCTTTCTGCAGTTACAGTTATTAGCTTGAGGATTCCTACTCGCTCTTTTGTAATTTGAAAAGCATTTCCCAGGTACCCGATTCTCTGGTCCTTGTGGGAGTGCTGCTCCCCCTTGGCAGGTTGGCTGCTGTGAGCATTACTGCTCCTCTGGGCCCTACAACAGGAGTTCAGCCCCATTTGCCAGTTGAAACGCTGAAGCAGCCCCAGGCTCAGGCTAGTAGGATGCTGCTCTGGGCCAGGTCACAGGGGAGAGACAGCCCTGCTAAACAGAGCTCCCTCATCCTCTGTGTCCTTGCTGCCCTCACAGTCATTCCCATCAGCTGGAAGGGAATGCAAAGGGCATTTCCTTTCTGCTGAAGAAAAGCAACAGTCTCCTCTGTGGATTTGTGGTCAGTGGCAAAAGCAAGAGTGTTTGCCATGTGGGACACTGAATAAAGGAGCCAGGGGTTCCTATACATAGAGCAGTGGAGAAAAAAAAAATCTACAGCCTTTGTTGTGGCTGTTTCTTGCAATTATTTCTAATGCCAGCCTTGGGATGGGGTTGAATTTTTGAGATCACTGGAAGTACTTAAAGAGCTGGTGGTGGTGTTCAGGTAGAGCTGCAGCCCTGGCATTGCCTCCAGGCAGGACCAGCCTGCACAGAGGTCAGGACCCTTCCCACCATGGCTCAGCCCTGGGGCAGGGGATGTTCCCTGCAGCAGTGTGTATAGACAGACAGGCATTGAACCAGGCCTGCTCTTGAAGAAATCCCTGAGTTTTAATGTTTCCTTCCTGGGAGCAAACCTGGTTTTTCTGGTGTTGCATGTTAGTCAGTTGGTGCTGATGCTGGAGGTTCAGAGGATGAAGAAGGTGGCTCTGCAGGAGGAGCACCCCATTTGTCCTTCAGCCATTAGGAACTGTCTAGTCCAGCTCAATGACCTCAGCCATTTTTTAGTTGTATCATGGAATTAAAAATGAATCATGCCCTCATTCTCCCCCAAACCCCACCTACCAGGATCCCTGCCTGTCCCATGTGTCAGTGCTTCCTTCCTCCGGGTTTTTATTTGTTCTCCAATTGTGAACTGCTCCAGTGATACCACGGCAGAAAATCAGCATCTCAGGGTGGTCTATCTCTAGTTGCTTCTGGTTGTGCTGGATCCAGGGCTGCCCTTGCCTCTCATCCAAAATCCTCCTGCAACTGCTGCTAAAAATAATCCTGCCAATCCAATGGCTGTTGATAGTAGGAGTGTGAGAACTGCATGCAAGTGCCATTAGTGCCCAGGTGAATGCCTGGAAATGCACAGGGTAGTGACTCTACCCTGCCTCTTTCCAGCCCAGGACTGTTGTGTCACAGCCAGCAGCGTTGTGTTCCCTTGTCCCTGTGGCATTCTGTTGTCCCTCCCCTGTATGTGGGCCTCAGCCTTGGCTTTGGGGCTTGTGAGACATGAAGCTGAGGAGCAGGGTGTTCATTTTAGAACAGCAGCAGCCACGTTTTCTGCCAGTGCATCCTCCTCCACACTGCCTCTGCAGCAGCTGGGGCTGGCAGGGACAGAGAGGGGACATTTGTCCTGCTGACCCCAGCACTAGGACAACTGTGGCTCTTGGGCCAGGCAGAAGAGGAGGCTGCCAGACAGTAACTCATAGCAGGATGCAGCTTCAGCAGCTCTGTTTCAGCCTTTGGAAGAGCCTGTCTCAGTCCCTTACTGTTAACTCCTTACATAACCCATTCTCCCCTTGTTCTCATTAGAATTAGAGGGCAGGTGATCACCTCAATTTGCTTGACATGTTCAGCTGCTCCCAGCACTGAGCCAGGCCAGCAGATCCTGCTGCTGCAGGGATTGGGGTCTTGGTGCCACAGTGCCCAGGGAACATCTGCAGCCCCAGCTTGCAGTGATTCTGGCTGTGGCTGCACACAAGGCACTGGCTGATTGTCTCCTGCTGTTTGGGCACTGTGGGGCAGCTGAAGGGTTAGTTCTGAGGGAACACTGCACAGAGGGAGGAGCAGCCTCATTGTCCTGATCAGTGCTCAGGGCACATTTTCAGTTTGGTGTCTCTGGGCTAAGCTGCAGTGAGCCATCACCCCACAGGGTCACAGTGGAGGGTCACAGCCCCATTGCACTGTGCAGGTTCAGGGCTGGTGACGAGAGCTTGGCCCTTCTGGGGCCACAGTGCAACACACTTCATCAGTGCCTCAAGTGGCCTGAGCCAGTCTGAGCATTTCTCCCTTTCTCCCCTCTGTATGGACTCCAAAGGAGTGCAGATTCCCACCAGATACCTACACAACACTAACCCAAATTTCTACAACTGCCCAGAGAGCAGAGACGCTCCTGGTGCAGGAGCTGCCCAGCTTGGATCAGTGTCTGTCTCTCTTCCCTGGCCACTTAGAACAGCTGTGCTGGGCAGCCTGGGGAGGAAACACAAATCTTTAGGACTTTCTTATTTAATAAGTTATTTATGTTTCATTTGCTCTGTAAGTGAAATACCACTGTTGGCCTCGGACACTCACCCAACAGGCTGAAGTGGGGCTGGGAACCCCAAACTCTTGCAGCCTCTCCTCCCTGCTCACCTCTCAGTAACCCCATGCAGCCTTTCACTGGGGAGGGTGGAAAATGTGTATTTATTTCCCTTTAATGAGCAGATCTGATGCAGACAGGGTGGGGGAATCCTCCCCATGCAGGGCCTTTGGTACAGCTCCTGCTCTGGGCTGCAGCCATGGAAAGGCTGCTTGCACCTGCCATGTGGGCAGTGCCCATGGGCTCAGTGGGGCCAGGCCCTGCATGTGTGGGTGGGCATTTCCTGCAAGGCACAGGGGAGCCTGAATGCATCAGTTGCCTTCATGACCTCTGCATGAGGCAGGATGTTACACCACCAGGCACAGGGAGTGGTGGCAGCAGCTTGGGATCATGCACTGGACATTGTGTGGAGCTGAGAAGTGGCTGCTTTGCTTTCCCAGCAAGTGCACATGCTGCTTTTCTTTGCTGGTCTTATGCTGAAAAGCTGAGATTTATGTACTGTATGAAAAAAAAAAACAGAAAAAAAGAAAAAATCCTAATGTTCCAAAATAAATGACAGTATATTTTGTACTTTGTAAAGTAATTAAACCGAAAAAAGAATAAAAAGTGAAACTTATGCTGTCTGCTTTTGTACTGATCAAACTGATGAAAATAAAGCAGAGCTTGGCATTGTCTGCAAGGTGTAACCTTCATTTCTTTCACCTACAGCCATGTTGGGTGTCCCACACACACACACAGTTTATGAAGGCCAGCAGAGATCACTGAGGCTCTCTGGTATCCAGGTCCTGTCCCCAGGTGTACTGTACCCCTACAGATGACACCCACCACCATCTCCATCCTCCAGCTGTTTTCTGGAAACCACCAAACCTGCCCTATCCTCTTCCCTTAAAATAAAAGGTCAGTGGGATGCTGCTAGAATATTTGCCAGATGTAGTTTTACCTGCAGGATGCCCAGGAGCCTGGACAGCCCCCCAGAGATCCTGGCAGGATCCAGAGCTCTGCACCCCAGCAGTGGCAGGGGAGCAAACTCAGCCTCCTCAGGGACTGTTTTAGGGCAGTCTCTGTGGGTCCTGAGTCTCAGCACAGCACCACTGTCACATGGTCTGCAAGAAAAAGCTGAACAACCTGTCTGAAGTGTTAAACACTGAAATCAGACAAATCATCATGGTATTACAGTTTTAACCATTTATAGTGGATGTTTAAAGGGAAGCAGATCATCTACATAAACTGCAGTCAAGAAAGCATCTCCTTTTTAGTGTAGTGTAATCCATTGTTCACTCTCATGATCAAGTGTTAAAACATTCAGGTAAGAAATTACTGTTAATATGGAATGCAGCCTTAATGCAGAGCACTGCCTCAAGGGTTTAATCCAGTAAAACAAAAACCCAAATAAATCAACACAGATACTGCCACACAATCTCAGCACTGCCTGCAACTCCCAAAAGCAAATGGCATCTTGAGGTAATTAACAGGACTGAGGCTGTTAAACTGGTGTCCAGTATTTGTCTTACCTCACCTGCCCTGGCTCACACCTGTGAACAGAAGGTGTTGAGGCACTGGAGGGAGATGGGGGGAGATTCCAGCCCCTTGCAAAAAATGCCACAAAAATAGATTTTTATGATAAAGCACAATGATGTAATACTCTTTCAGGAGTGCTTTGAATACTGAAGGCTAATTATTAGCTCTCTGACTCATCTGTTTTTGAAGGATCTTGTAGAGAAAAGTCTGTTGTAGCACAGCAAGTGCCTAAGAACTTTTGTCTTACAGGTGTTTATGTGTTTTATCCCATGGGGCAGCCTGCTAACAGATGAGACCAGCCTTGCTGTGTGAGGGCTGCAGAGATTCAACTCTCCAGCAGGGCATTGCCAGGAGCCCTTGGGATGATGGGGTGTGGAGGCCTGAACCTCTCACCCATCCTTCCTGCAGCTCCTCCAGTCCTCAGCTGCTGTGGCAACCCCGTTCAGCTGCTGCAGTGCTTGGGGCTGTTTGTGCACAGGGCTCTGCACCAGGGGACTGTCCTGGAGCCCTTCTGGGCTATTTTAAGCCAAACACGCCAGCACAGTGCTGATCTGAGGGCAAATCACTTGTGTAATCAATGCCAAATCAAGTAGGTTATTCTACTTCTAATTTGAGCTGCTCCCCATGTGCATCCTTGGCCCACACACTCCCTCACTGCAGGTATATTTAGGGATGCTGGTATATTTTGGGCTGTCTACTGTGGCATACTTTGAAGGACAAAATGATGCAAAGTTGCTTTGCAGCTCACAATGCTACTGTGACCTGAAGCTACCCCAGCACAGCTGGGCTCCTGTACAGCCCTGGTCCTGCAGGAGCATAAAGCCACACAGGCTGGATCTGCCTTCAACAGACAAGGGGTGTGGTGAGGAACAGGGTATTTTCATTTCCTGAGCCCATCAGCAACAGCAGGAGCAGCTCTCCAAGAACTGTATTTTAGAAAGGGAAAAAACTGCTGCAACAGCAACAGCCAAAAGGAGTAAGAATCTGTGGCAGACAACCATGTAGATACAAAGGTCAGCAGACAAGATGAAGGAAGTAGAAAAGTCAGGAGCAGGGCCGAGCCTGGGAAGAAGGGAGAGGTGTGGGAAAGGCACTGTTAGAATTCTATTCAGACATATTCCTCATTACCCTGCTCTGTTTCATGGCAATAAAATAATTTCCCCAACGTTGAGTCTGCTGTGCCCACGATGGTAACAGGTCCCCTGTCCTTGTTCCAACTCATGTTTTCCTTCAGAATCTCTCTCCCTGTCCTGTTGATGGGGGAGGGATGACAGAGCAGGTTGGAGGGCACCTGGCTAAGGTCAAAATGCTCCCTGCACACAGTAACCAAAACATGAGTAAATGTTGGCCTTGCCAGCCTGCCCTCACTGCCACCAACCTTGTTCTCACCAAGCAACCTGTCTGAGAATGCCCACAACCACTACAAGGCAGGCACAAACACCCCCACTGCATTAAGCCATACAAC
Source organism: Illadopsis cleaveri (assembly GCA_013399915.1). Taxonomy (NCBI): domain Eukaryota; kingdom Metazoa; phylum Chordata; class Aves; order Passeriformes; family Timaliidae; genus Illadopsis; species Illadopsis cleaveri. Next base: position 151,015 of record VXBB01013032.1, read on the forward strand.
ACTTCTGTGTAGGGCTGAAGTCTTCATTGGCATCTCACTAACACAGAGAATTTGCAATTTGTTTTACAGCAAGAATGCAACACAAGGACTCAGCCCAGCCCCAAGGTGCATTGGAGAACAGCTGAATGAGAGCAGCTGAGAGCCCACCACTACCCAGCCCACCTCAACAGCAACATCCATGAAGGGAATTGTTTATAACACCTTTCTTACCAGAGTTTTGTATGTGTTTTCCATGGTTTAATAAGCCTCCTCAAGTTGAAGGGGCATACCTGCTCCCATGAGGCCAACCAGACATGCTGGGGCACCACAAGTTGTCCAAGTTGCATGTACAATCAGGTGTAAATTCAAGCCAACCAAATGGGAGTTCATAGTGAAGGTCTGCCAGTTTCACAGTAGCTTTCTCTTCTGCCTCAGCCACCCAGCAACACCTGTCACACAGGAATGTCAACAACAACTCAAGAGATGTGTCTCTATTTCCATGTACTTTGGCTCACCTTTCCTATATTTTATGCAAACCCTTCAAAACTTATTTAATCAAGGTAAAGTTTACACACCGAGTTTCAGCACAGAATTTCATCTCATGAAGCCAATAAATGTGGTGTCCCACGGGGCCATGGATGCAGTGCCTGACTACACCACCATCAGCCCTGCAGGTATGACTGGCTCAGCTGACAGAAGTGGTTTCCTGTCACAAAACTGTGAAGCAAAATGCTGCAGCTCAAATGCAGATCCAATCAATGCATGAGAAGGTCATGCTCAAGAATATTCCTGTTAGTACTGATAAAGATTTTATAATCGCTTTATTGAAAACCTACTAGCTTGGATTCCACCAAAACAGCTGGCACACCTGAAGTATCCCACACAGAGAGAAAAGACACAACTCTGCCTGATATTTGGAGTGTTTCACAGGATACAGTTTCCCACACTTGTGTGTGAGTTTGGGTAAGTGCCTGCTACAGAGGCACACAGCTGTTGCATCCCATCTCTATCAGCTTACTGCTAAGGTACTAAGGAATGAAGCTCTGCCTCCTACCCACCAGGACTCCTTCCCCTGTTAGGCAATCCTGAAATCCCCAGCTAATTACAACTGAGAGCCACTGCACCCCTGAAAACAAAAAGAATGTAGGGAACCCCCAAAAAAATCAAAGGCAGTGATGTGTGATCAGCACAAGGAGACAAAGGCACCTGAGGGGCAGTGAGCACTGCTCACATCCATGCCTGAGCACTGATTTTGCAGGCAGCTGATCAGGGGCTTTGTTTCCAGCCTCCCTCAATAAGCTACATTGGCTTCTGTCACCATCCATCTGTCCTCCTGCAGCACAGAGAGCTGTCTTATTTAATAGCACTTACCCCTGCACACAGGTTCTCACTCTCTGAATGTGCTCCTTTGGTGTTCAGTCTTTAGTACTAACACAGAAAACCTTCAACAGCCCACAGACACATCACTGCCTCCAGGCAAGGGCTGTGCATCCAGGTTCTGCACAAAACAACAGCCTGGGCACAGTGCAGCTGAGGATGGCCACCCAGGACAGCTGTGCTGGGCTTCAAGATCTAGCATGACCTCTCTTCCACATAACAGTAATAAAAAAAACACCCAACTTTTCCCTTGAGAAATAGTTTGGCTCTGCCCAACGCCGACACTCCAGAGCTGGTGACAGGAAATGTCCATATATCCATGTCCTGTGCTGTTGATTTCGTCCCATGCCAGTCTTCCTTAAGAGATGCTCTTCATCTTCAGGCACAGAGGGGCTCACCAGCTTGGGGCTGGGCCTCAGGTTCCCTGGGAGCTCATCAGAAAGGAGCCAGAGCACTCCTTGCATTTCCACACTCCTCAGGGAATGTGCTTCCTTCCTGCAGCCAGGCCAGAGCACTTCAGTGACGCAGCCAGACACTGCCATGGCTGTCTCTGCTCAGTCACTTGGTTTCATAAAATGAGTTTTCCTTTCCAAGAAGCTGATCACCAAGTCCCTGCACCTTCCTGGTGCAGTGCTGAGACCCAGCAGCATCTCTAGGTAAAAGACCTGACCATGCTCACCATGTGATCAACTCCACAGGCCACATCCACCACCTCACCGGGCACCGTCACCTGGATAAACACAGCAGAGTGGGTTATTTACCAAGCTGCTCCTTTGCACCAGGTATTTCCTATTTCCCATCCTCCTCCTGCTCAACATGCCAGCTAGTTTCACAGGGATTTGTACCAATGCAAGTGCCAACTTGAAAGCACAGAAAGAGCAAGATTCAGCACCAGGCAGGCTTGTGCACTGAGCTGTGAAATGCTCCTCTTTTTCCTTCACAGAGGCACACAAAGCTTTGGAAGGAGAAAGAAGAGCAGGCTCACTAGCAGACAGTGAGGAGATTGTAGCCTCAGCCCATCTGTTCAGCAGCACAAGCAGCATGACTGAACAGAGCATAATCTAGACGTTAGGAAGAGGATCTGCCCAAGCACCACGGGGATTTGCCTCTTCTTTCATCAGCAAGAACTGGAAAAAGGCAAAGGCTCAGCTCAGCCTAAGGCAGTTTGTGCTTTGATGCTGAAAGACCAGCTCCTCACTCCTGAAGCTTATTCACTTAAAACTGACTGCAAACTTGAGGAAAGCAGAGTCCAAAAAAGCAAGTTTTTCCTTAGAGCCAAGAGAGAGGACAGCAGCTAGTTCTAGAGCAGGCAGTCACAGACAAGGATCCTGGCACACTGCCACAGTACTGTCAGACAGGAGCTGGCTGTCTGGAAGAGCAAAACCCCCAATGTCCACATCTGGGGAAGTGAATTCAGAAATTCCACTCGGCCACAGCAGTGTGATTTTAGGCAAATGTTCCAGAGCTGCTCTGGTTTTGTTCATTTTTAAACAAAGAAGAAAGCATACTACAGAAACACATTTACTGCAAGTTTAGACACACAGACAGGGACTCCAGGGTGGTCCAACTGACTGCCTCCCTCGGCTCCTACTTGGCCTTCATGGAGGTCAGGAGCATCTGTTAGGCTGAGTGCTGAACTCCAGAACCAAAGACTCTTCTCCATCCACTGGGTCTGGCTCTCAGAGCCATCTGGGAGGAAGCAGTGGAACTGGAAGCACTGTGAAGCAGCTATGAACACAGCTGAGTAAGGATCTCCTGCTGTAACCTGACAGTTCAGTGACCCAGCACTACAGGTGGGAAGGAAGCCCACCACTATGTGGACTGCAGCCACTACAGATCAAAATGTTCACCTAATTTAGGTGAGTAATGATTTGCACAGATGACCAACACTGATGGTTTTCTTTGCAGCACATACAAATAGAAGCACAGGTTAGAAGGGGAAGGAAGAGGCAGTAAGGGTAGCAAGCACATGATGCTGGACAGGAAGGAGATGAGAACTGTTCAGACATGCTGTCACAGCACCAGATGCTGTTTTAGGATTTGAAATCATTACTGGCATAGCAGACTAAAAGGTTTACTGAATACCTCCATTCCCAAGCAGGCTACACAAGGACCTCTGGAAAACAAAGCACTTCTACATTCATCTTAGGCTTCCACTCCTTTCAGAATTACTCAACAAAGCCACACAGCAAATGATGGTCCTTGCCCTCAGGATAACAAAAACTAGCCAAAGAATGTTCAATTAAGGTGCCCTTAATACCACCATCCTTACTCTCCATGGGAAATACTGGTCTTCCATTCTTCCAGTTCCAAGGCACCCTCTTAGATTCTTCCCCCACACAAACAGTTCTCCTCTGTCTACACAGGAGAAAAAAAATAGAAAAGAACAGAGTCATTAAAAAGAAGAATTCTATTTGTGATGCTGGCAAATGTGGCCAGTGTCTCTGGGTGTAGACAGGGTTGTACAAGCAGTATGACAGCTACCAGATTTACTTCAAGGTGCAATAAATGTACTTGCACTTGGAGAAAATTATGCCCAATGAGCAGTACAAGAAACAAGTTCTGTGCACAAGTCTGTGTTTCCCCCTCTTACACACCACCTCCTTTGGAATTTTATTAGAAGCAAGAGTGCAGCAGCAGAAATTCCAGGGAATCATTTGTGAAGTGAATAATTTGTGCTGAAAGTTAGACAACTGCAGTTGATCTGTATCAGCTATCATCAGAACAAATCCAGTAAGCAAGGCAGTGAGATCTGGCAGTGAGATCTGTCCCAAGCCACCACCTGGACACTGCTTATTTGACTGTCTGAAAGAAGTGACCTTCTAATAACAGCCAGGGAAAAGCAAAAATTTGTGTTCAACAGAGTTGAAGCTTTGAGTTCCTCAAGAAAACACACGGATCTCAGAAGTGTTTGGATCAGCTCCACAGCAGAAACAACCAAAGCACAATCTATAACCTAAGCACAATTTAATCAGAACACTGTTTCTAACTCTTTGTGAATGCCAAGGGGAGCCCACTTACAAGCACCCTGTAACCAAATTGACATACTGCTTGTCCCAAAGGACTCAGCCCTGGCATTTTTTCCTGCTGGCAGCTGGATCTCTGAACTGCTGCCTGACGTTAAATGACTTCCAAATTTCAAAGGCTGGGAACCCACACAGGCTGCACAGAGCACAGTAACCTTTGTTATTCTCATAACTTTTGCATATTAAATGCTTGGGTCTGCCCACCTCAGCCTGCTAACTCAGTTGGCCAGAAATGCCAAAGAACTCTGATATCTACCTTCATTTAGACTCAATTTTAGTTTGTTCATTTATCACATTAATTTTCTAAACTGCTAAAGTGCAGCAGACTGACTCATTCTATACAGGAAAATGAAAAAATCTTTTGGATTTCCTGTATGAGAAAAGTTTTTTGTGTTAAGACGAAAAACACTTTCTTAATTAAGTTATAAGTTACCACAAAACATATGCCAGGAACCATGCTGACACCTGTGAATGTGCTGCCTCCCTCCCTGCTGCTGCACTCCAGTGTGCCTTCAGTTTCAAGAAAGATGAGTGCACTTTTTGGGGTGTGGATTTTGGTTTGGTTTTGGGGTTTTTTTCTTTTTTTCTCTCCTGTCAATAACAGCAGCATGACCTCTCCATGACAGTGGGATGAGAAACTTACTTGTAAGTGCTGCAAAGTGGCTGAGCCCACAGCGAACATGAGCAACACGGGTGTCTGGACTGAAGTCTGACCTGCCAAAAAGGCTGGGTGGGATCATCTCTGGCACTGCTGTCTCTATTAGGTTTGGTCCTTTCCCAAGAATTCCATATCCCCAGACAAAAACATTTCCTTCTTCTGTATTACAATAAGAACACATTTGGTAAGAAAGTCTATGCTTGTGAAATTCATGCCACTACCAAGAGTTAATCAGAGCCAAAGGGATATTTTCCTTTCTTCCAGCTCAGTCTAACACTTTTTGATTATTTAAAATCTGCAAATAATGCATTCCCATCCAAATGCCTCAATCTTTTCCTAAGCTCTGCAAGCAAATCAAACCTCCTAGGCAAAACTTTCATGGGGAAAGAATGCCAACCCAAGAGTGAGCTGGATAAAATACTTCAGCTTACTGACTGATGGGACAGAGTTGAGAGTTTATTATCATGGCTTTCTCCTTTGATGCATGCCCAAACCAGCAGCTGGATGTCACTCTGTCTGGCATTCTGCCTAAAGCTGGGTGCCTGGGAAAGGCAACAGTTGGACAGCATAAGAAAGAGTAAGTTTCCATGTCAGCTAGCTCTGTTCCCTTCATATTAGAAGCTCAAATGTCTGGTCATCACAATACTCCCATTATAAATATGAACATCCTCCTTGAGATAATCTTTCAAGAAAGTAATACAATCCTCTCCCTCATTCCTTCATGCAGCAGCTCTCCAGCTGAGCCACTGAGAGCCCAAAGAACAATCACTAAGGACCTGCTGCAGTTTCACTGTTCTCAGAACTCTCTTTTTTCCATCCTAGTTCATGATTTATAAACATGTCAGATTCATAGAGTCTGAAGGGTTCTACTTTCCCTCAAGTGTTGCCTTACTTCCTCCCTATACAGCCCATACTCAGTATGACCAGCAAACCAGATCAGCAGAGCAAACAGCTGCCATGCTCTTGCTCTAGTCTGCAGAAGGGCTCACAACAGCACACACTGCAAGCAATGCTCTGCACTAGTGACAACTCCCCCAGTACATTCTTAAATCAGGCTTCTCAGTCTCCCAGCTTTCCTCAGAACATGCAGTATTTCCCTGTTTCCAGAGAACAAGTAACTTGTTCCATAATGTTACAATCCACCTACAGTGCAGCCTTGCAACAAAGTGAATGTTTCTGGCAGTGAACTCACCTGTTAGCACAACGTTGCCAGTCCCTCCACAGGCAGCCTCCTTTACCTTCCCAATCTTGAATGGCAAATGCCTGGGAACATTCACCTGTACAAGATTGCAGGAGTTGTCAGAGACAAGGTAACTGCCAACTAGACATACATTTGAACTTGTTCTCTAGTTCTGGTTAGAGCTTACATACACTGGTATCTGATACAACCTTTATTGCCTGAATAATATAATGAGTGCAAGTCCCAGAATTTAAAAAAAAAAAAAAACCAACAAAAACTACATGAAATTCATTAAGGTGAGGACAGAGTGGAAAAAGTTATCTACTGGAAAGCTTACATGCATGGGAACCAGGCTGGGAATGACTAATAATTCCTTTTTATCCCTGGCTTTTAAAGTCAGACACAACGGGGAAGTCAATAGGTGAGAATGTCTTCAAGTGTTCACACTGGATTAGATCACTAAAATTCACTCTGCAGTGGTATTTCTGAACATACCAGGGAAAAATTACCTAAAGAAAACTGCATGTATTTGGTACAGTTCAACACAACACACATACACAGCTTGACATTTGTAAAGAGCCATCTTTGATTTCACAGCTCTGCCATTCTACACTTTGGACTGCATCTATATTTCAGCTAAGACTCTCATTTTTTGCAAACATGCCACTCATCCATTTCAGATGCCACAGACCTCCACTGCACACCCAGCCAGGAAAACTGCTACCCTGCATAATGTGATCCTTGTCCTCAGGCCTCATGGATCTCAGCATTTAGCCCTATGTGAAGGTTTCCCCAACAGTTACATCAGGAGAGGCACAAGAAACAAAGCTTTCTAAAATTCTGCTAAAGCTATTCTAATACAATTGTCTGCTCTTAGCCTTCTGCCAAGAGTAGCCTGAGTATTGATTAATTTCCTGATTCTATTTCCTAAAGTAGCTGGAACACGAGACCAACTGCTTATTACAGTGCCTAGTGTGAAGTCAGCACTCTACCACTGCCCCATGTAAGTTTGCTCAAAAAAACCTTTTATCTGTCAGACACTGGAATTTGTTTAGGATTCAGTTATAAACCCACCAAGGATGTCCATGAAAAGTTCACCAGCATACAGGTTGACTGGAAGTGACTTCCAAGGGCCATCTGGATCAGCACTATGCTCAAAGTAGGATCACTTGAAATCCCACATTAACCAGCCAAAAAACTAATTCCTGTCCTGAAATTAGCAAAAGCACTTGAGCTGGGTCTCAATTTGGTGCAAAGTCTATGGGATGGAGAAAGAAGAATATGGAGTTCTTAGACTAACAAACTGGGATAAGGTGACACAAACATTTACCTGTCAAAAAGGGGAAACATACTGCCTGCTAAAGCTACACAAACATGCCAGACAGCTTGGTTTTGTAAGCTTATGGAAAAGCAGCCTGCTAGTGGTGTTTGTATCTGCTGTCAAAAGAACCCAAAACAGGGAGAAACATGTAATTTTTTACTCTGTGCACAGCAGCTGAACTGAAACACAAGCAAACACACCGTCAGGTCAACTGACCTGTGTGGTTTCTGTGACAGATGCCAACTGCAAGTATTCTGAATTTCCCCAGCCAAAGACATCTCCTTCATCTGAGACAGCCAGACAACAGTCCCCATAGGAAGAGACCTGGATAATGTTTACTCCAGCAATGTCACCATGCAGCTTAGTAGGAACACTGGTGATGTTATAGTGCCCAAGACCTGAAAGGAAAAAAAGTAGAGATTATGAAGAATTTTTTCCAGACACACTTTTAATGCCTGCATAGGATCATTTTTGTCATGCTTTAACAAAGTCACCCTTCCTCTGAAATAAATCCTTCTGCCCATACTGCTTAATTACCAGCTGCAACAGACAAGCAGCCACAAATACTTCCACTAGCCAAAGCCCCTCTCTGGAGTACACAACTACTTCATACAATCACACCCTGAAGTGTCTCATTTCTCTTGTCTGCATGGACCAAAGTGTTTGAAAACAACAACCAGGCCAGTCAGACATCCTAGCAGAGATGAAATTTCACAAACTGGCTGCATCTGTCTTCTGCAAGGAGAGCCAGGAGTGATAGCACACTGCAGTCAGCTAGACAACAGCAGGGGAAATGGCAAAAGAGGCTGGGAAGCAAACACTTTACATGACAAACTGCTGCCTGGAAAAGGTACCAGAATGTAGATGACAGAAATCTGGGTTACTCTATATTGGCACAGAAGTCACAGGAAGAGCTCAGCTTTGGGAGAAGCAAAATGAATAAACAGCAGGAATGACTGTGAGGAGGAAGCTGTCTGCAGCAAAAGCCACCACAAAAAGGGCCTGCCCAAGGATCCCATGCTAAAACATGCAACAGCTACCAAAGCACTCATCAGTTCAAAAGAGCAGAACAGACCCCAAAACAAGAATCAGGAAGGCAAAGCTGCCACCAAACTGAAGAGCAAAGCTGCCCATGTCACCCCCACATCCCCTCAGAAGCTTTAAACAGCAGATACACTCTCCTCTCACTGCATGCTTGCACTGCCAGGGCAGCGTCCTAAAAGTCCTCACAAAATGAACTGCATTGTCTCAGTTTGGTTCCACAAGAGTACCCATTTCTGTCCACACGTTCATGACAAATACACATCACAACTTCTCAATTAGGACAGCTTGCTATATTCATCAATTCCCTAAAAAGCAAGCTGAGCTGAGTTCCTACCTGTTTGTCCATCAGCTCCCCATCCACATGCATAGACTGTACCCTTCTTGGTTCTGAACAGACTGTGGTCCTGCCCACACACAACCTGCACAGAAACAAGAAGTCAGAGCTGGCCAGGAAAGGTCACATGTTCAGACTTGATTTAGTGAAGCATTACTGACAGATAAATTGAGCAATGAACCTCTGTGATGTCCATCAGTTCAGATTTTGACTTTTCTCTCCTGATCACATGGTTCTAGAGGAAGGGAAGGCCAAGAACCACGAGATACAACACAGAAAACAGCAGAATTTTCTTTATGGGAAGTGATGCTGCAGTTGGTTTGTTCCAAGATCCAAAACAAGGAAAGAAAGCTGGATTCAGCAGCACAACACAATAAAACAGCAAAGAGTAAATAAAGAGCTCTCCCTTCACAGGATGCTAAACACATGATTCTTGATGCCAGCTACAAACTGCTCTGAATTCTTTGCCATGTAAGTGCTTTAGGCACACAGCTGTTCTCAAATCTCTATTTATGTTGAACTAACCATCATGTCTACCACAGGCTTGGCATGAATTAAGCCAAGGAAAAAGCCATTCAAAAGCAGACATTAAAAATTAAACAAAGATTAAAGGGTTTTAATCAAAGCTTAAGAGAGTGAGTACCAATACCAGGGACATAACTGCTGTTATCAAAGTACAAACAGGTACCAAGTATTCAATCCTCCTGAGAAAAAAATAAAACCATTAAAAGTCCAAACAGAAGTTTTACAAGCCTAATTCAAAATAGTTTTAGGATGAACTACAACACAGTCTCATCAGGGGGGTGTAAATGAATGACCCTTCCTTGGAACAGGAGCAATGTTTGCCCACAGAGTGTGGCTACAGGGGCACAGACACACCAACAGACTGTTCCTGTGCCTGGGAATACTGCAGCCATGGCAGGTGTTTCAGCTGCCCTGCAGTCCCTTGCCCTCCTAGGAACCTGACCTAGAGAAATGCTGGATGGTTTCACAGCTCATTTTTGAAAAGGCAAAGACAAAATTTAGAACTCCTAAGCAATATAAAAGTGACAAAAGGGAACAGGAAATCACAACAGGAAGAGAGCAGTGGACTGAGAGCCCAGAAGTTGACACAGTACTCTGAGTGTGGCTGAGCAGAAAAGAAGAATCATCTCCTTGACCTGCAGGTAAGACTCCTCCTTACACAGTCCAGGGTATCATTAGCCTTTTCTACAGCAAGGCACACTGCTGGGTCATGGTCAGCCTGGTGCAGCCTGGGGCCTTTTCTGCACAGCTGCCTCCCAGTCACCCCCAGCCCATGGTGGTGTCTGAAACTGTTCCTCACCAGCAACAGGACCTGGCCATTTCCAGTGCTGAACTGGTGAGGTTCATGTGGGCCTATTTCTCCACCCTTTGGATAGCAGCACCACCCTCTGGTTTATCAGTCACCTGCTATCTGCTGAGGGAACACTCTGTGACCAGATCATTAGTGAAAATGTAAACAGGATGGGACCCCAGACCCCTGCTACTGTTACTAAGCACATAACTGCTGTTATCAAAGTACAAACAGGTACCAAGTATTCAAACCCCCTGCAAAAAAACAAAACCATGAAAAGTCCAAACAGAAGTTTTGCAAGCCTAATTCAGAGCAGTTTGTTTTTTTAAACCAGTAACAGTTGTTACTGGTTCCAACTCAGCTTTGAGCCAACAACTGCCACTCTCTGAGCTCGGCTCTTCAGCTGGTTTCCAATCCATTTTCAGGACTGAGTTCAGGTGATCCTCCTACCTGGACAACTCTGCTGTCAAATTCCTTCAGCTGATGAATGAGATGGCTTCCACTGGACACCAAACCACCACCAAGAAGAGAAAAGGCAATACACAGGATTTCAGAAGACTGCAACTGAAAAACACAAAGGTAAACCTGCCTCTACTGAAAGCCACTTTATTAGCACAAGTAGAGAAATTTGTTTGTGTGTTCATTGCAAAATAGCTGCACAAAGAAGGAACATAATTCTACATTCTCTTATTTAAGAACTGTCACTTTTTAAATATAAGCTCTTGTGATAATTGGGGGTAGGAGCAACCCTAAAAGACAGTCCCTAGTCTAGAATGAGTAGAGACACTACATAATACTGCAGCACCCATATAAACACTACACTTAGCAGGAGATAAAGCAGATATCCCAGAGCAGTGTAGTGCTAACATCGCTGTCATTTTTTCACAACATCAGGAATTATGAACAATCCAATGACTGACTTCCAGTATCAAGACTAACAAAAGCTAATTACAGCTATTTTCTCAAACTTTACAGACCAAGTGTTGTGGATCACAGACAGAGCAATGAACAAGATTTTTTTTTTTTGGTCCTACTAGGGAATCAGAAACTCACGTGATTTCCACTGTTCACTTACTCTGTCATTCAGAGCACTTTGAGCATATGCTTTGGTCCAACCCACAAAAAAAAAAATGAAGGAAAAGCACTACAGACTTAGAGGCAGTTACAGACTTAACAAGAGGATGCCTCTTTCATAATTAAATGGCACTTCTGACATCCTCAGGAACAGCACCTGTACTCTGAGCAGCTAAAGGGAGACAGCCCAACTGCTAACACCAACTACCTCAAGCAATTTATGAAGGCTGGGTTCTCTCACCATGCCCTGCAAGAACTGTCCCATGCTGACATTCTTTTGTCTCTTGTGAATGTGGTCAGCAGAGTGCTAGTGCCCACCCTGAATTAAAAGCCAGCAGCACAAAAGCCTGTTCTCAGACTCCTTAATCTTAAATGGCATGTTTATACTACCAGACCTTTTCCACCTTCAGGCTTTCCTGCAGGGTTGTTTTCATGCAATTATGTTTCCAACATTAAGAAAGTTCAGGATGTTTGAATTCTCACCTGTAAATTTCATCTTCAACAACCTTCCGGCCACACTGTCCATAAGAATTGTTTCCCATTGTGAAAACTGAAAAACAATGATAAAACACACTAATTTTATTATTGTCCAATCCCCTGAAAGCCTCCTTTCAAGTCCACAAAATATTTTCATGCAGTTCTAAGTCTGAGAGGTAGAGCACAACAATGTAAAAATTGGCACAAGCTTTTTTCAAAGTAAGTCCACTTGAATTCAAGTGACTGAATCCATTTTCACCAAACACCCAGCAATACTGTTGCAGGCACAGCAGCAGTACCTGGAGCCCACTGTCTGTCAGAGCTGGGAATTGCCTAGTTCATCCTGCCATTGTCAAAGAGACTCAGGAAGAGATCAGCATTCCCACAGGAGTGGGAATCAATGGACCAAGCAGCTCATCCACTAAGAAGCTGCACTGGATCACTTGGTGCAGCACTGAAGCCACTGCACCAGAGAGCTCCCAGACATGTGGAGAGACAATTCATGAACAGGATCTGCTCTATAAAGGACTATTAATTAATTAATTGCTTTTATAAACAGCACTCTGGGGCTTCAAGGGGAAGTAACACAGGGGTACTGGCACAGTCACAGAAATCTGTGTTCAAAGACACATCTGAGTGAACAAGACAAACAGGCTGCACTCAGCCAGGCCTGGGGCTAGAGAAACAAACCTTGTAGTAAAAACTCCCAACACATTTGTAACTTGAGCCACATGAAGCTCATGGCTTTCCCTCACAGAGCAATCCCACAAAGGCCAACAGCTGCCTGCATCCCATTTACAGTGCAAATAGCCCACCTGGGATATAGTTTAAAGGACAGAAGACAATTTTTTCCCAGCTTTTAGTAAAAAGTATAGCCAGGCACCCCTTGGCATCACCAGCACAAGCAACACTGTACCTCCTTCACTATCTGTCAGGACCAGGGAATGGGCTCTCCCACAGGACACTTGCAAGACTCGAGTTTGCTGAGGCTTCTCCAGTGGTAATGGAATTGGAGATGGTTCCAAGACATATTCATAGCCCTTAGCTTAAGGAAGAGAGAACAATTTTAAGTCAGTAGCTTCCACAAAGTAAATTCAACACATACTTGCTGATCCCATTGTACATCAACACACTCACTTCTGCTCTGTTATAAAAGCAGATACATTTTAGAAAGCCAAGATACTAACCAAAGAGGTTGACAGGGATTTATCACAGAGGGAGGGAGAAGATAAAAGCTATGGAGGTAGCTGAAGCCTAAAGCTTCAGCCTAAACCTCAAGCTCACTGCCTAAACAGAAGTCTACCATAACTGGAGGGTGGCAGAACTGTGAAACTGAGGCATTCAACAACATGTTCAACCACTTTGGGGAATACAGCTGGATTACTAGAGCTTAATATGCACAAACATTCTGTGCCACTGGGGATATTGCAAACAAGGTACAAGAGCAACAATCACAAAAATGTATCAGGAAAGGTGAATCAAAAAATCTTAGGGCTTCACATTTAAAGACAAGTACATTACAGGCACTTTTAAAAATAAGGAATGAAAGAGACTAGCTAGGTTAGGTCCATAGGGAATAAGACATCTAACATTTATGAAAAATGACACAGTGTACTTTATAAAGATTTAGCAACTTGAAGAACATGTAATCAATCACAGTCAACTGGGTGGGGAGGGGGGAAGAACAGCAAACCATAAATCAATACCAGGGAAAAGGTTAAGGGGAGATAAAAAGCCTTGATATCAAAGTCACTGTAATAAGTGAAATCAAACCCCAGAGGACCCAAAGCAATATTGCACACAGGCAGCAGTGCTTTACTGGGTCTCACTGCCTTCAATAACCAACAAAACAAAACACACCTAAAATTTTTTAAAAAGTTAAAATTTAAAAAATCTACACATAGTCTTTTGCAGTAAGACACTAGTAGATGTGGGGACAGGCAGCACAACTGGCAGCTTGCCCACAGTGGCCATCTGTCATGCAGTAGAGCAGGAACTTAAAGGCAACCAACTCTCTGTCTAGAATCACTTGGAAGTCACAAAGCAAAAAAACCTTTTTCTCTCTGTTCCCTCCAGCAGAAAGACACACACCACTGGGATCTGCAGTAACCATCACTGAGGGGATGTGGGGAAAAGAGACAATGAGGTGGCTAAGGAACAGGGTGTGAAATATTCGTAGTTTAGATACAGTCATCTAAAAGTCAGAAGGCTGCAAATTCCCTTGGAAATGAAGCATCTACAGCAACACAGTGGTGGAAGCAGCAGGCACCAGTCAGGCTGTAAAATAGCAATAGCAACACATCCCAAAGGAAAACTTTGCAATCCCACTGATCTTCACCACATTTTCAACCAATCTTGCCAGGGCTTGAACTGCAAAACTATTTAACCTATTTCTGGATTCTCTGACAAAAATAATTTCCAGGTCAGATGAAAAACAAGGTAATTGCAAGACACTCCTGAGACATCAGCACATACAGAACTAAGACTCAGCAAGAGCTGAAACCTTTAAAAGCAGAAGTGAGCAGAAGCTTCTGCAGCCCCTGCATTTTGCAGCTGCTGTTTCAGCACACACTTGCTGTGTGTACACTCTTACAGAACTACCCAGAGTGTGCCACACAAAGCAGCACCACTGCAAACCTCAACAGGCTGCAATTTTCTTTTGCTTCTCCACCAAGTTTCATCTTCTGCCCACATCAGACACACCCCACCTTGATGGATTACAGTCTTATAGACCATAATGACAAAAACTGCTTTTATCATGATTTTCCTCAACTGTTTATGGAGGAATGTCTATGCAGTCAGCCATTCTATGAGGAAAGTTGGTGTTTTTCCTGTCTTTGGTGGTAGGTGGCAATGTTCTGCACAGAAATCGTCTTCTTAAATAAGTCTGAGAGCCTGATGTAAGACAAAATGACTGAAAAACATGCTTTGCCTTGAAAATGCAACTTGCTATTAAAATAATTTTAAAAGAAACCCAACAGCTTCACAAAAACCCCACAGACTGTACTAAAAAAACCCCTCTAACTGGGAAGGGAAGGAGGACTAAAGGACTTTAGTTTTTAAGTGCAAAGGCAACAGAAGCAAGCAAAGTGTCCTGTTAAAATGATTTTATTAACTACACTGTGCCCACTACCAAACTATACATACATAGATTCAAAGCCACACATTAAGCAACATCACACTTTGCAGAATAAACAGCTGCATTCCTGTCCAGATGAAACTAATTAAGTGCAGTGTACAGAACAGAGGCACACACTGACCAATTACAAAGCACACAAACAGACAGATAAATGCAGAAACAGACGTGATTAAAAAAATAAAGCACAGAATGGGACTGCATCAAAGCCTCCTGATGTTTTTCAGAGCTCCAAACACATGAAGATTCCTGTACCACAGGCATACTGCAGTGTCACACTGTCAGTCTTTAAAACACTTAAATCCTTACTTTGATCTCTTCTGCTTCTCTGGAATCCAAGCTGGGAATCCTTGTTGAGCCCCATGCCCCACACTTTGGTGATGTCCCTGGTGTTGGAAGCCAGCAGTGTGAATCCATACCCACAGGCAGCAGAGGATATCTTTGAACACAGACAAAACCCACACCATTCAGTTAGAAACTGTGGCTTGGAAGAGCAGGTTTCACTCCATGCTGCTTGTTCACCAGCATTCATTCTTCATTAAGCCACATTCACACACAGCCCATACTCATGGCATGTATGGTCTTGCAAAAATTATCAGAAAGATTCTTCTGTGATAAGTAGAATGGCGAAAAGTCAGGTCCAAAAGGAAAAAAAAAAGGAAAAAAACGGGGAGAAAAGGGGAGGAGGGGGGGAGAGGGAAAACCCCCTACCAAACAAACAACCAAACTAAAACAAAGAAAGACATAGAGATATTAAGAGAATAACATGTATTACTCCTTTTGACAAAATAAGCCCAGCATAAGAGCCACATGAGGAGCGACTGTGGTCACTTGGTTTGTTCGGCCTGGAGAAATGGAGACTCGGGTCAGATCTCACTGAGGGCTGCAGAGAGGCAGCTCCGATCTCTGCTCTGGAACCAGGGACAGGACCCGAGGGAACCGCTGGAGCTGTGCCAGGGGAGGTTTAGATTGGATATCAGGAAAAGGTTCTTCCCCCAGAGGGTGGTCGGGCACTAAACAGGCTCGCAGGGAATGGTCAGGGTATCAAGGAGCGTTTGGATAACTCTCTCCGGTGCAGGGTGGGACTGCTGGGCTGTCCTGTGCAGGGCCAGGAGCTGCACTCCATGATCCTTCTGAGTCCCTTCCAACTCAAGATATTCTATGAATGCTCTGGTTTTCTCTTTCTGCATTAGACAGCAGAGCACGAGTGAAACATGGAGGCTAAAGAATAACATGGTTTTCAACACAAGCTTCCCATCTGCCAGGTGGGAGCAGCCACGGAGCCACTGGAAGAGGCCCATTTTATCTGGCAAATGCTCTTCACACCCTGGCTCTCTAATGCCTCTGACAAAATTCCAAATACATATTTTCTAAACTATATGCTGCTGCAGTTAGAACAGTAATCATCCTAAGTAACACCACTATATCGATTAAAAACACTGAATCACGGCAAAGCCTTTAAACCCGATTCAGTAACGCCGTGCTCGGCTGTGCTAAGCCCTGAGCAGGCTCCGGAGGCCGGGGACACGCTGGCCCCGCCGGACCGGGCCCACCTTCTCCTCCGTCTCCAGGCGGTACGGCGTGGGTTGGATGCGCCGCGGCTTCTTCCAGCCCGCGTCCGGCTTCACGAAGCTGGGGACGCCCAGGGCGCCCGAGTAGCTGAAGCCCCACACGAACACGCGGTCCTTGCGCTTGGCCGCCTTCCCCGCGTACTGGAACACCGGGGCGGCCTCCTCGGCCTCCCGCAGCTGGCGGGTGCTCGGCGGCCGGGCCGCCACGGCCAAGCCCCTGCGGAGCAGCCGCCGCACCGCTCCCGCCATGACTCCCCTCAGGCCGCCGCCATCTTGGCTCCCTCACACGCGGGCCCGCGCCGCGTCACCGCCCCCGCGCGCACGCGCTGCCCTTAAAGGGGCCGCGCCTGACTCTGAGGGAGCGTTCGCACCGCCCGGGCCGGGAGCTGCGTCTGAGCCTGCGGCCCGACCTAGAAAACTGAAACCGGCCCAAATTCAAATCTAAACCTACACCAGACATAGACCTAAAGCTAAAAACACCCCCAGTGCCCAATGTGGACTTAGACCCAGACCCAAAGATCAAAACTGAAACTCAGGCCCAAACTGACCCAGCGCCATCCCAAACCCAAACGGAGATCATCCCCCAACCCAAACGGAGATCATACCCAAACCCAGATGGAGATCATCCCCCAACCCAGATGGAGATCATCCCCAAACCCAGCACAGCGCTGGGGCTGTGGTGACACAGGGCTGGCTGTGGTGGTGACCAAATGCAGCCGTCCCACCACACTCGCTGTGAGAAGCAGGCCTGTCTCAACACTGAGCCCTCACTTTCCCCTCGAGGGAGCCAAGAAGCCACCTTCCAGGAGCAAGCTGCTGTGCTTTCATCCCCCCAACTACATTTCCTCACGGCCAGCATTCTTTTGCAAGAGACATTTGCCCAATATCCACCCAGGAGGAACACCTTTCCCACGCCCACACTGCTCCTCAGGGTCTATCAAGTGTCTCTCCTTTATTGATGAAAACCACAAAAATAATTCAAAATACAAAGAGGTAATAGAAGGGCACCTAGAGATGAGGGCTTTTGGTGCTTATAAGGAGCTAGTAGAGCAGGGCAAGTCCCTCCTCAAAGTGCTATGAGGACAGCTTGGGCTGGCTGTGACAGAGGATGAGGATGGTCACTGGGCTGGGCTGATATGGCCAGCAGCTGCCCTGGCCTGCGGTGGCTACCAGAACCCCCTGGATCCCTGGTCCAGCTCCAAGCCCGAGCTGCACAGGAGCTGGAGGAGATGAAGCTTTGAGTGGCTGGTGTGGGGGCTCACAGGATCCTCACAGGATCTTCCTCCACGTGCTCTCAGTGCAGCGGTTCAGGATGAGGTCTTTGCTGGGACGGGGAGGGACAGCAGGTTGAGCCTTGGGTTTGTTGTCCTCTGTCTCATTTTTCTCAACTGCAAGTAAAAAAGATGCACAGATGGGCAAAGCTCTCCACCACACACTACCCTCATGAACATTCAGCAGCTTCCTACATAATGGCCACCAAAGCTCCTGCCTCTCCTCCCGTCCCTGCTGCATGTAGTGGTCTTCCTGTAGGTCATGGTGTCAGGATGTGCCCACCAGTGCCCAGCTGGGAACTGTGCTCAGGGGAAGCCTGTCTTTAGGTCTGCATGAGGTCTGCCCATCTTTAGCTCTGGGAAGGTCATGGATACTGCATGGGGACTACCAGATCTAAAGGGTATACCTCAATGTCTACCTCTCTTCTTCTTCACGAAGAGAGGCTTTTTAGAAGGGCCTGAACTGGTAAGACAAGGGAGGAGTGGCATCACACTGTCAGAGGCCAAGGTTAGATTAAATATTAGGAAAAAATTCTTTCCTGTGAAGGTAGTGAGGCACAGGTTGCCCAAAGAAACTATGGCTCCCCTGTGCCTGGAAGTGTTCAAGGGTAGGTTGGATGAGGCTCAGAGCAACCTGATCAAGTGGAATCTTTAAGGTTATTTCCTACCAAAACCAAATTCTGTAATTCTATAATTCTATGATTCTTCATGCAACACTTCCTTCTGGGAGCTCTGCTGACAGCTAACATACATGGTGATTGCAATGGTAATGGCAGCATGGGGGAGGTTAGGTGCACAAAGGAAGGCACAGGTCTCAGATGTGGGCTGACCTTCTTCCAGGATCATATTCTGCTCTATCTGACCTATAGCCAGGGGTGAGAAAATGCATGGAAAGAAACACCTCCCTGCACAGACTTTCTCCATGGGAAAAGGGCAGATGGGCATGGTGTGACCTCAGTGTACCATTGTGCTCCAGCTGCCAGCACTGGTGGGGGGCAGGGTGAGCCATGCCTGCAGGATTCCAGTTCCATTGAGACTTACTGATGACATTGGCCTTGCTCTGGGGATCTCCCCGCATGTTCCGCCGGTTCTGGATGTATTTCTTGCTGTTCCTCCTATAGGTCTCCTGGCTGATTTTCTTCCGGCCCTGCCTGTGGATACTCTTGGCATTTCGGATGGTGGATCTGCAAGGAGTGAGAAACAAAACTTTCGATTTTCATGCTGGCAGCTCTCACACCACACACTTCTTTCCCCACACTTCCTCCTCTGCTTCACCCAAACCCCAGTTTCGGCTTTTGGGTTTTGCCTGGTGGATGTCAGCCCTTGAGGGCAGCCATCAGTAAGACACAATCTTCAATATGTTCAGAGGCAGCTGGATGGTGCTTTGCAAGCAAACACTGAGCACAAGTGTGGAAAGTGAAGATAGGGATTGGTGAGGAAGATTGGACATAAGGCTGGAAGGATGAGATGGGTATGAGGTTTATCCAAGAAAGCCCCAGAAATGAGCTATAGCTCTTTGATGAATGAACATACACCACCTATCCTGGGCACAAAATTGAGGTCCCTGGTGTGCAGCTTGGCATGGCTCCCCAATGCTCAAGGGTCAGTTACAGGGGAATGGAGTATGGGGCATGTGTCAGTGTGCACCATAGGAGAGAAACTTCTGAAAGAAGTGAAAGGCTGAGCAGCACAGGGCTGCTACAGGGGAGCCCTCAGCACTGGGGACTGTCCCTGGGCAGGCAGACAGAGGCCCTTGTCTTGTCTTCAGTGTCATGGCAGGAGTGAGGTGGCTCCTGATGTCCACCCCATGGCATTGTCCTCCTGCTGTTCTCAAAGAAATGTGCCTCTGCCTTCAGCCCCTTCCTGGTCTGAGCACATAGCCCATGTCATAGCAAAGCTCTTGCCCATAACAGCACCTTTGCAACAGGCCTTGGCCTGGCTGCCAGTGCCATGGAGGCAGCAGTCACAATGGCAGGGGGACAAGCCACTGTCCTTGGAACAGGCCACCTCATCTCCCCCAAGGCTACCAGCAAACATCACTGTCTTCAAATACGTGGATCTGGAGCATGTTACACTGTCCCACATTCAATCCATGCTCTAACAAAATTGGATTTGGAGAGATTTTATAGCAGGCCTGACGTGTCATCTTGCAGAAAAAAGAGATAGCAGCAAGTTCTGCCCTTTTTAGCCATTCTCTTTGCATTAGAATTCATGAGTTATTATTGCTTTTTATCTTTTTAATCAAAATAAAATCCTTTGCATTAGCTGAAACCCTCCCAATTAGATTAGGCCACTTGGCAGCTCTATATAGTCAAACCTCTCCTTGCCTCTGAAAGATTCAGTGCACACACTTAGGAAGTAAGAAAATGGCCAGTTTTAAAATTAAACAAGATTAGCCCAGAAAAGAAACTTTGCAGAAGGACAAGGAGTAATACACCTGATGGGAGGACCTGTTGGAGCAAGGATCTTGGGCTCCTGCATCAGCAGTGCTGGGGTGCCTGTGGTAGTTGGGGAGCACAAAGCTGGTGGGAGGAGAGCCCTGGTGTGTGCCCTGCTTACATTTCTCCAGGCAGTTCCTCACTGACAGGGCAAGCAGGTGACACCACAACACCCTGTCTGGTTTAATTTCATCTCCCTCAAGGAAGAGGGAGATGTTCTTCTGTCCTCTACACAGAGCTTCTCCTACCTCCGTGGAGGAGCACCCCGGTTCCTCAGCTCACTCTTCACAGAGGTGTTCACCTCCCCAGCTTTCTGCAGGTACATGGAGGGGTAATAACCTGTGGTTTCATCCTTCCTGCAGTGCAACACAAAAAAACATCACTCACAGTCGTGGCTCTGCAACCACCTCCTCAGTCCAGGGGAGATTTGATCATTCTTGTGGGTGGTCACAGCATCCCAGAATGGATTGGTTGGAAGGGACCTTTAAAGGACCTCATTCCAACCTCCTGCCACAAGCACCTTCCCCTAGAATAGGTTATTCCAAGCCCACCCAACCTGGCTTTGAACTCTTCCAACTCAGGACATTCCATGAGTCATGGTTCATGCCTGTCCCCCACTGGTGCCATGTGGGTCACCTCTCATGTTCCTTGCAACTGGGATGAAAGTTGAGGTTTTGCAAAGCAAAATGTGCCACAACAATTGGAGGCAAAATAACAGACACTTTTTTATTTTTCCCATCTGCCTCCTTCTTGGGTATTTCTGAAGCCCTCAGCAGAAGAATCTCCAGCTGCAATGTTTAATATTTGGCAGAGAACAGACTCTGAGAAGCAGCCCTGCAAAAGGAAGTGCTGGGCAGTGGCACCAAAGATGCCATGGCTTTCCCTGACGTGGAGAACCATGGATGCTCCCTTCCCTGTGCCTGAGTGCTGCTCACCTGACCTGCTCATGGCACGTCTCACCTGACAACCCACCAGCCATCAAGGAGCTTGTGGATGACTTCAATGGCATCACCCTCCCTGAGGGTCAGCTCATCCTCTTCCACAGCAGTGTAGCTTTTCTGGACCACGTACGCTTCACCTACACACGAAATGGGGATGGTGGATCATGTGCTGACACCTCAGATGGGGGCCCAACCTCCCCAGCCACTGAGAAGAGGAGGCACCAGAGCATTAGGAGGCACCCTACATTTTAGGCAAGACTCAGGGTGCTTCAGGTTTGGATTCAGATTCCCCCAGTCTTGTCATTGCCCATGGCTCACCCTGGCCCCTTCACCATCTCTCCAGAAGAAAGCTTTTGGGTGCAAGCAGAGGAAGCACACCTATCTCTGATCAAAAGTGTGTTCAGAATTCGCGTGGTGAAAAAGGCAGAAGGAAGTGTTGTGCTAATAGAGCCTGTTCCAGTGTTGTGAAACCCACAAAGCTGAAGCTTGTTGACAAATTGGCACAAGTCTGCAAGATCCTCCCTCTGCTCCACGTGATAAAGCCCTGCTGTCACGGCAGGGCAGTGCAGAGGGCAGGGAGCAGGGCCAGGCCCTGGTGAGGACAGCACAGAGGTGAAGCACTGTGAACACCTACTCCTGATTTGGATGCTGCACCATGCTGTTCTGCTAACCCAGCACCTCAGCCTCCACCCAGCCAGCTCAGCATGGCCACTGGGTAAAGATCAACCAAAACACAAATCTAATGCTGAGTTACAGGTCATGGGAAGCTCCCACAGCTGACACTGAGGCACCAAGCCATGAGATTTATCCCTCCTGGCAGTTCCTACAGCAGCATCTCCCTGCCCAGTGATCCTGCTCAGTCTGAATTGCCCAGCTTTGCAGTTAGCCATCTCAGTGGAGAGCTGCAGTGGGCTGTGCTCTGACACACACACACACACGCTGGTCACCCCAACATTTTACCTGCATAGTTAGGCTCCTGCTCTTCAGACTCATCAGGACCATCCATTGGCTCCAGATAGGCAGCAGGTACCCAGCCTCGTTTATTCTTCAGTTGACAAAACCACCAACCTGCAAAGAAAGCAACCATGGGCAAGAGCAGAGAGTGCTGTGGGGACTGGCACCAGGTCTGTCCTGGCCAGGGCAGATGCAGGCATCTCCATGTCCTGGACAAAGGGACAGTGCTGGGGCCAGTCTCTGTTGACATGGTGCAACCAGAGAACTTAATCAGTTCATCCTGTTCCTGCTGGGCAGGAAGCCTCACAGGCTGAGGCATGGCCAGGATGTTGCACAGTTTTCTAGAACTGCCCCTCACCCTTCAGCCTTCACTGCCATAACTGACTGACATGCTGTGTTTGGACACAAGATGCAAGGGCAGTACTCATTCCTGCTGAAATTGTGGCAGGGAGTGGGCTGGCCCTCAGGGGCTCTCCAGGGGGATGGACACATACCATTCTCACTCTTCTCCACAACATCCACCATGTCCCCAGCTTTGAGAGCCATCTCAGATGTGGAGCTCTTCTCATAGTCAGCGATGGCCCGGTACGTTTGCAGCACAATGGGGCCTGTGATGTCTGCATGAGAGAAGTGATGGATGTTCCCTCCTCCAGCCCCCAACCCAGAAACACCCTATTGCAGGCAGGCCAAAAGCAGCCCCAGGACAGCCCAAAGTGCCCTCCCGGCCTCTTTCGGCCCCAAACCAGCTGGATTTCAGGAGAGTGACTGGATTTCAGGACAAGGATTTGGCTTCCCCGCAGCTGCAGCTCTTGCACAGCAACCATGCTCTTGGTGAGGGTATCTGCCATGGAATGACAACCTCTCTCCCCAGCAGGCTTCACTGCTGCTGAGGCAGCCACTTGCAGCCCCCTGAAACCTCTTACCAGTGGGGTTTTTCTTGGAATCCTTCGGCAGGAGGAAAACCTCAGGCTTCTTGATCCTAGACAGGTCAGAGCAAAGGCAGCTCAGTGCCAGCCAGCCCTATCCATCAGCAGCGACACCCTCCCTGCAGGCTACTGCCAGCATCCAAGGGCAGGAATGCAGGATTTCCCTCCAAAGAGCAGGCAGCTGGACTCACTGGCTGTCTGTGACAGGGTTCATGTCGTCATGACGGACCTTGAAGAAGTTGACCACATGCAGGCACCGGGAGATCTTGTGGGGAAGGTTGACCAGAGCGTAGCAGTACTCGGCCAGTGTGCCCTGCCTGTTCTCAGTTGAGCGCTGCCCATCAAACCACTTTGGGGCTGGGGGAGAGGAAGAAGGGCTTAGAAAAAGCAGACAGAATGCCTTGTTTTCAATACTTGCCCAGGCACACTGTTCTGAACCATTCATTTTGCCCTGCAAACAAGTGAGTCTGGCCCCGAGGTGCTACATGGCTACATTGTGCCAATAAGGTGAAGCTTTGCAGGAACACAACTCATGCAAGCCCAGAAATGATCCTGTTTGACCCTATTTCAGTTTTAGGGTAACTCCTACATGTGTGTTCAGACCAGACCCCACTGCTGGGCCACAGATACGGCAGATGCACCGGGGCACCAGGAGGGGCTCAGGGGACCAGCCTGCAGTCAGAGGAGATATCCTGCTATCCCACTGCTTCTGGTGTTCTTGACTCCAGAGCTCTAAAATACTGCTGGCAATCCCGACCCTGAGCAGTGTTGAACCACATGATGGGGGTTGCTTTTGTGTGGTCAGTGGCACCCCATGCCCCCCCTACAGTCTGACACCTGTCTGGTCCCCAGTGCTCTCAGTTCCCCAAGTGGAATAAGGATGTTCTGAACAGCCCCAGCATGGTGGTGTTAGTCCCCCCTCCAGAGTGGCACCCTCACTGCTGCACAGTGCAGGCTTACTCCTCCCCCAGAGATGTTGACCACAACTGCAGCTCTTTTTCAGACTCCCTTCTGCCTCCTTTAAAGCAGGAAATTAAGTAAAATGGGGAAATTGTCTGACATTCACCTTGCTTGGAGACAAAGCATCAGCTGTTTGGATCAGGAGTTCATTCTCTGTCATTGAAGACATATTGCATTATTTCCTCTTACAAAGTATCTGTGTTGCCATAAGGGCATTAAGCCAACACCAGTGATGGTGTCACCAAAAGAGGGCTCAGCTCAGCTCCACTCAGTTCAGCCTCCCCAAAGCCAGACACTGCACCAGCCAGGGGTCATAGGGGTCACAGCTGATTCTTCTGGATGTGCCTCTGGGGTGCCCAGCCTTCAGAGAGGAGGGATGACATCTGCAGGGCTGCTGAGTGTTGGGAAGAACGGCTGCCACCGCTCAGATCTTTCTGGGGCTTTGATTTCAAGCCTGGTGCACAGCAAATACTGCACCACGCACCTGTCTGGGAGGCAGCCAGCACAGCTCAACCCACCAGGGAATTTCCCAGCTAGCTGCAATTTCTATTCACCCCCCAGCCCTGGTGCTTGCCCCTCACCTGGCAAGTGCGGGATGATCCGGTTCTCTATGTTGATGTCCCCGGATTCAATGGGGAACATCTCCTTCAGCGCTTTCTGCAGAGCAGAGCCAGGCACAACAGTGAGGATGGCACCAGGGGAACCCTCTGTGACACCCACTCCTCTGCCCCTGGCTTGACTCCTTTCCTGGTGCTCGCCCTGCTGCCACTAACTTGTTGTTGGCTGTGTTGGCTGGATCCCACACCTTGGCACTCTGTGCCCAGGGACACAGAGCCAATGACTCCCACCTTCAAGGGGCAAAAGAGATTGAAGGACTGGACCCAGGAGCCTCTTTTGAACCAGGTTAGCTTTGAGGCAATTTCAGATGGCATTCACCCTCCTTTTTCCCCACCCCAAGCCCGTGTGTCCCGGGAGGACTCACGTGGAACTCGTATATCTCAGTAAAGCGGCGGTAGATGACCTTTTCAGTGAGGTCATTCCACTTCACCAGGAACATGTAGACCTGAGGGGCAAAGCAGAGGCTGCAGTTCTGCAGGTAAGTGGGACACCACACCCCACTGTGCCCGGGGAGCCCTGTGGATGGTCCAGTTTCAGTTAAAATTGAATCTTCCTTCCACCACCCCAATGCAAGTAGTTCTGCTTTGCCAGCAAATAAACTGGGCACTAGGGGAGCTTGGAATGGACAGGGAGGGGACAGAAACATGCAGGTGGGTGGGAAACAAAGATGAAAAAGCCCTTTCCAAGGCTGTAAAGTAACCAATGGCTTGCAAAGGAGATGCCCAAAGTCTTTTGTGTTCAGGACATTTTAGTCTCTGGCTGCCTCCAGCTCATGTTAACAGCCATGACCCTCTTAAAAGGAAGCATTTAGGCTCTCAGTCACAGTTATCTAAGGAAATTTGTTGGCCAGGCTTTTTGCCCTGGCCAGTCCTCAGTCCTCACATGCCAGAAAGCTGCTGAGTACTCACATAGTGCTGGCTGGGGAAAAACCTTTTCTCGTAGCCCAGCAGTTCGATGTGCCGGATGAAGGCGTCCCCCATTGCTGCCTCTGCCTGCAGTGTCCTGCTCCTGCCTGTCTGGGTGCTGTCCCCTCCCCTCTGCCCTCGCACAGCTCTGCTTCGTCTTAAAGCCCCGGGGAAGAGGAACTGTCGCTGCAATCGCACCCGTAACTGTTTACCCGCTGTGGTTTGTACTGAGTCGGTGTTTCCCGTGGCAAGTACCCAGCACAGCCCCTCCAGTGGCTCCAGGACTGAGGAGGAGATGAGCTGGGAGGCCTTCGGGATAACCAGGAGGGGCCTCTGGAATCAGAGACAGTGAAGGGTGAGAGCCATATCCAAAGGACAGCTCTGACTGCTGCCCCGTGATGACACAGGGTGCTGCAGCAGAGGGTCCAGGACAGGTGCCAGAGGCGCCTTTACCCTCTCTGTCAGAGCTGGAACGGCTGAATGAAGCATGTAACACACTCCCTGAGCCCCAGGAATGGCAGCACTGTGTTCTGTGTGGCTGGGAATGGCAGGTGAGGAATGTGAGGCACAGCACAGCCAGGATGGGGCAGCCACGGGCTCAGTGTGCAAGAGCCCCTCCCCTTGCATCACCATTTCCTTTCAGTCATTTGCAGCTTCCCCAAAATCTGCCACCAAAAGGTTCCCTTGAGGTCCCTGAGGACCTGAGACAGTCCCAGCCCTACTCATTACCTTACCTGAGCACAGGGCTGAATGGGAGGGGACCTCAGGCAGGGGGAAACCCCAGAGTGGGCTGGAGACAGAGCCCTGTGTCCCACTGGGAGAGTCTCTTGCTAAGCCGTTCTGAAATGCCAGTGCACCAGCTGCATTCATGTCCTCCTCCTTCTCCATCCTCAGCCCTGAGCAGAAAGACCTGAAGGGATGTGAGACCTGCAGGGATCAATTCCACACTGCTTGCAAGCAAAGGAGTACCCAGGAGTGCTTTTGTCCCCACCAAGGGCACCCTCAATTTCAATGGGCACCAGAGGTGGGCAGTCACCTGACAGAGCCAGGCCCTGCTCTCCACAGGATCCGTGGAGGAGCCCAGCTGTGGACACTCAGCTCCATCCCTGACTCTGCTCCATCCCCTCTGGAAGCCTGTGCCCAAGTGCAGCCGATGTCCCCTGCAGGCCAGCACGGTACCATGGGCTGGGTGTTAGAGCAAGCCCAGCCCCACACTCAGGCAGGAGCAGAGATGCCTCAGGCAGAGAGGCAGCAGCCCCTGTCCCCTGACCCTGGCAGGCAGCAGCTCCAAACCACAGCAGAGCTGACAGGGGCTCTCCCCACTGACCAGGAGCAGCAAACCCTGGCACTGCATCAGCCCAATGCCCTTGTTAGCTTGTGAAGACAAAAGCTTGCTCTGGCTGCATTAAAACCATCAAATACTAACTGTAGCCCTCCCCTGGAACTTGGGTGTGGTACTTGCAGCTGTGTTATAATAAAAGGTCATTTACATTCGGTTTCTTTTATTTTAAAATGGGGACTTCCCTATGTGCAAGGCAAAATGATACAACCACAGATATTAAAAAAACCATCCATTTAGGGCTGTGTGAATTCTGCTCTGTTAGTCACCAGATAACTGCTGCTTATGCAGAACACTATAAACTTTGTCATAAAAACTAATTTCAAAATTACAATTGTTTGAACTAAATTTAAAACTGCATTACAGACAGTACATTACAGGAAACCACTTAATTCACATGTTTCTTCCTGTTTCCTCATTCCTCATCTTGTGATGTGAGAAGTGAGAGGTTTTAGATGCCACCGTCCTTAGTTCACAGCGAAACACCNCACACTCAGGCAGGAGCAGAGATGCCTCAGGCAGAGAGGCAGCAGCTCCAAACCACAGAGGAGCTGACAGGGGCTCTCCCACTGACGAGGAGCAGCAAACCCTGGCACTGCATCAGCCCGATGCCCTTGTTAGCTTGTGAAGACAAAAGCTTGCTCTGGCTGCATTAAAACCATCAAATACTAACTGTAGCCCTCCCCTGGAACTTGGGTGTGGTACTTGCAGCTGTGTTATAATAAAAGGTCATTTACATTCGGTTTCTTTTATTTTAAAATGGGGACTTCCCTATGTGCAAGGCAAAATGATACAACCACAGATATTAAAAAAAATCCATTTAGGGCTGTGTGAATTCTGCTCTGTTAGTCACCAGATAACTGCTGCTTATGCAGAACACTATAAACTTTGTCATAAAAACTAATTTCAAAATTACAATTGTTTGAACTAAATTTAAAACTGCATTACAGACAGTACATTACAGGAAACCACTTAATTCACATGTTTCTTCCTGTTTCCTCATTCCTCATCTTGTGATGTGAGAAGTGAGAGGTTTTAGATGCCACCGTCCTTAGTTCACAGCGAAACACCACCCGTAATTCTGTGTGATGCACTGCTGAGCGTTCCATCAAATGTCTCACAGCTAAGACGTGTCCAGAAGAATGGACATGATTTTAGAAGAAAATTCTCAGAAGAGGAACATCCCATTTGAAAAAGCTGAGTTCTGTTGGTTTTGCACAGTCTGGTTTTTGGTAGCAGAGGAGCTACAGAGGTGGCTTCTGTGAGAAGCTGCTGGAAGCTTCCACCACGTCTGGCAGAGACAATCCCTGATGGCTCTGGAGATGGACATGCTGCTGGGCAAGGCTGGGCCAATTAGAGATGATGGTAACACCTCTGTNGCTCATGAGATTAGAACCACGTTGGAGAAGTTCTCAGAGAACTGTCTCTGCCATGGGAGGGACCTCATGGTCTCACAGGGGAAGGACTCCTCTCCCTGGGCAGTGAAAGAAAACCTTGGTGATGGACTGACCAAAACCCCCATGTGCTGTCTCCCTGTTCTGTCAGTGGGAAGGATGGAGGGGTTGGGGGGAAAAAAGGTGTTTTTAAGGACCTATTTTATTTCCCATTATCCTCTTCTGATTTTGATAGTAACAAATTCACTTTGTATCTCTAAGCCAAGCCTGTTTTGCCCTTGGAGTGTTTTCTCCCAGTCCTTATCTCAACTCATGAAGCCTTCATTAAATTTTTCTCTCCTCTGCCCAGCTGTGGCAGGGGAAGGCAAGTGAGCAACTTTTGTTGTGGGTGCCTGGCATCCGGCCAGTGTCAAACCCCAATGTAAGTTTATTGAGTTCATGAACTGATTCATGTTTTGGGAAACAAGGCTGGGATCTGAACACAGGATCCCATTTTGAGAGAGATGGAGAACATCCATGTCCTCCAGACCAAGCTGGCAGCAGTGCTCTCAGCAAGGCCCCACTGCTTTGGAGTGGGAACAGCACACACAGGACTTCAGAGGATGGATTTCAGTCAAGGTTGTTGAAGATGGAGTGCTAAAGGTTGAGAGTTTCTTAGCCAAATGGACCATCCTCTTTTTGGCACTGCTCCACCTAAAACTAGTACCAAAACCTCTCAGAATGTAAGAGCAGATGGAAGGAATGCCACCCTAATCTTTGTTCAAAATTGAATTTTGGATTTTTGATAGTTTAAATTTCAGCTTAATTCATTACAGAGCCAAGGGTGCCTTTCTTATGTCACTGGCAGCAGACAGCTGTTACACAATCACAGAAATGAGAGCCTGGCCTCTTCCTTGGCTGTGGGTCTCTGACAGGACAGACATGAAAAGAAACAAAGAAGAAGAGGTTCAAATTTTATATGTGGAAAACTTCAACTCTCAAGAGAAAAACACTGGCCAGCAACTGCATCACAGACATTTTGGAACTCAGCTGGTGGTTATGCTGTGAGAAAAGCCAGGGTGCCATATCTGAGGAATGCCCAGTTCCACCATGGACACCCTGAGTCCTACACTACTTGGATCCAAAATTCCCATTTAAGAGAAAGGAGCCAGCTAACTGCACAGGACAGGCTTTTAAAGTTCAGTAAAACATGGGAAATAAATACTTGTCTACTTCTTCGTCACCACAAACCTTCCCAGTTGGGACAAAAACTAGTCAGAGCTCTTAGAAGTTGTTGGAATTTCACGTATTCATTTATTTATTAGTACAACCAAGGCTTTTTAGGGCATATCTCATTTACTACTAGTTTGAAAATGAGTAAGATTTTCATACACAGTCAACATCTTAAATGTCTGCTAACTGTTAGGACTATAAGTAATTTCTTAATATAGAATTAATATTTGGGAGGTATAAATATTGGTGTAATTTTTTTATCAGACTAATTTCTCTCAACTGGATATAAGTCAAAATGTCTGAGACCAAAAAGAGCCTTCAGCATTGAGTGCCAACTCATTGCCAAATCAGCATTACTGCCCACCCAGCAGTAGGCCATTCACCATGCACACACACCATGTAAAGACTCCAGTCTTTTCAGCAAAACCATTGCAACCACTTTTACTTCATTTTTCTTTCAGCTCCTGCATACAAAATTTCAGTAGAGCCACTTTGCTGTTACACACTTGACAAGGCAATACCTGGAATTATTTATTTTCCCAGTTGCTTGGCTGTGACAGTGCCCTCACTTTGAGTCAGCACCGATGACTCCACCAGCAACAGACAGCTGGCAGGCAGCTGTGCTACAAGTGCCTCCTAAAGAGGGCTGTGAGTAAAGAAGGGATGAACCATCCTGCTTTTGCAGAGGGGGAAGTCAAGCCAGCTGAAACCTGGGGAAAGCTGCATTATCTCATTTCCCCGTTCTAAACATACCCAGGAGCAAGTGTGAAACCTGGTCCTGAACTACTGCTGGAGGTTCATCAGCTCAGCATGTCTGTTCAAGTGAGCAGCAGGCAAAGTGTTGGTGGTTACAATGTGGGCAGTGCCCACATGGCTGGGTTAATAGGCAGTGAGCAGCTGGACTCATTCCCTGGGGCTGGGAACTGCTGTCTGCTGAGGCAGGAAGGCAGCATGGCACCAGTCACCACCAGCTCCTCTGTGGAGAGAAGGAAGGCAGGACCAGGATGAGCTTTTTCAAAGTGCCTCAGCATGGAGTTAACCCTGTCCCTGCTGACATCACCAGCACAAGGTCCCAGTACTGAAGTGAGAGCACCTAGATCTATCTGCATGTTGTGAAACACAAGCAGATGTCCTATAGGTCTCCCTTATCTCCAGAATGACAGAAATGTGCTGCTCTGAATTCTCCTGCTGAATTTCGTGTTGCTCCCAGGGAACAGCCACTGCACTCAATTGAATTTAAGGCTTCAAAATTTTCCTTGAAGATACAACCACCTCAGCCACCCAGAGCTGGATTTTGGTCTCAAAGGCATGACTGGACCTTACTTCTTTGCTGGCAGGAAATAACCATGCTGCAGCATGTTCCACCTGCCTAGAGAATTACTGCTAGGACTTGATTTGTTGTAAAAGACATAACTGTATACTGCATAGACTGTCATGAAAAACAGCAGAAATGTCTTTATTTCTTCATCAGGGAGTATGATTTACCATTTGTGCATAATCATCTCAAACTCATGCCTGTAAAAGAGAAACCTTTACAAATAATCTGCATTTTTAGAGATTACCATATGGCCAAAACTTTACATCTCTTATGGTTTGTGAAATTTGGAAAAAAAATTATGTACGTAATTCTTACATGTTGTGGCACATAACCAGGACTACAGGGGACTTAATTTTATTGTTGTATTCACAGAATATTCTGAGTTTTTGACATGATTGGACTTAGAGCAGGCTGTAGTATGTTTGCATAACCAGTTCTACATGAACAGAGGAGCCTCCCCACTGCCTTCAGCTGAAAAGCTCTCACACAAGTCCACACAACTATTCCCTGTGGTGGGACTGCAAGACCAAACCCATCATATATGAACTGTGTGATACTCTGATACAACATGTACTTCTTTGAATTAACAGAATAAACTATGATGGGGCTTAATTTCAGTTGGTTCCTAATCCACACACTGGAATACTGACTATTTCAGTCTCATTAATGCATACTAACCATCAAGTGAATCAGTTTATCTTTTATTTAGGAAAAAAACAAATGAATTGTCATAGATATAATAGGAAAAATTACCTCAAATATACAGATAATATTATCCAATGCACCATTACAGTAATAGCTGAAAATTAACATGGAGGGGTTTTCCTCCAAAGTAAACAAATGGAAATCTTTGCAGGAATTTTTCATTACAAAAGTTAGGATGCATTCAGGTACAGTGAAAATCATCTTTATTGGAAAATGTAGCAGCCTCACTTAAGTCCCTGTTGATTTCAATCCTTGTCATCTCCCCAGCATTGCTGCATTGAATTTAGTCCTTAAAATATATTCCAAAGTAAACTCAGACATTACAAATCTACAGTCATTCGTTGCTTTAGGTCAATTCACAGAACTGCTGAAAAAGTAGACATTTCTATATAATAGTACAAAAGGGTTTGTATAGAAGATATTCTCTTATACAATTATATTACACAGCTCTAGATAGGACGAGCAGACTCTTCTCAGAACGGGAAGCTTCTGACTAGATAAGAGAAATTTTAAAAAAGTAAGTTAGTTTCATTGAAACCTTGTGTCTTATTACAACTATGAGCAGTTTGTATTCTATTTTCCTGTTCTTTAGGCCTAGATTCAGCAAGCATGCAGAAGCTGAAATTGCTCTCAATAAATATGAGATTAAATGTGTGCTCGAGTGGTCTCTGTCAGAATTTAGAACAAATATTTATTTTAGTATAAATTCAGTGTATGGCCTAAAGCATCCAAAACTCTGAACCACTGCAGCATCAAATTGTGCAGCCATTGCTCAGACAACATTTCTGTGACCTTTAATTGACAAGTGAGATGGTTTTTTGTATCTCACTGGCTGTAGTGTGTCCCATGACAAATCAAAGCTTTTCCTTCAGTATATTTTATCCTGCCACATTCAGTTTGATGAGAAATACCTCCAACACAGACTTCACTGGTTTAATAAGACCACTGTTGCTGTGCCTGTAGTGCTCAGGGCACAGACAGCTGGGGTGCTGTCTGCAACTTCCTACCACATCATTTCACTGTCCCAATGCCACCTCCTGTGTCCTGGGCTGTGTTCATGTGTGGATGGAGGGCCAAGGCTGTCCCTCAGCTCCAAAAACTTAGATGGTGCCAGGAATGAAACCTAGAGGCTCCAGGCTCCCTTAGCCAATGCTCCATTTCACTTTATACTAATCAAATTAAATTGCTGAAGTATCAAACACTGCATAATGAGGAAGATATTTGGGTCTCAGTATTACCAAAAAACTGAAATGGGAAGAAGTACTACAATTTTCTTTGAATGAAGCACAGAGACTCCAAACCATGTGGGTCAGCATTTCAGATTTCGTGATGACAGCATTGCTAAAATTGCTCTCTACCACAACAAAATTGTAATTTTTAGGAACAAGTGACATTAACAATAGAGTAAGAGGAAGATTTGGACATTTGGGGATTGTAAATTAAACTAGGCTTTTCATAAAAGTTTAATTTAGGAAGAGAAAGAAAACTTTTAGAGGAGGTTGTTTTGTCATCACAGTTAATAGCTTTACTGAGTGTCCCAAGCTCAGACAATACTGCAATCATAGTGAAGAGCTTTCCTGCTCAATTACAATTTGGAAATATGTGTGCATTACCAAGAATAATGATGCTTTTTCACTCAATCATATCAGAGCTTTTCATAAACACTAATTCTCTCAGCTTTCAGTTGCTCTGCTTCTGAGGTATGTGATTACCATCATAATTTTAGGCCACATTTTTCTACGGCTTCCTCACAAATTTGAACACAGTGTGCTTTATATTGTATTTGGATAAGAAAGTGCAAAACATCTGACCTATTATATGTGGGAACTAAGACACATAAAATAATTCAAACCAAAAGTACTGGCAGCTCCCAACTGGCACCTTCATCTCTCCTTTCCCCAGCCAAAAATATAAAAATATTATTCCACCTGACAGGTGTTGACTTCAAGAAAAATTAAATTCTTTTACCCCGTATTCATGAGGTCTATGATGGCAGGTCTGGATCTTGCTTTATTTGAGGATTTTCTTCTGTTTTTGTGTTATCTGTTAAAAAAAAATAGTAGTGAATGAAAAAAGTGGAACTTCCCCACCAGTTCCTCCATAATTGCAGAAGTTTTCCCTGCACTACACCAACTAGGGACACACATTTTAAAAAGGTGTATGAACATTTAGAAGCTGTATTGGATCAAAGTAAAGTTGCCCAACCACATTTACTTTAGTTATTTCACAGCCCAAAGCTAAGTCCACTCAGACTAAGACAGGTGATGTGTGTGCAGTTCCAGATGCACTCTAGCAGGGCTTACAGAGCTTGGCAGCAGGCAGAAATTCCATCCAGACCCCACTGCCAGGTATGCAGGCAAAGTTTACTTGGCTGTACATGCAGACATGCACACATTTGAGTTAAGCAGACATAAATAAAGGGATACTGAATTGCCTTTACACACTGCCCCCACTAATGTTTCTTCCCACTCACTCATCATCTGTAAAAATCAAATCAAGGAACACATCAATGACACAGCTTGAAGAAAGCAGAGGCACTTTCCATGAATGTTTAACAGCTATTAAAGTGTTGCACACCCATCTCAAAATGAAATGGCTCATCATGAGCACCTTATACCTAGGACACGACTGCTAGTGACATCTGCCAGTGAGATGCAGAACTCCACACCCCACCCCTCCTGCCAGGACACGAGTCACACTCTGCATCACCTGGTAGTACTGTGGCTGTTGCTGGTGCTGATGGTGCTGATGGTGCTGAGGGTGCTTTATTGATTCTTAGCCATTCAACTTCGTCTAGCAGCTCTAAGAATAGACATGATCATTGTTTCACTTCACAATTAAAAATAGTTCACATGCAACACAAGGACAACCTTTGAATCTGTAAATCCTGAAACTGGTCACATGAACAGGTTACTAACACTGTGATTGAGATGCCATTCAGTTTTTTTGTTACAGGAAAAACATTCCCTGTCGTGCCTGGGAGCACCAAAAATTTGCTCTTAAGTTTCCACATGTTCTTCAGATGAAGAATAAAACATCATACTTATGAGCAGTTGGCTCAGAGCCTTTCAGTCGTTCACCCTGGTATCCATCAGTAGAAGATCATTTTGATCATAATTAGTGGACACAGACAATCCCCAAACCTCATGTGGTCCATGACCAATCTGCTCCCCCAGTCCCAACACAGGCTGACAGCTTAAGCTGAACTAACATCAGTTCAATGGACTCCTTCATTTCTGACTGAATTCCCTGCAAATACTATTACACATTTACTTGCCTGGAAGTACTTATGCTGTTTAAATGTAAATTTATCCCCCTGCCCTCAAGTTAACTATACATACATGTTTAGTCAGGAAATCCTAATGAGAAATACACAGTCAAGAGTTATACAGAGACCTTAACAACTCGGGGCCTGTGCCACTAAGACACAATGTAAAAAATGAATCTTGGTAGGTTGCAAAAATATATTTGTCATCAGTGTCTCATAAATACTTACGATCGTTAATCACAAGTCCTGGAAATGGTCTGGAAAAAAAAAAAATTATTGATTCTAAAATACACTGCATGGTATTTCCTCCAAATGTAACCTCCCCGTATCTTCTACAACAGAGGTCATGCAAAAAAATTTAAAGAAGTTAATTAAAACAGAAGGAATAGCAGCTCTTGGACACTTTGGTTCTTCAAAACTAGCATTTTGAAAAGTAACGTATATGGGAAGAGCTAAACCCTTTCCTCAGGCACTGCTACTTAGCAAGGAGTCACCTCTTCTTCAGGGCTCAATTCAAAAACACGAAGTCCTTTTGGTTAGAATATGTCATGATTAAGGGTTGAGAATTCAGACCCCTAAGTAAAATCTGTTTAAGAAATTTCTCTCTCTAAAGATAAACTGAAACTTTTAAACTCTTGTGAAGTCATTTATGATTTGAGAAGTTACAGAAACTGACCAATTTTTATTTTCAACTCCTGATTAGAATGATTCCAAAGTTTGATCTGTTCTGCTTCAAGCATACAAATTAACACTGGAGATGTATGTGTGTGTCTATGTATGCCTATGGAGATATACACATACAAATGAAATTCCCTTATACTGTAATTGGACAATATTCTGTTTTTAAATATTGAATAGAAACCAATGAGCTTTGGACTTGCCTCAAAACTTGATATTATGACTGGGAAAGCAAGGCCCAAGAAACTGTAGGACTTTTGTACACATTATGATTAGATTTTAACTCAAAAGACAGCTTGCTGTAATATGCAGTATTAGTAATAATGTCTTTTGTCATATTGAATTGGACATGTCCTCCTTCATTCATGCTAGGAACATCTGGGCTTCATTTGACCTGATATATTGTTATTCAAAAAGAGTCAACACCTATTTAAAGATGTACTACAATTTCTATTCTCTCACATTTGTTCCAGCTATGGGGCTGTATTCACAATCTAATTAACAGCAACTACATACCTAATGATAGTAAACTTTATAGACTCTGGTGATTCCAAAATCTTCCTCATTGAGCTCAATTCCAGATAACTGGGTGCTTTAAATGCCACACCTGGAGGCATTCCATCCACCAACACGCTGCCAGGGTTGTTAGTGATTTTTCTGTATGGAACTTTCACAGGAAAATTCATACCAATGGCTTCACCTAAGTGAGAGAGGTCATGTTTATTTTCAAACCTACAGTATTTATGATTACACTGAAGAAAAAGTCCTCAGATGATTATGAAACAAAATTCAAGCCATGCTTTCTATCAGATCTGAAACTATGAAAATTCACTTGGCAATGAAATGATTACAGTGTTATAAATGAGGTTTTGGATTACACTCATGGACATCACTATGAGAGCATTAGTCACAACTCCAATTCTGACAGTTCAACATATGAAGAACGCAGATTCTGCTCTTAGAGAATGGGATAGAACAGGACATAAAAGGAGATAGCTACATGAAGGAAAACAAAGCATTTCCTGCAATGCTATGAAAAGCAATTCAACATAGCACAAGTGAAAGAACTTCAGATAAGGAAACCCAAGTCATTACTACTGTACAATGCAAAGTAAAAAAAAACAAATGAAACTATACACAGCGAAAAGGTTAAACTGCATTTTTAAAATTACTCCAATCCCAAGTATTCAGAGGTCAGGATTAGGAAGCCCTGAGAAGAACCATGGACTGCCAGCAAAATAAATACTTCACCCATGCTGACACAGAAAACAGGAAAAGGGAAGGGGAACCATGAAGCAATCTAGGCTCTAAGGACTTTGTTTAAAACACCAAACTGCCTACATCACTTACAAAAAGTTCTTTTTGGAGTCAAAGCACAACATTCATATCCAATTCTCAAACAGGTTCATTTTAATGACCATATGTATAATTCACTGTGAGGGAATATTCATTCAGTAACTTCAGTATGAACAACATTAATTGCACTCACACCTATATAAAAATGGGGAGTAAGAAGCAATTACCAAATTTCTGGCTAAAAAGATCATTTACTTGCTCTCTCAATTGTCTGGCATTTTCTGATCTTGACAGTCGCTCACTTTCATCACCTGGAAGAAATTGTTAGAATAGCATGAAAATTAAGCACAGATTTTTCCCTGTGAAGATTGTTTATCCCTGCATGTTTACTCAAAGCAGGTACACACCCAAGAGTTTCTAAACAGGCACTGTCTTTGTTCCTTATTTTAGCAGTAACATCGAATTGTAGAAATACACAAAAAAAGATGGTTGCTAAGAAATTACAGAATCCTAGAATGGTTTAGTTTGGAAGACACCTTAAAGATCAGCCAGTTCCAAATCCCTGCCATGGGCAGGGACACCTTCCACTAGATCAGATTGATCCAAGCTCCCATTCAGCCTGA
Source organism: Illadopsis cleaveri (assembly GCA_013399915.1). Taxonomy (NCBI): domain Eukaryota; kingdom Metazoa; phylum Chordata; class Aves; order Passeriformes; family Timaliidae; genus Illadopsis; species Illadopsis cleaveri. Next base: position 188,353 of record VXBB01013032.1, read on the forward strand.
CCCTGAACACTTCCAGGATTGAATCTAGAGATGTCTAGAGATGATTTTGTAAGGTAAATTAAACCAACAAATTGTATTTTACTTTCTTACAGAACATAGAATGGTATGTAAAGGTAAAAGCAAAGTGATCGTTCAGTAGATGGCCATTGCAGGCAACAAAAAAAGCAATAATTGGTGTTAAGACAAAGCAATTCAGCCTGCAAGGTCATTCAGTTCAGTTCAAGTACTGACATCTGGAAGTTGCCAAGAACTGCAAATCAATATTTCATTCATTGCATCATAAAAATGTGGATACTTCTTAACAGGTGGTTGGACTAAGAATATTCTAGAGATGTCACTGATGAGATATATTAATGAGTGTTAGGTAATTAACATCTCAGCAAAACCAAAAGGTAACTTATGTTCTCTCTTGACTGTATTTCAGCAAACCAGCTTGACTAGGAAAAAACTTTATCAAACTACACAGATATCATGAAGAATATAAGCACAAGTAGTATGATGTGAAACCAGCCAGTGTACACACCTGGTATGGTGACTTGAACGATGTTTAGGTCTTCAACTCCTTCAGCTTTGTTCACTACTGTGGTTTTTGAGGTCCTTGCTGTATCAGCTTTACTGCAGGAATTATTTCTTCCTAAGAGGATTAATTTAGAAAACATTTATAGAGAGCTCAAAATCTTCAGTCTCATCTATAAAGAAAATATTGCAAAACAACAAATATTGGCAAAGTTTTCAAAGAGGACCTAGTTTCAGTTTCAAAATGGGAGCATTTATTCCATGATCTACCTACCTACCTGACACAATTTTCTACTGGCTATCTGCACTCTTGTCTCTGGTGCATGTGTCATTTAGATGACCTACATACTAGGAGCAAATAATTCATCTCTAGACCTGAATAACTCATGTGAATCCTACATTACTGGCTGCATTTTGATATAACGTAGAAAAGAATATATTAGAGGCACAATTTTTGTGAATAACTTAAAAAAATTAATACTCCCTTGTTAGAGCTATATTTAAGCTGTAACTGGTAAGTGCTTTTACCATCTTAAAAACAAACAAGGAAACACACCAAGCAACTGCAATGTAGAATAAATTTTTCAGGAATTTATTAACACCATGCTGCTTTCATAATTAATATTTAACCCTTGAAATAAACTAGAAAGTTAAGCAGTTGCAAAACTCACTTTGGGGGCTTGTATCAGAACTTTCTTTGATAGCTTCCTTGAACTTCTCAGGCCTGCAAACAAATTGAACATTTTAAATACAGTAATAAAATGATAACATCAACATTAAAGAAAATCCCATTTTCTATAAACAGTAACTAAGTGATATCCTCTCAGCCAAACAGACAGTCAAGAATGCAATGACTGAGAGGCTCCATAACTTCACAGAATCTCAGAATCTTAGACTGGTTTGGGTTGGAAGGAACCTAAAGCCCATACAGTTTCTTGCCCCTGCCATGGGCAGGGACACCTTCTACTAAACCAGGTTGCTCAAAACCCCATCTAACCTGGTGTAGAACACTTCCAGGCATGGGGCAGCCACAGCTTGTCTGGGCAACCTGGGTCAGGGCCTCGCCAACCTCCCAGTGAAAATTTCTTCCAAATATCTAATTTAACCCTGCTCTCTGTCACTTTAAAGCCATTCTCCCTTGTTCTACCACTACATGTCCTTGTAACTTCTCTTGCCACTGTTTCTGCACTGGCACAGGAGTATCTAAACCCACTCCAGGCAAAAGAAAGAAAATTCTTACAGCCCTGATTAAAATAATCTCCACTCCTAGCTCTCACTACACAACCAGCAAGCTTTATGAGTAGCCCACATAAGTGCTCCTTGCAGTAGGAGCTACAACAATGACGTGATAATTGTGATGGATTAAGAAATATGGACTTGCTCTTCCACTCACAACAAAGTCTAGGAGTCTTTCAGAACAAAGAGATTATTGGATCTTGTTCCACTTGCCCAAGAGCTTTCTGACCATTTCCTTAAGTACTAAAAATATTCCAGTATGTATTTTATAGAGCAATTTAGTAACTTGGCAACACAATTTCATTTTTCGGTCTACATTTCAATTCTCATAGAACAGATTGTCAAAGATACATGGGAGCCTTACTTTTTAATAATAAATCTTATTTTGGATTTATTTCTCAGGATCTTCTCTAGTCTTGGAATCCCAAAAGTTGCAGGCTGGCGGAAGGGCACGCCCTCAGGTAATCCCTCCACGTAGAAATCCGCAGGGGAGGAATCAAACAGTGCATACGGCACCTTCACCGGCTCGCTGAGTCCCAGCGCTTCCCCTGGAATGCAACAGGGCAGGGAAGGCACCAGGTGGGTAACTGATGTGCACAGAAATAGAATATCTCTGGTGTAGCAGGATGCCACACTCGAGTCCATATGTAGGAGGATCGGACCCGCAGACGGAACAAGGCAGGCAGCAGCATATGAAGGGAAAGCTAATGATACTTTATTCTAAATTCTTCTTCTACATTCTCTATTCTTTATCAACAATCCAACTCCATATATACAGTTTGTACAATGGCAAGAGATTGGTCATTTAGGTCACCACCTCTTCAACCTGGATGGTGAAGACCACCATCAATCAATTCTCCTCTCAGAGGAGAAATATGAAAAACATCTCTAAAAATATACATTGTTGATGTTGAGACTGCGTGAGAATCTACTTTTAAGATTCCAAACACTCAGAATGAAGAAAGCTGAGGGCAACACTCTGGTGTAAATGAAGTAGAGTAGTTGGCACACACATATTCTATTAGGTAGAATCAGCAGGCTTTGCCTTTTTTTGGTGACAGCTATGAGGATGCAGGAAGAAAATTAACAGTTTCAAACGTAACTCATTCTGTTGCAGTAATCTCACCATAATTTGCTGAAAATTAGTAATTTACAGCCAGCTCATGCCACTGGCTTGGTCTGCATACAAGGCTATCCTATTTGTATGCCACTTTGTTGAAGGCAATGCATTCTGCCTCTTTCTCTTCTAGAGAACAGCACCAAGGGAGGTGAGATTAGTGCTCTTGTTCAAAATCTTGCACTCAGAAGAGTAATGGGAAGTTATATTACTTCCAAAAGTCACTAATTTCCAAACAGCCTGCACTAGAAGAAGTGCTGGAATATAATGGAGTACATTTCTCCAGACGCCACCCATAACCTGTTTTGAGTCATGCAGAGTCATACAAAGTCCCATTTATAAGCAGAGTGATGAAAGCCTAAAATGATGTGCCAGTATGTGGGATCACTCTGTCCGTGGATCATTAAAAAAACTGTAATCCAACTACAACTTCTCCATTTTCAAACCCGAGTAAAATAACTAGTGGAACTGTGACACTGGGTTGCAAGTGCATGAGAATGAACTCAGATGGGAAACTGTAAGGTACACAAGGACTGCAGGACCTCTTGAATAAACATATGAGCACCTCTCATGCATCATGTATGTTCATAAGAAAGGCATCTCAGTAAAAAAGAATCAATAAACATACCACATTTTTCATTAAAAAGATTTTCAACCTTCTGCTTTAAGTCATTGATTTTGGCATTCCACGCCTCTGCCAGGAAGAAATTGGAAGAATTAGAACAACACTCACACAATGAATCAGTATTTGAATAACATTTTAGTAAATGTTTAATAAATTACTATGCTTGATAACCAATTTACTACAGCAGTAAAAATCTCCAAAATGGCTTTCATTCTGCAAAACTATATCCACATCAATCCTCATTTTCCTGAAGCTTTGAAAGATACTGCCACTAGATAAAACAAAGGTGATTAAAAGAGAAATTAATCCAAGAGTGATCCAAATTTACTATCAGATAGCAAAAAATTTACTCATCTGAACCAGCACTCAGACTAGTGGCAGAAAGTTCCTCATATGTTCAGTGATGCAGCCCTGAAACACATGCCTCTCTCCTGAGAACTTTAACCTCTAGCACAGTTTCTACTTTAGTGGTGAAATTAAATGTCCATCTAGACAGGCATTTTGTTTCTGACAGCCACCAGAGCAATTACTAAACCTGGTGTACTTGTGGCTGCACTATGTGGGCCATGGCTGGTCTACAAAACTAAAACCTCAGTCTGAAGTTTAAAAAAGTTGCAGATAAAAAAAAAAAAGCCTAAGTCCAACAGCTACAGGAAAGTCCAAGAAAACTGTATGCAATTCTGAATACGAACACCACCCGTGCCAAATTCATTCTCAACTGGCTCAGGAGGAGTGAATAATTCCTTTCTTATAATTTTATGAGCATACAGCTAAAAAGAAAGCATAGGGGATAAAAAAGACAAACCAAATAACAACGAATTCCCACACAAACATAAGCAAATAAACTCAGAATGTAAGTATGCAGAAAAAAAGGTTTACTGAGACACAGAACTACTTACAGCTACTTTGAATGCAGTCACTCATCTCACTTGACAATGAAGAATTTTTCTGGATTGCAAATTGACCCTGCTTTCAATTAGAGATTCCTGTTCCAGAGCACTGCACTAACAGGCCTGGGCCTCCATGGCCAAAAAACTCTGGCCTACATTCATGAACACACCTACATGACTTTCAGTCCTGTCCAGCTTTTCCTTTACTGATTTTCCGGAACTGGAGAGGTCAATCATGGCAATCATGCATCATCAGCTCTGACAGGTCATGGCTTACTAATATTAGTTCAAATCCTTCCTCGTCCCTATATCTCACCTAGGCATCTCTGCACAGTGATGTCAATATCTCAAATTTGTGGAGGGCTTATGAAATTTATGCACAGTATCACCTCTCAGCTGTGTTTATGCACTTTGCATCAGGAAAGTTCTTTAAGGGTCTGCAGCACTGTACAGTAAGAGACTAGGAAAAATCTAAAACTGACTCTGCACCTGAATCACAGATCTAATGGATCAGAACACTCAATATATCATCCAGGATTTCTCTAATGCAGATTACACTGCATCATGAAGAACTGAATGTACACAAAAGTGAGAACTTCAGTCATTCACTAACTGTACATCAGAACATGAATATCAAAACGTCTGATATGTCATCTAGATGTTCCACACCAACATTAAAGGAATGCATGTGTGCTAATTCCCCCAACACTTACCAAAAGAAAACTCTCTTCCTTGTTGCTTCGCATTTGTACTGGGGCCATTGGTTTGAGAATTAGTTTGAACATTTGTTGTTTGTGCCTTTTTAGGACCTATGAAGAGACATTACATATATAACTCAGAGGGCAGAACCAAGACATCACACAAAAAGAAAAATGCATCAAACTTGATTACTAGAAAAATCTTCAATTCTGAAACAAGAGTAGAATTTTTAAAAAAAGCCTTTAAGAAGTTCTAGAGTTGTATTTAAGTATTTAATGCTACTGACCACGTCTGTCATTTCTCTGCTCTGGACTACATCAGTTCCCACAGCTCTGCTTGGAATAATGGCCCAAGCAAGCTGTCAAACTGCAACATTTTACTTAAGCATCATCTACACAGTATCCAGTTTGTTTCAGAAATGGAAAATGAAGTTGAAGTGCATCTGAAGCCTTGAAGTGTAACAGAGTTTGCTACATGAGGTGTATGTTACTTAATGGCTATGAAAGCTTAGAAGAACAGAAAATATCAGAAGAATATAATAAAAGAACATCAGAAGAATATTTAAGGGTATTTCTTCCATACTGTCATCAATAGTAACTTCAATCTCCGGAACACTTGAAGTTTCTGAAGAACTTTGTGACCTTCTGGAATTCTTTGGAGTAATTCCTGGAAGCCAAAAGAACACAAGGTGTAAGCACAAATCTTGCACACCTAACAAAGGAACAGCTGTATTCTAAGAATTCTAACAGACTGAACTAAGTAGAGTCTGCACAGTAAAACCTGAACAGTACAGTGACATTTCCAATCTTAAAAAGTAGGTTTAGTGCTCTTGAAAAAGACACACCTAGATTTTCCACTAACTCAGAATGTAAGACTTTGTTTTTTCTAAGTGTGAAGGATAGTTTTGGTACTTTTTATTATCTAAAACCCAAAAAAATCACTAACATCTGAATTTTCTACAGACAAAAGATTCTTTTATTCTTTTCTTATAAAACCCCATTATTACTTACTGCAGTTCACAATCTTCAGTTCAAAATGACTGAAGCCATTAAAAGTGAAATAGAAGTTGTCAAAATTGACTAAATTCCATTTTCTGTACTAGAATAGTCAAGTAAAAAAGCAGATACATTTATGGTTTGAGTGTCTTTCTCAAAAAATAGCAGATTTAGAGGCTACTACACTAGATCATCCCAAATAATGCCTTTTATTTACAACACCTGTATTTTTCAACCACAAAAATCTCTCAGTCTGCTAGGGAAGCAGAAAGGAAGTATTTACAAATGGATGGCAGCAAATAATATTTAATTGTTTACCTTTTGTCTTTAGTTTACTAGCCAGTCTTAGAGGCAAATGGGGAATGATAAGCTCAAGCCTAGAAATTGAACAGAACAAATCCAATCAATTGCAAGACAAGTCATACAGCAAAATGTTACCAATTTCTTGGAATTCAATTGAGTTCCAATTCACATAACATCAGCTCTCTACAATGGATGACTCTCCATCTACTATAACCACAAAAAAAATGGAAAACATAAAGCTGTATTTTCTATTCTGCAATTTTCTTCCGGGTTTACTTCAAGCAAAAAAAAATACAGAAAAAGGAAAGAAAAAGAAGCAACAAAGCTTCCAGGTACAAGACCATTTCCCCCCCTCAATTACTGATGCACAAAATGCACAATTTATACATCTACAGAAATTTAATGAGGAATATATGTCCTCGTATGAGATCAAACTTATGTACAAAATATTCTTTGTGTTTCATGGAAGCAGAGTTTAGATAGCATTTAAAGCCTAGAGTTTCTGCGAATAAAGCCAAATAACTGCAAAATCAGAGGTAAAAGTAACTGGATCACAAACTGACTTCTTAATAGTAAATTTGATTTTGTCACTCCCCCGGATGATCCTTTCAAGGCGTGGAATTCCAAACCACGTGGGACTCCGGAAGGGGACTCCGTCTGGCAAGCCTTCAACGACCAAGGAAGTCGGGTGTGATTCAAATACAGAATAGGGAACGTTCACTTTTGTAGCCTCTGAAAGACCCAGAGCTTCGGCTGAAAATAAAGATTGAATTATAGATTACGAACTTAAATGGGTGGAATTTTATCTCATGTGATTTTAAGAATCTTACAGAAGCTCTGCTACTCAAAGCTAACGAGCCCACTGCAAAAAAAAATAGAAATATTTAAATACATTTAAACAGATTCCCTATTATTTCCTGTGGAGTAACTGCAAATGGGAACCTGGCCCATCTTGTTACAGATAATATCTAATACAGGCCTGCAGTGCCTAATGTTATATTTTGAGAAGTTCATCCAAAGCTTTTGTACAATCATCTTGTCACACAACTGGAAATATTACGGCCTAGGGTGCTCTTACAAAAACATTTACATCAGTTATAGGACAGAGTAAGTAAAACACAGGCAAGAGGAGTCAAGATTTCCATATCTGTCCTCATATACTTCTGATGCTTAAGTAAATACAGTAACATTTAAACAGAAGAGTTTTAAAATGCAGCAGCATTACTGAACAGTTCATTTAGCATTTAACTTACCAAACTTCACACGAAATATATCTTCTACTTGGTTTCTTAGCTTTGTGATCTTGGCATTCCAATCATCTTTCACTGAAAACCAGAAATAGGTATCAGAGAATCACCCAGCTCTAGATACAGAGGTACATTTGAACACACTTCTTTCAACATAAGAACATGAAAACTAACAACAAATTTACATCTGATTAGACAGGGACACACAATGAGTAATGATTATTAATAGCAGCTTAAATGACACATGTAATTACCTCTACATAATCAAAAATCTGGTTAAATGTAGTTACAAATTTCAAACACTGACCCTAGCAGAACAACTTGTTCTTCAGAGCCTTCAGATGCAGGATGAAATTATTTTAGTGGTTCTTACATAACTGGAATTCGACAAATTAATCATAGTGTATAATGACATTCTTTAGAGTAGAACATGAGGATTTAAAGAATGTTTTGCTAAACATTTTGATTAGCATTTAAAAAATCATCTTCAGTCCTATTCTCTATTGTAAATAAAAGCCAATTATAGGAGTGCTAGCCAGTGCAGACAATTTGTAGCTTAGATAGAGAAGAAAGAAAAGGATGTCCAATAAAAAGCACTTTTGTTTTCTAACGAACAGCATTGTAGGGGTTTTGCATGGCCTGGTTTTTGGTACCAGGGGGGTTACAGGGATGGCTTCTGTGAGAAGCTGCCAGAAGCTTCTACCATGCCCTGGTGGCTCCAAAGGTGGACAAGCCACAGGTCAAGGCTGGGCCAATTAGAAATGGTGGTAATGCCTCTGTGATAAAAGATTTAAGAAGATGAACAAAAAAAAGTGGTGGCGCAGTTGTAGTTTCTGCCAGAGAAATGCAGGGCGAGAACACGTGAGAGGAACAACTGTGCAGACACCAAGGTCAGTAAAGAACAAGGGGGAGGAGCTGCCCCAGGCACCAAAGCCAGGATTGCCCTGCAGCCCGTGGTGCAGCCCATGGAGAGGCAGCTGTGCCCCTGCAGCCATGGAGGGCATGGGGAGCAGAGATACATCTGCAGCCCATGGAGGAGCCCATGCCAGAGCAGCTGTGAGCCTGTGGGAAACCCATGGAGAGAGGGGCCCTGCTCCCAAGCTGGAGCAGCCTGTCCTTGAAGGACTGCCCCCTGTGGAAAGGAAAAGTGACCCACGCTGCAGCAGTTTGAGGGGGGCTGTTGCCTGTGGGATGGACTTGTGTTGCAGCAGTCTGGGGAAGGTCTGGTGCTCATGAGATGGATCCACGTCAGAGAAGTTTGCAGAGAACTGTCTCCTATGGGAGGGACCCCATGGTGCAGCAGGGCAATGACTTCTCTCCCTGAGCAGCAGGAGAAGCTACGGGTGATGGACTGACCATGGCCCCCATTCCCCTGCACAGCTGAGGTATGAGGCAAAACTGCAAGGAGGGAGGGCTGGGGGGAAGATATTTTTAAGGGTTAATTTTACTCCTCATTATCCTGCTCTNAAGAAGATGAACAAAAAAAAGTGGTGGCGCAGTTGTAGTTTCTGCCAGAGAAATGCAGGGTGAGAACACGTGAGAGGAACAACTGTGCAGACACCAAGGTCAGTACAGAACAAGGGGGAGGAGCTGCCCCAGGCACCAAAGCCAGGATTGCCCTGCAGCCCGTGGTGCAGCCCATGGAGAGGCAGCTGTGCCCCTGCAGCCATGGAGGGCATGGGGAGCAGAGATACATCTGCAGCCCATGGAGGAGCCCATGCCAGAGCAGCTGTGAGCCTGTGGGAAACCCATGGAGAGAGGGGCCCTGCTCCCAAGCTGGAGCAGCCTGTCCTTGAAGGACTGCCCCCTGTGGAAAGGAAAAGTGACCCACGCTGCAGCAGTTTGAGGGGGGCTGTTGCCTGTGGGATGGACTTGTGTTGCAGCAGTCTGGGGAAGGACTGGTGCTCATGAGATGGATCCACATCAGAGAAGTTTGCAGAGAACTGTCTCCCATGGGAGGGACCCCATGGTGCAGCAGGGCAATGACTTCTCTCCCTGAGCAGCAGGAGCAGCTACGGGTGATGGACTGATCAGGGCCCCCATTCCCCTGCACAGCTGAGGTATGAGGCAAAGCTGCAAGGAGGGAGGGCTGGCGGGAAGATATTTTCAAGGGTTAATTTTACTCCTCATTATCCTGCTCTGATTTTGTTAGCAATAAATTCACCTTATATCTCTAAGTTGAGCCTGTTTTTGCCCATGGTGGTATTTGATGAGGGATCTCTCCCAGTCTTTATCTCAAGCCATGAACCCTTTGTTATATTTTCTCTCTGCTGTTCAGCAACAGAGAGGAGTGAGTGAGCAGTGGGTGCCTGGCATCTGGCCAAGGTCAACCCATGGCATCATACTTCATTACTTTTCATTACAACTGACAAATAACAATTAACTGCTACTGAGCCAAACTGATACCAAGCTGTCAAAGGCATGCAGAAAGGAAGCTATATAGATTTTTTTTTTTTGTTTCCAAATCATACTTTTGATTCATATATTACCTATTTTGCTTATTTCTAGTGTCTTATACTTCCACAGCAAGATGCATTGGGGTTTTTTTTCAGTCTGGCATATTTATTTGATAGATTTCACAGGTATTTAACACCTGCATGTGTGTTTATAATTATTCACATGTTTTAGTCCTAGTGAGAAAGGAATCAGACTGACTAATTAACTTCAAAAAATTGTTATTCACAAACTGTCTGTTGATGGCACAGGATTACTATTTTCCAAAATAATAATGTTTTGCTTGAAAAAGTCTAATATTCTTTAGCAACATTAAGTTTGTGTCTGCAGTAAGAAGATCCTTGCCTTTGTCTGGGAAAGTGGTTTTCACTGGGCTCTAAGTCCAGGAGAACATTTGCTGTGTTAATCTCTCTGACATTAGACCCTGGACCCCAGCAAGCATGGTGGGCACTGGTAATTCCAGAATCACCCATAAATTAGTGAAAAATGCAGTGAAATATCTAGTACAAAAAATAAGTATTCTGTACATTCTAACAGTCTGAGGTTTAAGAATCATCACTACTTGCCTTTTCTTTCAGAACGAGGATTTTATTAGCTGGATTTTTTACTGCTGTCACTGGCACATGCTGTTACTACTTCAAAGAAAACCCAAACTTGATGCTACCTTTTCTTGCTCCACAAGAAAAACAGCCTTTTCTATTTAACTACCCTCTTACTGAATATGAGGGTTTTTTCCTAAAATTAAAAAAAAAAAGCCATAATACATTGTGATTATGTAAGGTGACTGCTGCTTCCATGATTATTAAATCATATTAAATCATATCCCTTCTTTTTATTTTTTTTCCTCCAGGAAGCTGCATGTGTGTAAAAACATAGGAAACCCTGAATCTTGGCTTGTGTTCTTGCCACAAGCAGATTCAGACTCCTAAAAAGCCAGTGAGATCTGGATTGCACATTCCTGTAGTAAGAAAGCACCAAGACACTTTAATTCAGGGCATTCAGAAATAAAGCCCAAACTGATCCTTCTCCCTGTTAAAGGCACATCATGCTTTTGAGAAGTCCCTACAATTCCTTACCAACCTGAAAGAGCCCAGGGTCAGCTATGAAATCCCAAGGGACTCCAGACCTTTGATTCAGGCCAGGACAGAAATTCCAGTTCTCTGGGGCTCTGAAGGTGGACCCAGTCTAGTTATTCAAAGGCAGCTGGGACTGCACCAGGATTTCACAATCCAGGCAGCCATCCACATTCACAGTGATCAGTTTACTCCTTAAAACTCTCGTGAAGAATATGCCAGCACACTCATCACACATGGGTTACTTCTTGAAAAATGCTGCACTGATCTAGGTGCATTTCCCCATCAAACACTTCCATTCCCACTTGGAGATGGCATCTGTCTTACCTTGAGTGTTTGACTTGGGCTGAACAACTTCAGTTGAAGTGTGAGTTAGCAGCTCTGGCCTGCAACCAGGACACAAATAATCTGCTTAGTCCTGACATAAATTAAATGCTACTAACTATTATGACATGAATTGAAGAGTTTGAATTTTTCTGTTATGTTTTTCACACTTGTCAACATGCTAACAGATACGCAAAACTAATTCTGAAATATTTGTCTGGATTGCAAATGCCCACTTGATGATGCAGAACATTTAATTTGCCTATTTGGTAACCAGAGACCAAATGCTTCGCGACTTAATAAAACCAAGTGCTTGATTACACACAGGGTGTTTGTCTGGATTCTTTCTCTAAAAACCCTCCATGTTTAGACTTACTTTTTGATCACAAAGTTTATTCTGTTGGCCGCTTGAATTATTTGTTCAAGGCATGGGATTCCATACCAGGAAGGACTCCTAAAGGGGACGTTGTCTGGCAGCCCTTCAACACAGAGGTCCTTTGGATGAGCTTCAAATTTCTTGTATGGAACAGCTTTGGGCTCACTGCATCCCAAAGCCTTGGCTGTTGGAACAAAATACATTCAGTAACTGGAGAGACTGGCCAATCAACCTTCATTAAAAGCTAGCTGATACCAATTCCTCAGGCTGTTGCAATTGTGATCTTAAGATGTGGAAAAACATGGACATTTAAATCCAACAGAACCCAAGTCTGCACATAAAAATGTTAAAAAATTGCCATATTGTATGATGTTGCTATTGGGCAGTCACAATACCAGACTGGACTGCTCACTGGGGCATAATACATTTGTTTTATTCAAAGTTGTTAATTTGTTATAGAGTATCATGAAAAATTTTATTCTAGCTCTTACGAAGTTGACTATGTTTTCATATTGGACAGAACATAAAACTTCACTCAGAAATGTTTAAATACTAATTATGATGATATTGCAGTGGATATAAGTAAGCAGCTGTTTTATTCACCACCAAAGGAAACAATCCAAATAGGAAAGAATCAAGAGCAATCAGAAGAGCTGTATATGTAAGACTTATAATTCTTTTTAAACTATGAATTTACTTTGTATAACCAGTAAACAAAAACATTTTTTTTCACTGAACTTCCAGAATTTTAAAAACTTGAAAAAAAAATCTGAACAAAGGTCGCATTTACAGAGATGTTCAAAGGAAGGAATGAAAGCAACCTTCAAGAAATACAAAGCCAAAAACAAAAGAGAACATTAATACTGTACTTACCAAACTTTTTACAGAAAATTTGATCTACTGTTTTTCTCAGTTTGGTGACTCTGACATACCACTCTTCTCTCACTGTATTTGAGGCTGACATAGAAAAAAAACAACACTCCCTAATTATTTTGGTTATATTTTCAGTTGTTCAGTTCATATGATGCATAATCATCCTGCATTTTCAGGTAACACAAAAATGCTGTGTGTAAGAAGTATGGATTCAATGTGGAACTAGAAAAAATGATCATTAAAAAATGACAGAATATTAAAACTGACAAAACTCCACTGGACCAGTGACATCACTCTTTCTACAAAATACACACAGTGTATTGGCCAGAAGAATTGCAATACTTTCATCATCCACCTCCAAAATGAAGATTCCACTTGCCTTTTCTCTACATCTCAAGACAAACACCTAGCTAGCTCATTGTTTATCTTTCTGCCAAGCTGAATCAAATCCATTAAGAGTAACACCAGCTTGGATAACCAATGGAGAACTCTAAAGAAAAGCTGAAGAAGGTAAAGAAAATTTAAAATCAGAGCAATTTCTTGCAATTTATATTATTTTATGTATTATTAGTAAGAGCAAATTGTAGCCACCACTAAGACTGACAAATAGGAATATCATACTCTGCTTGGACAACTCACATATTTGAAAACTTACCTGCTGAAGTTGTCTTGTTCACTGGAACATCTGATTTCAGTAGTTCAGGCCTGAAAGATTTAAGATACATGTTTCAATAGTGGCAGACACTTTGAGAAACTAGCCTCCAGCTACAGCCTCAAGTTACTACTGACTGAAGGATCAAAACCAAAAAACCTCACAGGAGACAACGTGAACCCCCAGCACTAAATTCCAACTAACACTGAAGTATTGTAAGAGCTGGCTGGAACCCAATTGACAAAACATTTTTCATGCCCAATACCCATATCTGCTGGAGCTGTAACATTTCATGGTAACATACAGGTTCCATTAAACTTACCTCTGAGTTCTAAGACACACTTAATCAGAAACAAAGATCCAAATTAAAAATTTAATCTCTAAAAAAATAAACTTCAAAGCAGACCTTCTGTTTCCAAAAATATATCTAATTTTATCCACAGCTGACCAAACAAAAAATTAAACATTTTGATGTTTCTCGCAGAGCCAAACTAGATTTTTAGCTGCTCTGGTTACACATTTCAAAATCAATGAACACCCTAAATTAATTTCTGTTAACAACTAAGACATATTTGAAAAAAGCAGGTGCCAGCATTGCATAAGTAATTAAATCTATGTATGATATCTGATTTTAAGTGAGACAAAAGGTAGATCTACACTTCTTCCTTTCTTCTAGTTATCTGCAAGCATTAGGATGATAGAAACTGACCATGTTCCTCTCAAATGTAAGCAACTAGCACCCATGGTAAAGGCAGCATGCACAGAGGCAGGGGCTGCCACTACCCCCCATTCTGAGCCTGATCATTGCAATCAGCAGATTCCCATCCATTTCAAAAACTCTTGGATTAGGCCCTACACCACTGAACACAGGAAAACATCAGCTGTTACTCACTGAAGTTTCCTTTAAACTTCAATCAGTCTCCATCTGAGGTCTCCTTCATGCACACTACGTGATCTACCTCCAGATACACCAAGGACACACATCCAACCAAACCACAGGAACTACGAGTTCACCTCAAGCTTGCCCTGGGAAATGCTTTATACAAATACAGCCAGAGAAACCTTGATACAACATTCCAGCAAATTAAGAAAAAAGCGTAAGCTGAAATTAGGCCAGGATCCTCAAACAGGATCAAATATCCCAAAATCAATGGCTTTCAACATGTATTGCAGCTGCAGAGATCTGAACAGTACAAAGAGATCTGCCACTCACAAGGAGTCCATAATATTGAAGAGATCTGTCCAGAGATCTCTCCACCACCACTGTAAGTGTTCTGGTCTGATAAACTGAATTTATTGGTGAACATCAACTAAAAACTACTTCTTAGTACTGTAAATTAATATGTCAGTAGAAAACAGTTTGGAATTCTGTGAAGAAAAATGAAGCAAAGTGGAACCAGCAGAAAACAATGAGTGATGTATAGACACAAATGCAGAAGTCCTTACTTTTTAATGACAAAGCGGATGCGGTCCTTTGCCAGAAGTATCCTCTCCAGCCGGGGAATGCCGTAGGTGGTTGGACGCCTGAAGGGAATCCCTTCTGGCAGCCCTTCCACATACAAGTCTTCCATGTGTGACTGGAAGTGTGTGTATGGGATAGACACGGGACCTTGTGCTTTTATAGCTTCAGCTTTAAGGAAAAAGGAGAATAAAACATCAGACTAGCTTGCGGTTCTACTCAATTACCTGTTTGATATTACTCTGATAAACATTATAATTAGCATACAGGCAATAACCCCTCAGCACATGGAAACATGCAAGCAATTCATGTTGTGAGGGACTCTGTTTAACAGCAAAATCTCTTTGATTCACAGTAAACAAGCTGCAGCCCTGCACACATGTGCAGATCATCCTGTTTTCCCTTTATGTAAACATTTAATAACAGTGACTGCACCTGTTAGAGTGAAGATTCTCACTATTTTGGTTTTGCTTAATAGAGCATGTTGACAGATT
The DNA here is from genome assembly GCA_013399915.1 of Illadopsis cleaveri. Classification (NCBI taxonomy): domain Eukaryota; kingdom Metazoa; phylum Chordata; class Aves; order Passeriformes; family Timaliidae; genus Illadopsis; species Illadopsis cleaveri. The sequence continues at coordinate 203,686 of VXBB01013032.1, forward strand.
AAGCTACCTAGATTTAAAGATAAACCAAGCATGTTTCAGTTCACTAGCTCTGTTATTATTTGTTACTACTATTGCTTGCAAGTCATTAATGCCTTGGAGTACGGGCACACATCCTTTCTTTGCAGTGAATTCTTTAAGTTTCCATGTATTTTAGAAATCCAAAGAACCACTAGCGAAATAAAAAATACACTTCTAACACTGCAGAAAAAAGCACGGCCCTACTAATGAAATCTTTGAACCAAATGAAAAGCAAGTAACTGACTCAGTTACAGCTGGAAAATAGCCTCAACTTATTTTTTTTAATCACACTAATATCAATACACCTATCAGGCTAGCAAATACTGCAGAATGATACAAGAGTGCAAATACCAAAAGGGCTGATTTTTTTATATGCACAAGTTACATTAATTGTGTAGGCCATGCAACAAGAACTATATTACCATGTGACTGCCTCACATAATTTGGTACATTCTGCTGTTTTGATATGAGAAATTAGCTGCAAAAAATTATTTGAGGTGAAAAAAACTAACTAAAGGCCAAATTAGAGTACAGTGATGCTCTGGCAGCATTTCTGAAAGTAGAACTATTCAGGGCACCTTTTCAAGCAATCTAACGTAATATACAAGTGGCCCATGGCTGAGATATTGTCTATGCAAAATGCTCTTATTAACTTGCAAATTCTTAAATGAAATAAAACAATTTAGGTGTTAAAGGTATTTGGGTAACATACCCTTTTAACCACCTGCAATCAAAATATTTCTAGGGATTTTTATTACAAAAAGGGGAAACTTTGAAAATACTGGGTTTTTTTGAAAAACACCTTAAGTCTTCTATTTTGATCAGAATCAAGTATTAAAATCTTAGAAAACTGCAAGAAGAATAGTGTTTCAACTAGACTTGGTTTCAATTGGCAAATATAAGATAGCCAAAACTGGAGACAGAGAACTCATTCGTAGAGATGGACATGAACCCGAAGATTACTCTTAACAACTACACTAACAAAACCCTATTCAAACCTGTGCCAAAGGAGCTCCAGAGCAATCACCAACAGCTCTGTTGTGTATCACACCAGTCCTTCATCAAAACAGATTTTTATTCCAATCATGTACCTCTTTCAAGAAATTAACAAAAATTTTTCTCAGTCCTGGAGGTTGCTGTGGCATCTGGTGAAAAGCTCAACAAATCCAGCAGACAAGCCTCAGGGTAACAGATCAAGAATGGCACAAAAATCCAGATTCTTACCCAGCATAAACTAAGAACAGCTTCAGAGTAACAAAAATCCTGCCTGTTTAAATAAGTAACTAACGACAAGTAAGTTTTCACACATGAGAGTCTCTATTTCTCTTAAATCAGCGAATGTTTTAGCCAATACTGTTTAGAGAGTCTAAGAACACCACCAGCATCACAGTCTGCAGTGAGGTTTCTTAGATTTGGAATCTCACACATTTTTACATAGAAATCCTACTGAATGTAGGCTTTGCTTTTGTGAGTCACTAAAAGGAAATCCCATTTAGTTGTCATCTAAAACACAAAGCTATATTTTCAGACATATCAGTTGTAATGAATTACAGTAGCTGATAATGCTAGAACACTTTGGAGCTACAGAAGCCAACAAATCTGAAAACCATTCTGGGAATTCTGGACATCCATAACTCATTTCCATAAATGGGAGACTGCATGCCCATACAGATAGAATGAGACAGTCTGATAAGGAATTGTTTTGTGAATCAATGAAATGTTGTCATCCACAGGGAAAAGGAGATCATTTTTTAATATGATATGGCCTGCTATGGAAAGTCAGGAATAGCTCAGCACTCAACAGACTTTCCACACGAGATTTTTAGGCTGGTGTTGTGGGTAACCCAAAATGTTATTGCATTCTGTATGTTTCTGTGCCCAAAAGTTGTTACTGTCTCTTTTAGACCCTGCAGCCAGAAAACAACACTGGCCATGGGCGCTTTTGAAGTCAGCTCTCCCAGGCTGCTCAGGCTCTTTTTGTCATGGCTTTTGCCTCTCTGGCCTCTTGGTCTTTGCCTCAGGCAGAGAAGTCCTCTCTTGCCATTTGGCCTTTGGCCCCTTGACTTTGTTTTATTGCTGCTGGCAACAGTAGCAACTCAGGAACCATACTGCAGAACTGTTTCAGCATGAATTTTTTAACTCCTGGAAGCAGCAGGGGGGCTAGAGCCTGTCGGGCCAGGAGGCTGCTGTTCCTGCTGCAGCTCACAAAGAGCAGCACCAACACCAGCACAGCTCAGTGGGTGGCAGAAGGACACACAAGGAACTGCAGGCTGACATTGCGGGCTGGAGTTCCTCAGACAACCACAGGATTCCCACCTGCCACTAGAACTGCTACATGAGCTCCTCCCTTCCCAGGAGGGTGTCCTGCCATTATCCCTCTGTGTTTCAAGCCATGAGGTTGGTTATGGTGGTTGGCATCTTGAGAAGTGAAGGGCATACCCCATCATTCTGGATTTCCTGTTGTTGCCATGGACTTCCAGACATAGAGCAATTTTGTATTTAATCATTATTTACTCTCACTTTTTCCCTGTTGCTGTTCTGTTTGTTATTTGACAGTTATTTTGTCACTTACACCTACTAGTAAGTGTAGTATTGCTGGAAAGGGGTTGGTTAATATCACAAGGGAAGTAACTCATTCCATAGTGTCTACCTCTTAAACTGTCTTAAACAGACTTAATTTTCTTAAATCAACTTTGCTACATGCAAACATCAAAATCAAAATTAAAGCAACTCACTAAGAATTATGCTCCTTTCTAAAGCAATTAAAATACAGTGAATTCTGAACTGTATTACCTTAGTGCAAGTTGCTTTCAGTGGGCTGTTTACATGTCAGATGATAGTCACATCCCAAACATGTAGTAACTCCCAATCACAAGGTCTATTCTGAACGCACTTCCACTTTTTGTGGCAGAGGCACAGCAGCATTTATTTTTAAATCTCTGCTGATGCTGGTTTAGTTTGTAATATATGGACACAAAACATATTTAAGTGCAGCATTTGGAGACAAATTCCAAAGTCTAACACATCTGCTGCTTTTTATTTCCAAGAGCCATTAACATATGTAATTTCTGCTTCACTGCAAACCAATCATAATCAAAAATGAACAATCAATGAATCAATTTCTTCAGTGCCATTCTAAAGATTCTTTCATTTAAGGACTCAGTGTAATTGCAGAGAAAAGGACAGCTCTCTCAAATGTGGATGCCCAAGATATGTGAGCATGCAGGTGCTCCAGGAGACTGAGCACAACTGAAAAATAAAATCAAGTTTCGCACTTTGGTGCCAAACACAGATATCCCATATTGAAATTACTCTGCTCATCAAAAAAGCTGCTTTCCTCAATTTTATGTCTTCTAACAGCATTTAGGCCTTTGGTGCTGTCAGTTCTGGTGTGCTCCTGGGCCAACAAGATGCATGCCAAAGTGCAGCCAGTCACTTGCCATGACAAAGCACTATGGGCAATGGCTTGGGAAGGTGTGTAACACATACCGTATCTTTTTTCAAACAGCTCTTCAACTTCCTTCCTCAAGTCTGTAATTCGGGTATTCCATTTGTCTGCAAAGAAAAGAGGAGGACATGTAAGACTACAAACAAAATTGAGAATCTCTTGTAAAATACCACTAAATGAAATATGAAGTGTGTACTTCTACTGCTCGCTTGCAAACAGGTGCCTGCTGAGTACAGTACAGACTACACCTTAAAATCCACTAATACGTTCAGAAAAATAGGAAAATACAGAATAAAATGTTTAAGTCCTAAACTGCTATATTAAATGAAGTTAAAAAAAACACAACACAAACCAGGTTAAAGTAACTTCCAAAAATGATTTCTCTCTTTGATGGTTCAGTCAGCAACTCTTGCTGCCAGCAGGGCTAAAGGCAGTTTATAGCTGTTCTTGGTAGTTATCTAAATTTGGGTGCTGACAAGCTTAATTAGTAAAGCTTGATAAAGCTTACAGAAAGTGCAGGGAGTTGTTTTGGTGGAAATCTGTACAACTACATGGATCAGGAGGCATCTGCCATCCTTCATCTTAATCCAGTATTTCTCCAAGTCCTAGTGTTGCAAAATACCCCCATAAATCCTATTTCTGGAAGAAAATACAGCTTCAAGACAGAAGTTATCCAAATCCAAACCTGTGTTCCATGGAGAGCTGGATTAAGTAACAGAATTTTAACATCTAATTTTCTGCCTGTAACAGAGTACACATTTTGACTGTTTTTTGTACTATTTCCATGCTTTTACGAAAATCCCATAACTCTCGTAGATGGTACCAGCTGTTGTCTGGTATTCTAAGAAAGAGTCAAGCAAGTGTACTTACAACTTATTTCTTACTCCAAAGACTTGAATTTAGTAACTACAAAGGTGAAAAAAAGAGGCCATTCAAGCTATTACACTTCCAGTTGTTCCAGAGATTAAGGATATCTATCAAACATTTTACCAGAGACTGGTTAAAATTATTTTGCTTTCCACTTTGTTTTCCAGTTACCAAAAAAATAAGAGCACAGCTTGTTACTCTCAGGCCATTTCAGATACCTGTTCAATCAAGACATACAGGAAGGACCTCCAACTCAAACATCTCGATATTACCACGTTATGAAAAATATTGGAAGTCCTTGTGAGACAGATTTCTCACTCAAGTGTCTGTTCTGTTTTCTGAGTGCATGAATCTTTGTTATTCTGAAGCTACTCATGATAGATTAGCCACCTCCTTTCTCCTATCCCATTATCTAATATTTGACTTCAATAATAAAGGTGCAAAGTCTTCTGAAATACCCGAACAGCAGCACTACAACTACCAAAAGCTGCTCTTTTTTCATTAGAGCAAATGAAGGGTCTTTCCCCAAAACTTCTCACATACATTCATTTTGTGTTTTAACCAGGAGAGACATGCCACTTTCTGTATGTGAACCTCAAAGTGAACATAAGAGTCAATATCCTCAATACAATTTAGGAAGCTCAGAAGTAAAGGTATTTGAATAATCTGTGAGATGCAAATCACTGTAATCTAACTGCACACTGGCTTTCTCAAAATTAAATTTTCTTAAAACTAGCACAGAGAAGATAAACTAAGTCAATTCAGAGCAATACTGAGCAGGTAAGCCCTGAGACAGTCTAAAACTGGAGATTATATATTGCAACCTCTACCAAAACTTCTATCATCCTAATATTTTATTCCCTTTCCTCTCCATCTGAACCCAAACTCAATGTTTCTTCACTTCTACACAGCTGGCAATCAACGCTTAGGTGATTTTTCTACTGAGAGAACATATCTAACAAAAGCTTCTGCAGCACCAACTCCTCAATAGTCTCCTCTAGTAATGCTGTATTGATGTTCTCCTTACCAAACAAAAAAGAATGATACATGTTCAGCCTACTGGCATGAATGATCTCTTAAGAACAACTCTCAAAATTTCAGTCACTTTTGCTAATATTGACATCTGTCATGCAAAACACGTTACAAGGAGATCCAAAAAATTTTTTCTATTTACTTAAATTTCCAGAATTTCAAATACAAACACAAATACTGTGCTAAAAGATATATTTCTGACATTATGGAACCTAATAAAAGGAGACAGAAAATGTGTCAATAAACTAAGAATAAAGGAGAGGTAAAGGACCACAAAATACCCCAGGCAAAGCATCTTTAACCAGGCTAAACTGAAGTGCATGGATGCATTTCTGTGGAAAACCCAACATAAGGAATCACAAAAGAACACAGCCAAAAGATCCCAACTTCCTGTGTGTCTATTTATATTGTCACATCAGATAACAAAAAACAACACAGGTAGCCTGTGATGCTGATTATACTGCAGCAATACATCTACACAGAGTCCATGGCTCTGAAATGAAGGCTTGAACAATCATGTCTCACTCCTGCAGCACAAAATTACCCAAAACCTTTTCATACAACAAAGAAGGGAGATAAAATAATCTTTAATTTTCATCTTACCAAAATTGAACTCTTTTGTTTTTCTCCCAGTACTGGCAGCTGCATTAGCCGACTTGGTGCTGCTCTGTCTCTTGTGACGGGGTACGTAGTCATGGTCATTATCTTAAAGACACACAAAAAAAAGAAAAAAAATAATTGTTTTTTTTTGCCCAGGGAACTCATGTGCAGCACTGAAACTGCTATGAATTTTAAAAACCTCTAACAGAATTAAGGAACTCTGCTTATCAGAATACCAAATTTTGAAATAAATTACCCGATAAATAAATTAAACTAATTAAATTACCTAAAAAAATTAAACAATTTGTTTCTTCAAAAGGGCCTGTGCAAAGCACAAGACAGAAAAAAGACAAAGCTGCTTCTCTACTTCCTAAGGAAAACAACATTGTCTCCTGAGACATGACTGGACATTGCATCATCGTAAAACGACCATGCAGCAGCAAAAGGAAGCACAAAATAAATCGTGCAGATAGGGACTACCTTCTTCAGCTAACTGGAAGTAATAGCATTCCACTAGTAGATCTCATTACCAATGCTTAAAAATTACTCAAGAGATACAAATTTCTCTCAGGCATCATTTCAAAACCAGCCCAGTAAGTCCAATATACTGCAATATATTGTGGTTTTCTAATACTTCTCCACCAGGTTCATTTACCAAGCAGTGCACAATCCAAATGACAGTCAACACAGGCACACAATTCTCTTCATTCAGTGGCAAGTAATGTAGGTTTTAGAAAACACATTTTGTATATAAAAATGCCCAACCAACTGAAATCAGTGACCTGGAGAACTGACCTTCACTAGGGAGTTCAGCTTCAGAATCCTCACTTGATTCTTCTGAGCCATGCTGGGAGGAATCTGAAAGGGAAAAACAAGATCTGCAATTTTTACCCACTGCCTCCAGACCTTCTCATAAATACCACCTTTCATGCACAACAGATTTATTCCGTTTTGTCTTTAGGTAAAACCTTACAAAGGGAAGGCTTTATAAAATCATGGCTCAGGCCTGCTNCCGATAAATAAATTAAACTAATTAAATTACCTAAAAAAATTAAACAATTTGTTTCTTCAAAAGGGCCTGTGCAAAGCACAAGACAGAAAAAAGACAAAGCTGCTTCTCTACTTCCTAAGGAAAACAACATTGTCTCCTGAGACATGACTGGACATTGCATCATCGTAAAACGACCATGCAGCAGCAAAAGGAAGCACAAAATAAATCGTGCAGATAGGGACTACCTTCTTCAGCTAACTGGAAGTAATAGCATTCCACTAGTAGATCTCATTACCAATGCTTAAAAATTACTCAAGAGATACAAATTTCTCTCAGGCATCATTTCAAAACCAGCCCAGTAAGTCCAATATACTGCAATATATTGTGGTTTTCTAATACTTCTCCACCAGGTTCATTTACCAAGCAGTGCACAATCCAAATGACAGTCAACACAGGCACACAATTCTCTTCATTCAGTGGCAAGTAATGTAGGTTTTAGAAAACACATTTTGTATATAAAAATGCCCAACCAACTGAAATCAGTGACCTGGAGAACTGACCTTCACTAGGGAGTTCAGCTTCAGAATCCTCACTTGATTCTTCTGAGCCATGCTGGGAGGAATCTGAAAGGGAAAAACAAGATCTGCAATTTTTACCCACTGCCTCCAGACCTTCTCATAAATACCACCTTTCATGCACAACAGATTTATTCCGTTTTGTCTTTAGGTAAAACCTTACAAAGGGAAGGCTTTATAAAATCATGGCTCAGGCCTGCTACTTTGGCTAAGCTGAAAAGGCCTAGGGGGAAGTGACTCAGCTGGATTAGAGGTAGAAAAACATTTTATGTAACCATCGTGTATGGTGTGGTTGGTCGATTTATGTTTGTTATGATTTAAAAGTATGAAACTGATAATCCACTACCTGCTTTAAAAAGGCCATGTTTTTACAATAAAGCAGCTGTCCTGTGCACCTGCCTGGGGACCTTGCGTCACTTTGGACCGTCTCCTCACAATCTTCAGCAAAACCAGGTGCAACTTTCCATACCTCTCTTACAGAAACTTGTGAAGACTACCAGGTATCAGAAGAACGTATATAACAAAACCTTAGTCTGATTCAAAGGGCCACACTCAGCATCTGGAGCTATAAAATTCCAGACAAAACCAAAGGCAGAGACAGACTCTCGGTCTTTTCCTATCACACTTCCCCTTCCTCACGCTCCCTCTTCACGATCAGGTACAAAGCACATGGCAATATGCTGAGGGAAACAAAACTACCTAGATTTCTCTGCTCAAGTGAGTTCTGTTAACACTGCAGCCAGCATATGCAATGAATTTCATTCTCCTTTATCAGGAGAAATGCAGCTGAATTTCATGTAATGGTACCCTTAACTATGGTGATAGCTGCCTCCAAAGCAAAACTCATGGGATTTGCAAGGAGGAGCACTGCTGCTTGCAAAACCTGGATTCAAAAGCACACGACTAAGGCAGGAGAGCCACGTGCTCACAGCAAAGCCACCTGGACACTGATGGACTTTTCACAGCCCATCAAACCTCAAAACCTTGGGGGACCAGCACCTTACAAATGGCTTTCATGACTTAAAATAATGACCACTCCCATCACAATTTGCATATAGCAAGCCCCAGAGTGGTGTGATTGGGGAGATAAAAACCAAACCAAAACAAAAATCACAAAAGCCAACATGGTGAAAATAGGAAAAGAGAATGGTTGGAGAAGATGCACAATTTCAATTAGGCAACATCTTTCCAACTGTGAAAAAATATCCAGTGATGTTCATTTATCCTCACAAAACACATTTCCCATCTCAAAGGCTCTAACTGTATCCCCATATCTGTTCCTTCACTGCCATATGAACTCTGGGGGCTGCCTTCAAAAATATGAAGTAAAAAACATATTTCTGACTGCACACAACTGCATAAAAGCAGACAGATTAATGTGTCCACTAACCAAACTAAACCAAACCACAGAATAAAGGAGAGCTAAAGGAACACAAAAGATTCCAGGCAAAGCATCTTTAAACAGGTTAAACTGAAGCCCATCCATGCATTTCTGTGGAGAACCCAACAAAAGGGATCACAAAAGAACACAAACAGAAAATATCCAATTCCTGTGTCTATTTATGTTGTCACATCAAATAACAAAAAACAACACAGGTAGCCTATGTTGATGATTATACTGCAGCAATTCACTTACACAGAGTTCATGGCTCTGAAATGAAGGCTGCACTAACATGTCTCACTCCTGCAGCACAAAATAACCAAAAATCCTTTCATTAAACTAAGCAGGGAGATAAAATCATCGTAAATTTTCATCTTACCGCCATCTGACCCTTTTGATTTACTTCTCCCAGTACTGGCAGCTTCATTACCCGACTTGCTGCTCCTCAGTCTCTTCTCAGAGGATGGGTACTCATCATCATCAGCTTCAAAAAAGAAAAAAAAAATTCTTTTTAAAAATGTCTGGTTATTTGTCCAGGGAACTCATGGGCAGCACTGGAACAGCTTTAAATTCCAAAACTCTAACACAAATAAGGAAATCTGCTTATCACGATATCAAATTCTGCAATAAATTACCTAAGAAACTTCAGAAACCTCCTGCTCTTACCTGTGAAGGAACAACTTGGGCACATGGCCTGTGCAAAGCACAAGACAGCAAAAAAACAAAGCTGCTTCTCTACTTCCTAAGGAAAACAACACTGTCTCCTGATACATGACTGGACATCGCATGATGATAAAATGACCATGCAACAGCAAAAGGAAGCACAAAATAAATTG
>VXBB01013035.1:753-11399 GCA_013399915.1 Illadopsis cleaveri
CTTTATTACTACTTAGCTAAAGATAAATGATAAAGCCAACTGCTTTACAAACCTTCACATACCATTGTATAACTATTTACAACGCATGCATTATTTTAAGAAAATTTCCTAACTACTATTACTAAAAGCCTCATAAAAATTTGGTTTTATTAAGTATTCATGAATATTAAGTTTCATCTGAAAAATTATAAATTGTAGTTAAATGTTAATACTGATTTAAGATATTAAAAATAATTATATATAAAGTCAGAGTACAAACAGCAGTAGTATAATTTTTAAGTTTCTGACATATCTGTTCACGGCATGCGTATAGCACACTTGTAGTCAACAATAGAATGGTTTGGGTTGGAAGGGAGCTTAAAGCCCATCCAGTTCCAATCCCCTGCCATGATCAGGGACACCTTTCACCTAGACCATGTTGCTCCAAGTCCCATCCTACCTGGCCTTGAACACTTCCAGGGATGGGGCAGCCACAGCTTCTCTGGGCAACCTCTGCCAGGGCCTCACCACTCTCACAGGCAAGACTTTCTTCCTAATATCTAAACCTACTCCCTTTCAGTATAAAGCCATTCCCCTTGTCCTATCACTCCATGCCCTTGTAAGTAGTCCCTCTCCAGCTGTCTTGTAGGCCCCCTTTAGGTACTAGAAGGGACTCTAAGGTCTCCCCAGAGCCTTCTCTTCTCCAGGCTGAATAGCTCCAACTGTCTCAACCTGTCTTTTTAGGAGAGGAGCTCCAGCCCTCTGATCATCTCTGTGGCCTCCTCTGGACTTGCTCCAGTAGGTCCATGTCCTTCCTGTACTGGGGATCCCAGAGCTGGAGGCAGCACTGCAGGTGAGGTCTCATCAGAGTGGAGCAGAGGGGCAGAAATCTCTCCCTTGCCCTGCTGCCCACATTGCTTTTGATACAGCCCAGGACCCAATTGGTTTCTGGGCTGCAAGTGCACATTGCCAGCTCATGTCCAGCCTCTCATCTGTTACAGAATTCCTCAGGGAAGGTGGACATGATGTCTACCTGGGCCTTGAACTACCCGAGCTGAGGCCTGGTCGAGGCCTTGCTGAGGCCTGGACCGAGGCCTGAAGCCTTTGACGCAGTTAAAATTAGTTAGAGAAGTTGTGGCGCAGTTAGAAATTATGTTAAGATGTCTGGGAAAGATAATGGGATTTGGTGAAGGTCATTGTACAGAATTGTTAGTGAGTGTTGTTAGCTACCTTAAAAGTAGATTCAACAATGTATGTTTGCATTTTTCTCTCTGCTGTGTGCCAATGAAAGAGCTATCCGAATTGTAAACTATATAGAAATGTATATAAACTGCCATCTTAGTTCGAATAAACCAGAACACGTAGTAATGACCATACTGGTTGGACCTGCGTTTGTCTCGACCCGACTCTCTTTAATATAAACAAGGAAAACCCTGGTTTTCAAAATCCCTCCTCCCATACAGTCTCTTTTCATAGCTTTCTTGATTTAGTCAGTAGGTCTCTGCAGGCTCAAGTGTTGATCTATTTCTTACCTTGACATTTGTTAAACTTACGTAATAAAACCAGTCTATGTATAAAACATTAACTCATAAAGGGAAAGAAGTTCCACTACAAGAAACAGTATATTTGCATATACTTGCTCTTGTCGTTTTTAGGCAAGTTTAAATAGGCAGGTATACCTTATGTCCTGAAGCTTCAGATGCCACAGCCAAGAGCTATCCGTTTTGTAAACTATATAGAAATGTATATAAACTGCCATCTTAGTTTGAATAGACACGTAGTAGTGACCATACTGGTTGGACCTGCGTTTGTCTCGACCCGACTCTCTTTATATAAACAGGATAACCCTGGTATCACTCATCCATCAATACCCCCAAGTCCTTCTCGGCAGGGGCCGTTCTTAATCCCTTCATCCCCCAGCCTGTATTGATGTTGGGGATTGCCCTGACCCAGGTGCAACACCTGGCACTTGTTGCAGAGTTTGATATATTTTAATAAATTTATTGACAGGGATATTCACTAGTTGGCACAAACATTTCCTGGATTCCTCACTGAGGAGAAACTGTTAATACCACACGGAGTCAGAAACTGAATGCAAAAATGAACCTCTTTCAAAAAGGACAAAGTGCAAAGCTATTGCAATCAGTGTTAGTCACTTGAGTTTTTGGAAGTGCTTGGAAAATTGCATTGGAATTCGGATGTAATATTAAAGTATTTTATCATTCTAGCTAGAGGTAGTAAATGAGATTACTATGAATTACCTCACCACTCTTGCAAAGGAGAACAGCATCAGATGTTCTTACAGAAGAGCCCGTTTTCCTTTTCTTGAGTGGCTCCAGCCCGGCTGTTTCACCTGCCGTGTCCACTCTGCTGCACCTTGCCATGGGGAAGCTCTTTGTCTGCTGCTGGAACTGCTCTGTGCAGCTCCTGCCTTCCCGAGAGGGATCTGACGCCATCTTGTCACTCTGTCCTGTAAAGCCCGAAGCTGTCCCTCCAGGCCCATATCGGGAGTGGGTATTTTCTGGCATTTTGGGTCTCTCTTTGTTCCAGTGGGATGCTGAAGTCTAGCGGTTTGATATCTGGCAGTTATTTGCTTTTTTCCCCCCCTGCCTGTTGGCATTCTATTTGTTAATAAATCGTTGTTTATTCACTTTCATCTATTAGTATTCATTTCTTATTGGTGGAAAGGGATTGTTGGAACCCTTAAAGGAGATAACTCATTCCAGTGTTCTCCTTTAAATTGTCTCAAAGCAAGACATATGGCGAAATGCAGCTCCTTGAGTTGCTACTGTAGCAAGTGGAGGCAAGAAAAAGTCAAGAGGCAAGCCAAATGACGAAAGAGAGATCTGAGACGTTAAAAAGCACACACACACACACACCCCCCATCCCCCCCCTTCTGTTTTCCGGCTGCAGGGTCTTAAAGAGACGGTAACAATTTTGGGCACAGATAGATATGGACTACAATAACATTTTCGGTTACCCAGGACAGCTTTATAAGGTTGCTTCTCTTTTTGTTCATGCTACATTCTCTCAGGTTTTTGCAGTTAAGTCATTGACTGAGATGGGGGGGAGGGGTGGTGTTTAATTTTTGGTTTTAGTGGAGAGTTTTTTGTTCAGCCGTGTACACTTCAATATGTCATTGCTTTCATTGGACCATTATGGATTTTTATGGCCTTTATTTTAGGGCTATGTCTTTCTGGCTAGTTTTGTATTTTCATTGCATTGTCACTATTTAAAGATAGGGACACATCTCTTTTTGGTCCCTTCTGCTTTTGGATGTTGGATTCCATGATAATGTTGTCCTTTGTAGTGGTTTCACTGTTGCCAATTCTAAATTAACATCTGTCTACAAATTAAGAATATCTTCTTCCTGTGAATTATAGAACAAGCTTTCAAAGCATGAATTGCTTTTCAGAAACTATTTGTCTAAACATTGTTTTGTCCCGCCATTCAAGCAATGTTTTCCTCTCAAGTATAAAAGTAATGTACTGGATGAAGGGGGAAAAAAAGTCCAGATTCAGTATTTGGCTGTCCTAATAAGAAAGTGTCATGGATAGCAACGTCACTGTTTTCATGAGTGTGTGAACCGAATACATGCAGGTAACACCAAGGTGACCACAACCCACAGCTGAAGTGCAAAGAGTAGATTTATTCCAGCATCTCGCTGGCTGGAGGATTCCAAAACCAAATGGAGACATACTCTGCTAAGCTCATTTGAACAGGGGCAAAGAGCAGTGAGGCCTGAGTCCTGTGTTACATAAAATAGGGGGCCTGGGGGGTGCACAAAACTTCCCCAAACTTTTACAACCTGGGAACTTCTTACCTCCCTTCACCCCCTTACAAGGAGGCCCCAGTCTATGGGGAATGGCTTTTAAGTCTTTAACAACATACTGTTATCTACTCTGAGAAAATTCCATTTCCTTTTCAGCAGAGAGAAAACAACCCAAAGCAAACACACATATGTGAATTCTCTCACACTGAGCATTTTCCAACATCTCCCAGGTGCAAGGTTGGTCTTTGAGTGAAAACAATTCTGAAAACAACTTATTTTTCTCTCTCCTCACCAATGTTCCATTTTTCAACTCTTTCCTCCCCTCAATGAGTAATGGGTAACTTCTCTCCTAAAAGGAAATTCTGCTCAAGTGTCCTAAACTGGCATATCCAAACCAATTGCAAATTGTGAAGTAAAAGTCCAAATAGATGAATATCACTAAGAACAACTGAGTCTCATGTGCTCATCCCTCAGACTTCTGTCTCTGCAAATCTGCAACACTAAAAACAAAGCATGGTTCATGATCTAAAGAATTCCTATTATCTACTCAACACAGTTGAAGAGTTACTTGTCTTTCCTTCTGTCTGCTTTTCTTGAATGACTTGGAAATTAATCTCTCCTAGTTCAGCTTGTTTACAGGAAGAATTTTTCTTAACCTCACAATTATGAGAATCTCTTTCTTATTTGCTTCTAGCTCAGCTTAAACTAGAAATGGACAGACAATTATTGGCACTCTTTTTATGTGAAGAATCATATTTGATACTGCAGCAGTGATGGTCTTCCTGAAGCAAATCCCTACTTGATGTTGAAAGTAATGATCAGTTCATCTTTATTTGCATATAGTATTACAGCCTTTCTACTTTGTCTAGACATTGCCTGGAAGTAGGTTCTTCTAATGACTTGCACAGGCTGGCTGATCTGCAAAAAGATTCAGAAGATTTTGGCCTTGGAATACCTGATTACCATGCATGACCATCCTAGAATAAGAAAAGGAGGGGAAAAAAAAAATCAAATTGCATAGGTTGAAATTCAGTTTCACTGGCTGAAGTATTTACATTCTTAGATGTCCACTAAAATGATCTGAGTAAAATATGTGGCCTTGAGAGTTGGGGTTATTTTGATGTCTTGTGGGTTTTTGGGGGATGCTGTTGGTTTTTTTCTTTTCTTTTTTGTTTTTATTTATTTTGAGGTTTTTATTGTTGTGGGGTTTTGTTGTTCTGGTGGTGGTTTGGTGTCTGATTTTTTCTCTTCCTGTGTAGTCAAGCAAGAGGAACAAATCTTTTGAGAGCCTTCAAAAGGACAGTGTGTCACTTAATACTTCCAAGCTCCATCTCTGGAGGTCTTCAAAATCTCCTTTCTTTTTACCTAGCTAGTAAATTTAGGAAAATATGTTATGAGGACAGGTATGTTTAGGAAAGCTCACCTCGGTGCAAGTAAAATGCTTTCAAAATCTGTCTAAAGAGAAATATGTTTTGGTTATAAATTGAAATGAAATCTGTAGAAATCTATGCTCTGTGTGGCCGCTTAAGTTATCACTTTTACATTTATGTAAACATATTGGTGCCATAACATCTTTAGTAAATGGTGCATATAATTACTTAAGATGCAAATTTGTCTCTGTTAGGTGACAAAGACATTGTTTTAAGCACTCATGCCTATGGATTGGCAGTCTAGCAGAGGAGGAAATACTGTCCACCTGGTAATTTTCTTGAAGATTGTAACTAATCCAAAAGGCCTTCTCAGCAGTATTATTATTATTATTATTATTATTATTATTATTATTATTATTATTATTATTATTATGATGCTGGGCTGTTTTGTCAAATAGCAAGTCATATACAAGCCCTGGTCATATATCATTTCAGGGATGTAGAAACTGTTCTTAAAAAAAAAAAAACAAAAGAAAAAGTTTGTGGCTTTTTCAGAGTAATATGCTGTCTACATCTGCTGGCAGAGTGAAAGTTTGCCTTCTAGGCTGTACAGGTGAACATCTCAAAGCCAGAAAATTAATGCAGAATATTTCAGTTTAAAAAACAACCATTTTATTTTAAATTAGTAGATAGTATCTGCATGTCAGGTGGTCAAGTCTACCTCCTGCTAAATAATTGTTTTTCCCCCTTGTTTTCTTCATTGTAGTCTGCGGTTAGCTTTACTAAATGAAGCAGAAGAGGTGCGAGCAGCAGGATTGCGAGCCCTTTGTTCTCCCATTCTAGATTCCAGTATTATCCAGAAGGTGCTTAAGTTGCAAGTGGATTACTTGATAGGTAATTTTCCCTTAATTCCTTGTTGCAAAATGTACTATTGTAAATCACTTATTTTATCATGGTTGAGACAAGCGAGAAAAGGTGTTTTCATATCCTCTTACATTTTTGATATGTAGCTTTATAAGAGTAATTTTTCTTCAATACGGACAATTTCCCTCTTTAAAAATAGAGCGATAATACATCACACCAGATAATCCAAAAAAAACGCTGTCCTAATACATTATATACTATGAGTAATTAAAAAATTAGACAAATTATAGATGTTCTTTCAATCATAAATGCCACTAATCATAAATTAATCTGCGGTGTTATTAGAAGGTTGAAACCTCAGTAATTTTCATGTCTTAAATTTGTTTTATGAGAGTTGTTGGGCTTCTTTGTATTATCATAGAGCTTTGGACCCTCTAGTACAAAGTCAGGGGGAAAAGTAGCTCATGCCCAAGAATTTGTAATTTAACCTATGACACGAGAATACCAAAGGGCAAGTTAATGGTGAGATAATAAGATCAGTATCATGAGCAGATCAAAATTTTATAATTTCCAGTGCTTGCTTTCTTAAAATCTTGTTGGATTTAATATACTGACGTGTGTGCGTGTGTTTCTGTTTATAAATATACATACACATAGTAAACTTCAGTGTGCTGATAAATTTTGTTGGAGCAAAATGACTTCTGATCTGAGAACACACACACAAAACTTGATGTGAAACATTGCAAATACCTTTATGCGTTTCTTTTGAAATGACACATGCAGTTAGCTCAGAGAATATTTGCTAAAGACGTTATGCTTTGTCGTTGTATGTTTGAGAAGGTTCTAGAGATTTATAACAAAGATAACTGGAAAAAAATATTAAATTAAGCTAATTGACCAATCATGGGTATGCTTGCTGAAAGGCAGAATTTGTAAACAGTCAATATTCATCTGTTTATTCAATTGCATAAATATTAATGTGAGATGTTAACAACAATAACTTTCACCTTAACTGTTATAAACAAAACGTGGTTTTTAACTTATTTTAGGGGTTTTGACATACAGCAGAGTAATGAAGTAGAAAGAACACAAGTGTTTCGATTAGCCAGAAAGGTAAAGTCTAATTATCTAACAAAATCTTATCAGCGATGCCAGTCAGCTGTGCTGACTCCTGGTTTTCTCCATCAGCAGCTGTTTTTTTTACACACGGTCTGTAGTAAAGCATTTCCCACACCCAGCAAGTGTTTTCCATATAGGGAAAAGTTTAAGACTCACCCCTTAAGGTAAAGAACCCAGAAACTTCCATACCCTGCTGACAGAGATTGGCTCAGTGCCAGCACAGGGGCATGGATTGGGCTCTGAGAGTGCAAGTCAAAGCCTCTTGGTGATCTTATTGGCTCCAATCCAGGTTTTCCCTCCTAGAACATTCAGTATTTAGGAAGGAGCACTAAGGAAGTGAGGGGCTTTTAGGAGTTGTCTTAGCAAGGTGTCAGAGGTTTTCTCAGATACCTGTGTGCAGCTTTTTCATTTGTTTTCTGTAACGTTTGTTATTTTGGTATTTTTACTTATTAAACCTTCTGATTTACAAAACACCTCCAAGGAGCAGTCTCGCTCAAATTAATTATAGCCACTTCTCTGGCAACGGCTGGACCCTCAGAGATTGATATATTAGCATGAGGCTTATTACACTCTGGCCACGTGCTACTCAGTATCAACAGTCTTCAATACCTTACCTTGCTTTATCATGTGAGAAGAAATTATAACTAATAATTCAAAGGAGAGAAGGAGGGATAGTGATGACACTTGATTTTAATCTCTTACCACTGGGAATCTTGAGTGAGCTAGAAGAATCCTGCTAATTTTCCTTTGGTAGAGATGAGACTGAACAAGAATTGGGAAAAAAATTATGAAGTTATGATTGCAAGGGTATATGAACCATATTATTATGTTTCATCTAATGATTTAACTTTATGGTATAGTGTGTTTAAGCATCTGTAAATCAAGGATGGGAGCTTTTATGCCATTTGAGAAATGAGGTGAATTGCCATTGCTGGAATAATCAGTTGAAGGAACTCTTCTAGTCTTATTGCTTTATCCATAGAGGTTGATGCTATCTGTAGTTCTTTTCTCAGATACACAAAAAGACATAGTCTGTGGTGGTTACTGTCCTGTGTACCCATGGACGTGAGATGTTTGAAGCTGTGGTAGTTGCATTTTCAAGTTCATCCTAGGGAAATTGGCATATACAGCTACTGAAGCTACTTTTTTCAGGTAATATCATACTCTGTCTTTGCACTGGACTTTTTAAATCTTGCTTACAGTCCTCTACTGAGCATCTTAGGAAAAACTACCAAAGACTCAAGTAAGGTTTAAAGTAGTTGGAAGAATTGTTCCTTAGGAGAACTGTGTGCATTTAATCTGTTTTGTGTATGTATTTTTTTTTAATATATGTAGATATGTAGATTGAAAATATGGACGCTTGATATGCAATTTGTTGTCTTAAAATGAGCTCACTTGGTTTCTTACAGAAGAGACAATATGCTTGGTTAACTATTGTGCTAAAAAGAGTTTTAGAGCTTAAACACCCTCCCCACCCAAATAAACAAAACCCACAACCATAAAGGAGTGGATCGTTGAGGAAGTCGCAATTTACAAAACGTCTTTGCTAATCTAGTTTTAAAAAGAGATTCAGTGTAGGGCTAGAATAACGTAAATTAGAAGATGGAATGAAAACACATTTATAATTAATTGGTTCTATTTGGGTCAAAAATTTGTCCTCATATTCTTGGGCATTTTTGAGCATTTCCTAGTTGAGCAGACGTCTGTCTTGCTTGAAGGAAACAAGAGGAAGCAAGAGAAATAAATCCATTAGTTTGACTTTTAAAAATTATCCTGGAAGATTGTCGTGGTTCTACCCCAGCCAACAACTGTGCACCACGCAGCTGCTCACTCACCCTCCCTGTGCTGGGATGGGGGACACAACTGGAAGAGGTAAAAGCGAGAAAACTCGTGGGTTGAGATAAAGACAGTTTAATAGGGAAAGCAAGCATTGTGCATGCAAGCAAAGAAAAACAAAGCAAGGAATTCATTCACCGCTTCCCATGGACAGGCAGGTGTTCAACCACCTCCAGAAGACCAGTGCCTCATCCTGTGGAACGGTGACTTGGGAAGGCAAACACCATCACTCCAAATGTCCCTTCCTTCTTCCCCTCACTTTATATACTGAGCATGATGTCATATGGTCTGGAATATCCCTTTGGTCAGTTGGGGTCACCTGTCCTGGCTGTGTCCCCTCACAACATCTTGTGCACCCCCAGCCCTCTCGCTGGTGGGGTGAGGTGAGAAGCAGAAAAGGTCCTCTTGCCAGCCATTCAGGCAAAGGGAGGGGCCATCTCCGGGCCATTTGCAGACAATTTTAAAAAGGCTCTAGGGAGCGACCTGCAGCATGGCAAACAGGAGCAGGCCAACAGGGGCGTGGCACATCTGTGAGGGCATGGCACAGCAGTTCACGCAGGCAGGACAAGCAGGAAGGGTACAGCCACCCTCCTGGTGGTGGGTTGTGTCTTTTTTTTTTTTTTTTCCCAGCAATGGTTTACAAACAAACAAAAGCCATTGCCAGTAAGAATGTACTAACACAAACAGAACCCCCCAAGAAGGATGCAGCTGTCCAGGCCACTAGTTGCAGGGAATGCCTGAGCCTGGTGTTAGTACCAGAGGACAGTGCAAAAGACACCTGTGTCCGATGTGAGCAGGGGAATGATCTGCTCTGTCTAGTGTCAGAACTTAATGATCTGCTCTGTCTAGTGTCAGAACTTAAGGAAAAAGTAGAAAGGCTAAGGAGTATTAAGGAGAGTGAAAAATAAATAGACTGGTGGAGTTACACCCTTCCCAACCCTGAGAGAAGCTCAGCAGGAGTCAGAGGAGACCTAGTAGATGGGGGGGAATGGAAACGAGCCCATACTCGGGGAGGTAATAAAATTCCCATCCGACCCTCATCACTTTCCCAGGTGCCCTTACAGAATAGGTACAAGGCCGTGGATCCAGAGCGTCAGGCAGATGACACTGAAGAAGATAATTGACGGCAGAGATACGACTGACACCGAAGAAGGCTTCAAGCATCAGAACTTTATTGTTTTCCAGTACAACCTTTTATACTCTTCATCTTACATGCATTCCACCTGTGTGCCCTCTCTACCCTTCTGTGATTGGTCAGTACACCTCAGCATTCCATGTTTCTTTACCTTCAATACTGTTCACCTGTCCTACACAGTTGTAGCCCATTAGGGATGAGGCTCGGCCTCAGCCCCATTCCCAATCACCACAAACTGTGTGCCCACAATTCCCTCTTTTATTTTCTTTTAAATAAATGCTGTCTTTACCATCCTTCTACAGGGCCCTTGCAGAAGAAATCGCAAACATGGTACAAGTATCTTTTGTGTAGGTTTCACTAATTCTGGAATGCGTCCATGTACTGACCTTGATTCATTCCCCAAACCTACATCACATATCACCAAAGTTTTTATACTTATGGGATATTAACAAACATCATCACAGTCTTTCTACTTATGCCTATGGAATTAACTTTCATACCTATGCCTATGGCATATTAACAAAGATTAATAGCTGCAATTCACAAACACAACACATATGTTTCACCAGCA
>VXBB01013037.1:1323-53604 GCA_013399915.1 Illadopsis cleaveri
GCACATGGACAGCCTGGTGTTCAGGGTAGGGGCTGCTGCAGGGGGGCTCGGGGGCTGCGTGGGGGCTGCAGCCGCTGCAGTGGGGCTCCCTTGCTGCTGCAGGTGATCGATGCCTGTCAGAAGGGCCAGCTGGGGCCAGGGGTGCAGTTCCTGAGCTTCTGCTGCCACAGCGTGGACGTGCTGTCCTGCATCCTGCACCTGCTGAACCAGGGCTACCTCCAGCGCCAGGAGGGGAGGCCTCATGTCCTGGAATACGTCTCTGCTGAATCCACAACGCTCCCCACTTCTCAGGTCCAGCCACAGGTTGCCTTTCAGACGGTAGAGATCAAGACGGCAGCAAGCCTGGCCTCTGCTGAAAGGAGACAGACTTTTTCCACATTCAGGTAGACGAGGACCTGGCTGGGAGGACTCAGGGTGTATCCAGTCTGTCTCTTCCTAAACACTTGTTTTATATAAATAAATGGGCCAATCTCCACCCAGTCTCACCTTGAAGTCTGTTGGGGAGCTCAGTAGGGAGTGTGGCCAGGCCATACCCCTGTGTGCTCAAACAGCCCTGACAGCTGTGTTTGCTGGAGTGGTGGTAGTAGCTGCCCCCTGCTCAAATTTGTTCTCTCCCAGCTGTGCTGAATCATGCCCTCAGACATGGGGACACACACACACCCTGCCGTAATGGTAACAGCATTAATTTATTAAAATTAATCCCGAAAAGTAACCATACAATAAATTTAAAAAAAATAGAATCTTGTAAAAAAAAAAACTCAGGTGCCCTCATCCCACACCTCCAGCTGGCAGCACCATGGGGTAGGGCTTGTTGGGAAGGGATGGGGAGATGAAGAAGACAGCCTCAGCAGCAGGGCTGCAGGGGGACTGGAAAAGCTGCTGAGGCTGTGCTGCAGAGGGCAGGGCCAGCACAGCAGTGCAAGGCTGGCAGTGGGGCTGGCAATGGTGGTACAGGGGTGGTGGACCCTGCTCAGCACCTGCCCCCTGCACAGAGCAATCTGGCTGGCTGCAGCACTGGGGAAGCCACCTGGGTCCAGCCCAGCTGGGACCCTGGCTGGCTACAGGGCTGGCCTGGCAGGTGCGTCTGCAGAGAGCGGGGCCCAGAGCCCTTCCTGGGGCCCTGCTGGCTGGTGCCAACCCTTGTCCCAGGCTGCTGTTGGGGGACAGGGGAGGCAGATGGCATGGTGTCCTCGCTGGTGTTGGAGGGTGCATGGACCCGGTCTCACTGGCCTCACCTTCACGGGTCTTGGCCCACAGGGTGCAGGTGTGGTGTCCCCCCGCACTGAGCAGGCAGGGACTGGTCTGCAGAAGATGGGCACAAGGGCATGTCCAGCTCCCTGTCTCCTCCTGCAACCCACTGCAGCTCCATTCCAGGGATTCCAATGTCTCACACATTCTTCGAGTAGCCAAAGATGCCCACAGGGAGGTACTTGACGTGTGTTGGCCACTGTGCTGCCAGCTGGAAAAACTTGACATCGTTCCACTCCACCCCATCTATGGAGACTGAGAGGAGAGAGTGCAGTGAGGGACAGCCCCACCACAGCCAGCCCCTGCTGCCCCAGCACAGCCCCAAGGGGCTGGGACTTGCCCTCACCTCGCAGCATGGTGTTCTGGTGCTTGGCTGTGCAGATGAGGCGTGTGATCCCTTCAATGACTTGGCTTTTGGGTTCCAAGTCTTTTTCTTTTGGTTTCTTGCTCAGGAACATCACTGGGGACCAAGGCCAGACAGGACCAATGTTAGGATGTCTCCACCCTGCCCCAGTGCATTGACTGACCCCTGCTGGGCCACATCTCAGCCCCGCCCTCCTGCAGGGGCTCCCCCACCCTTTTCACAAAGGACTGTGGCCCCAGAGGCAGAGAGCACCCCAGAGTTGGTTACCTTTCTTGTTTTTCTCCTTGGTGACCACGGTCATGGCCATGGTGCTGGGGGGCACCAGCTCCCCTGTGCTGGGGATGCGGCTGACCTGGAGCGAGCGGAAGTTGCTCTTGAGCGTGTTCTTGATACCCATCTCCCGCTTCTCACCCTCCTTCTTCCTGTCCAGCCCTTGGGTTGTCCAGTAGTCCACCTGCAGGCCCATCACCTCCACACCAGGGCTCAGAGACCTGGGCAACACGGGCACACATGCAGCACACAGGTGGTGCCCCTGCTCCTCTCCCCCCGTGCCTCAGGCTGAGGGGCCTTGTTCTCTTACCCAGCGCCCGAGAGGCCGCTGCCGACGGACGGGGACGGCGGCGGGGTGCTCACGGTCTCCTTGCCATAGGGAACAGCTGCACTGGAGGCTGGGGCTGAGCTCAGCAGGGATGGGGTGCAGACTGTGGCATCATCTGAGTCCACTGCGGGGGAAAAGTGTGGGTTTGAGGGTTCGAGGGACACCAACAAGAGCCTCCCCACTGTGGAGAGGAGAGCTGGGGATTCCCAGGGACTCACCGGAGGCACTGAAAGACTGCTCCACCAGGCCCACCTTCACCACCTGCAAGGACAAACCAGAAGATATCCAGCATCAGCAGGACCGTGCACTGCTTCTCTCCCCTCAGCCCCTGCTGGCCCCTCAACTCACCCCCACAAAGGGGACAAACTTCTGGCAGGAGTCCTCGTCGGGGCTGCAGAAGGAAGAGAGTCTGGTCAGGGTCTGGGTGTGCTGAGCACCAATTGCTGTGTGGCTACTAACCTTGTGCCCAGGCAGCCCTGCACTCGCAGGGGTCAGTGCTGGCTCACATCCACTAGGACCATCTCCTCTGCCCTCCCTCCCCTGAGAACCCCTGTCCCCAACATGGCAGCACAGGGCACACTACACAAGGAGGCAAGGAGTTGTCCCCTCCAGTGCTGGGAAAGGGCTTGCATGCGGGAGGGCAGCCCTGCCCCTCTGTGGGGTCACGGCTCCTCTGCACAGCAAGAGGGATGAACGCACATGGGGAAAGGTGGGGAGGGGCCAGGCAGCGGCACAGCAAGCACAAGCCAATACCTGATATAAAAATCAAAATAGAGGCTTCTCTTCCTTGGGTGCCAGAAACCAAGAGAAGGGAGAGGTGAGAGTGCAGCTGGAACATGAGCATCAACCCCAGGACAGCACAGTACCAGCTTGCAGCCCCACCCAGCCCATCCCAGCCCTGGCAGCTGGTCCCCAACCACTGAGGCTGTCACAGCTACTGGAGGGGCCAAGCACACCGGGAGGTGGCAGGGAATGGTGCTGCGGGCCTCTCACTGTGGGACCCCAGCTCCCCTCAGCACCATGCTGCTCGTTAGTGGAACGCAGGGCCTCACTCACTTGTCCCCTGTGTCCCTCATTCCTGTCCGGGGCATGTCCCAGAGCAGGGCCGCATGAGGGAGGACAGGCACCCTGGGGCCACACTCACCTCTTCTGCTTGTAGGTCAGCATAGCCTCAGAGATGGGCAGCTGGTGAGAGAGGCTGGCTCCAGCGATGAACTGGGCAACACGGCCTGCTATGTCCACAGTGTCTGCGGGCACAAAGAGCCATGGAGACCTCGATGGCAGCTGGGCTCCCCCTCAGGGCACTGCTGCTGCCAGCCTGCCCCGCTCCTCACCTGCGGTGGGCGGCTCAGCCCTGCTGAACAGCTCCCGCCACGCTGTGTCCAGGAAGAGAGTGCTGTACTTGTTATCCACCGAGGCCAGGTACTTGGCCAGAGGGTGAGAGCCTGCAGGGGAGAAGGGCAGTGTTGGCCTCAGGCAGGGGAGCCTGGGGAGGTGGGAGAGGACAGCCCTGGGGCTGGGCTCCTGATGGCTCTCACCCAGTGGTACAAGCAGGAAGCGAAGGTAGTTGAGCCAGTCGGGTGTCTTGCTGGCCAGTTGCTCCACAAAGAAACGGAGGACAACACTCAGGTAGCTCTGGTCCCCTGCCACCACCACCTTCACTGGGGGAGGCATATGGGAGTTACAGTTACAGCTGCCAAAGGAAAAGGAGACCATGAGTGATGTGCAGTGGCTCAGCAGGTGGGCCAGGATCTGCCAGGCCAGCTGACAAAAACCCATTGTTGAGAATGGCAGCTTGGTATGCACTGCCATGGGCAAAGGCAGTACTGGGACCCCCCACCTTCTCCATTTGTTTCTATAGTAGTGCCCACAATCCCAAAGGATCCTAGTGAGCCCTGGGGAGCCAGGGCCATACCCAGCCCTTCTCTGAACCCACACAGTGGCACCAGGCTGAGCCAGGCTGTACTCACTATCGCTGGATGCGGGAGACAGTGGTGTTGAAGGCTGCCTGGATGTCTGCCACGGAGCAGGTGGACACAACCAACTGCTTGTGTGCCTGGAGCTGCTCACTCACGTACTGCCAATGCAGAGAGATCACGTTAAGGCACCCTGAAGGCACAGCTGTGCTGCCCAGCACCAGCCCATGCCTGCCCTGGGTCCCACACCCCCTGGGTTAGAGCTGGGACACTTGTCCCCACCCGTGCCATGTAGGGAGGCTGAAACCATCAGGTCACTCACAGCTGCATCCTGAGCATCCCTGCTCCTCCCACTCTGCTCTAGGGGCCAGACAGCTGCCTGCTCTCACCTTTGAGCACAGCAGGCACCACCCTTGCCATGGCAAGGGCAAAACTGTCCCAAGAACCAGGCTGTGTTTCTTGAAATAAGAAGTTTGGTCCAGGGACCCTCTGATTTAAATTCTGCCATCCCACAGCAGAACCCAACTCTAGGCTCACTCTGGCTCTCCTCATACCCTCCTCTTACCCTCTCCCACTGTGGCACTCCAAAATCCTTCTGTCTCTTCAGGATGTCTGCATGCAGCTCAACCATGGTAAAACAGGAAGTCAAGACAGACAAGGGGACTGGTTCTGGGAGTGGGCACTGACCCTTTTTTCCCGGTCCAGGACAAGAATGAAGCCAAGAATGCATGGCCTGAGTCAAGACTCCACTGCCTCTCACTAAGCCCTTTCTTCCACCTCAAATTTTCCAGCACCGTTTCTGGATGCCAGATGTAGCTGCAGGATCCTGAAGGGGTCTCACAGGTGTTTTATCTAACTGCATGTTTGCACACATGTACATTTCTTTGCTCACCTTTAGCTTTAGAGCTCCAGGTACAGGGAAGGCAAGTGCTTGTCAGGGGCTGGGCCTGTCCTCACACCCCACCCTGCTCTGATGATGCAGTTAATGCTCCCTGGGAGTGGCAGGTGACATTTCCATCTCCCAGTGGGAAATACCTCTGCTACTTCCCAGGGCCTGATGCCCACAGAGGACGGGAGCCCTTTGCCAGGGAATCCAACAAAGCTCTGACCCATGGGGTTCCTGAGAGCCAGGACCAAGCAGTGAGGGCCTAAGGCACAGTCTGCTAGCCAGCCTTTCTGGGACTGATCAGGACATCATGTTTTGAGCATCCAATGCTGCTGTGTGATGGAGGAGACACACCTGACTCGTGTGTATGGCTCAGCATCCTGTAAATGCATTGTCTCCCTGAAGGAAGGGCCACACTGGGGGAGAGAAGGGCACAGCTTCTCTAGGACACCCTGCTACGATTGGGAGAACCCACCCTGCTTACAGCTGCCCACATGCATCCAGCTCCCATCACACCTACAAACCTGCCCCTGCCACTCAGCCACGTTGACCAGCACGATGCTCTCGGGGAGCTGCTCGTCTGACACCAGGATCTGGTTCAGCTGATCGTAAACAGACTTCCGAGGCACCTGTGACAGCATCACCACAAAGGTTAACCCCAGGCAGCCACCCTGGACACTGCCCACGGCTGAAGACCTGGCAGAGTTCTTGAGTGAGAAGCCTCCAGGTGGGATGGCTCCCAAGGGCCTCACCTGGGCACTATGCCACGAGTCTGGGGAGCTCTCACTGTCCAGGCTGCTGGCACGGCCACCCTGGCCCTTGGAGCTCTGCCGGTCCTTCACGGAGGTGCTGCGGGGACGCCACAGCTGCTTGCTCTCTGCCTTGCTGCGAAGGAGAAGCAGGAGAGGCAAAACTGTTGAGGAAATCTCATCTCCAGCAACCCCTACTCAGTTCAGGGAGGCAGTGTGAGCTCGCTCAGCCCTGGGAGGGGGCACAGACCTGCCTTACCTGGGGGATACGGCACTGGGGAGCTCGGCTTTGGTGCCAGGGCCCAGCTGGGCCAGTCTGTCCACGCTGCCCTCCCTCATGGCAGCCTCTGCGGGGGCCAGCCGGGAAGATGACTCCTCTGCTGCCAGCTCCTGAGGGCCACATAGAGTCACTTCACACACTTCAAACACACTGCTCTCCTCGCTCCAACAGGGAGCAGCCCTGCACCCATGGGTGCCCATCGTCAACAGAGGCCTGGTGGCCCTCCTGGAGAGCCAAAGCTGCAGGGTCTTGGGAGGGCTGGGCTGCACATCCTGCAGACCCTAACACTCCTTCAACTCTTGTTGCTCTCCAGCACAATCTACTTGTCTTCTCAGCCCTTCTCCCAGCCTGGTGGGCACCCCTGGTACTCCAGAAAGCAGGCTGGGGGTTTGAGAGAGCTCCACACCCCATAGCCTGGACTCACCACTGCAGGGATCTCCGTTCCTGGCTCTTCCTGTGGTCGCTGTGCTCCTGGCTTCCGCTTGTCTGCCTCGCCCTGGGGGACAGGGAGTGGGGTCAGGGCAGGATGCAGCACTCTGTGCAGGGCAGCTGCCAGTGACCCATGCCTGGCCTCACAGAACACAAGCTCCCACAGGGGAGTCGGGCATCTCTGGGACCGGCCCCAGGGGATGCCCCCATCGCTACCTGCCTGCCTGTGCTGGGAAAAAGAGGAGGAAAGAAGGAAAGGAGCAGCCCCAGGCAGGCGCTGCCAGGAGCTGTGGTCTCAGAGTGCGGGCACTGTGGGGGTGCTGGGCTAGCTGGGGAGGGAAGGGGAAAGAGGTGGTGATGGTGGTGTAACTCACAGGGCTGCCCGACTCCTGATCCTGCCCTTTCTGGCTGTGCAGACTGCCGATCTCAGTCTGGGAACCAGAATGAGAGACTCCCTCAAAGAAACGCCTGCAGAGAAACAGACAGACGAACGGACGGACAGACAGACAGACGGGAGAGAAAAAGGCAGGAATAAGAGAGGAACAAAGGCACCACGATCCCAGCACACCCCCACCAGCCTGTCCCAAGCACAGAGCTCTGTGGAGAGGTGCTCAGTGGGACACAGGGCCAGACAGCCAAGTGTCTGTTTGATGCCCAGCTGAGGAGCAGACCTGTCAGCAGTGCCCCCTGTGACCTCGGGGAGCTGGAGGCAGGCTCTCCTGGTGCTCCCTGCCTCAGGAGGTCTCCTACCCCTGCAGTGCAGGTGAGGAGCTGCCACTTTGCCCCATCTCACTGGTTTATGGTGTCTGCCAACACCACAACCCGTGTGCCGCTAAACCTCTCTGCCTCCTCTGCACCATCATAGCTTCCACAGACTTCTGCTGCCTCCCCTTCTGCTTCCTCTTTTCCAGGGATTGCTCCTTGCCTCTGCCTGCTGCTGCTGCACACTTCCAACTGCAGTGTTCACCTTCCCTTTCTGCCTTCCCCTTTCCCAAGGCTCTGAAGATCTCAGTATTGCACACAGAACCACACCTCAGGTAGCACTACTTAAATTTGCCAAGTTTTCAGTCTCTGAGCTGACATTTTTATAGAGTTGCATAGTGCAGCTCCAAGGTCCTGTTTTCAAGACACCATAGTTCACACAGGAACTCTCTTGGGGAAGCCAGGACAGTCTCTGACACTACAGTGTGAGCTTCCACCTTTGCTTACCCTTTCCCCACACATTATTTATTTGCCAAGGACTCCTTTCACAGCCTGTGGGCTGCTCAAAGACCAGTCCTTAGGAAACAAGCAAGGTCTACCACTGGATCTCACTTGCCAGTTTTCCCAGGACCTTTACAGCAACCAGAATCCATCTGCAATGTGTGACTCTGCTGCAGGAGATAAGAGCCAGATTCCCTCTAAGCTTTGTGTGTGTGCTCATTAACTCCCAAGAAATGTTTCTCCTGATGTGCCTAGTGTGCAGATGGGGCTATGAGGTTGCAGGGATGGCCACTGAGGCATAAGATATAGAGAAATTCTTCTGTTAGTACTCTACCAGAGTTTCTTTCTATTGTTTTCTACTTTTCTCATCAGGATTTACCTGCAGGATACCTACAGACCTCTGAAGATCCTGCCTCCTCCTTTTATTTTCCCTTTAGCATGCTTCCTCATTTGTATACAGCACACTGTACTATCAGGCACAACAGTGTTTGTCAGGCTCCTGAAAGGACATTCTACCTCCATAAATAAGTGATGGTTCCCACACACAGCAGCTGTGTTTATACACTGGTTAGGAAAAGTCAAGGCTTGATTTTCCCCTCATTGGCTCTGTGACCAGTTGCTTCAGGTTTAGAGTCACAATAGTGCCCTGGTGGGACATTTTCTCCAGGCCACATGGTGTAAATTACATCTCCTTTTACTAACACATTCCTTCTCTCTCTTCCCCTCCATTCTCTGCTACAAAATCTCAGGTATTGTCACCAGTCTGTAAAGTCATTACTCTACACCTGCCTTTTCCCAGCCAGAAATACAGTCCATACAGACTATATTAGTAACTTAGGAGTCAATCCAGAAAAACATATAGGTTTTCTAATAGATCACCCCTCAATCAGCATCTCTTCCATACTCCTCTACGTTGTCCCAAGTAATCCCACCAGAATGTGACATACCCTTGGTGCCACTGGCATCACAAAGAGGTATTTTCATTTCCTCCTTTTTCTTAGACACTGGGTGTGTCTAGATTGTATTATACTTCCTCTGGCTTTCAACACTCCATCTAAATTGGGCAGTCTCCCCCCTTCCCCATGAAAGCTGTATTTGTTTGTGCCCTTCCTCACTTGCAATTCAGAAGCTTTCATCCCTCGAGGACACCACATTAAGCACAGAGCTCTTCTACCGTTTCCTGCAGTTTAATTTCTGCAGTTTAAAGGCTCTCCCTCCTACAGGCATGACTGAGCCCACATCTCATCGTGCTGAGAGATTTAGGTAAAGCCCAGTCCTACTGCACAGCCTCCTTCTGTTCTGAATGAATTTAGCCCCCCTGGTCCCATCCATTTTCCCAGTCACCTATGAAGACATTTGCTCCTTCACCTTTGACCTTCAATCTACAGATCTGACTTGAGGTCCTGCCTAACAGCCACAGTTCTAGCTCCAGTTTAGCCCCAGTGCAGGAGCAAACTGATGCTGTGTGGCCTCCCTGGCTGATCAGAAGGATCAGCTCCCAGCACTGCTGGCCCAGTCCAGGGCACCAGCCACTCAGCCACTCTCCACCATACCAGACTGCACACCATTAGTGCCCTTGCTTCACAGAGATGGTTACAGTGTCTAGCAAGGCTAAGACAAGAAATCCAACGTGAGCATCACCTCAATTTTACAGGCTGGGCTGTAGTTTACCCCTGAAAGGCTATGTAGCACTTGGGAACCACAAAGTCTACATGAAACACCTTGCCAAGCAGCTTCCACATCTCCTTAGGAAAAATACAGTCGCAGAATTTTGTGAAGTATTCCCTTGTGAATTCAAGGGACACACTCAGCACTGCTAGAAACTGAGGCACCAGAGACCAAACCAAGCCAGGGACAGTTTGTGAACAGGATGAAGAACAGCTCAGAGGCCAATAGCCTGTGCTTCCAAAAACAGCATCAAACACCCCAGGAAGACTTTAATGGTGGGCACCAGCACAAAGCAGCACTCACTCTGGAATGTTGTTCCAGTGACCAGATGTTTGCAAGTAGGCACTTGGACAGGACGGCTCCTGGTCTTACATTTAAATACTCACAACAGACTTTTCTTACAGTTCCACATGGTTTACATACATAAAACATTATCTGACCACAGAAAGACCTTTATTTTTCTCCCACAGCACGTTTTTCTCCTTTGATGAGAGACCATGTGAAGCCCCTTTTGGAGTCTAAGCAGATCACTCAAGCAGCTTGCCCATGTGCCTGCTTTCTCCTTCACAATGGCTTGTGGGTTTGTGGAAAACACGACTTTTACCACGTTCCTGTTTTATCCCAAGTGGCCCATGGCTTCCAGAATCCAGCACATTTAATTTCAAACAGTTTGTCTGTGGGAAACCATGCCTACTACTCCTGCTAAGTACCTTCAGTAGGGATACCAACTACTCATTCTATGATCCTATGATTCTATATATAAAAACTATAGAAACAATGCCAAAATGAGCTTGGCTTGACTACAAGAGACCCAGTGCACTATGACACAGTCAAGTAGAAAGACAACAAAAGACAACTTTTTCACAAAAAGAGCACAAAAGCACAAGAGCCACGAGCAGAGAGGCCAGGTGAACACAGATGACATGGGAGCAAAGCCTGGTTTCCCTCCATGACCCACTGGAGACCCCTGTGCTAAGTCACCAGTTCTTGGCAGAGCAAGTCACCAGTGCCTGGGGAATGGGGTGAGGAAGAGTGCTGATGGTTGCTTGTCACATGTCCACACGGGGTGGAAACACAGTATGCACATCTCACAAGGACTGGTCCAAGCAGTCACAAAGTGCTCAAAAGACAGGCATGCTTCAGTGCGGAGAGCCCAGAGAACACCAGGATTGTTGGCAGAAAGATGTGAGAGCTGGGAGCAGCCAGGCCCAGGGCTTAGATCAAACAGGACTCTACCAGCAGATCAGTGCCAGATGCTGGGCTGGCAAAATGAGAAAAATGAGACTAAACGTGAAGGAAATGAGACTTATTGGGCAGTTTTGAGTGAGGAGCCAGTGGTGCCAATAGAAGATGGTAATGGGAGTGGAGACAAGACAATGCCTGCATTAGCCCAAGCAACAGAAAGGTTTCTCCAGATCTATGGGCTGTGCTGTTGGCCAGGGACTGCCTGAAACCCTTACCTCAGGGTGGGCTTGGGTGTGCTGTGCACACTCTCATTGTCCTCGATCTCTGGGCCACTGTCACTGTTGTTGCACTCTTCCAGGCTGTCATAGAGCAAGCCCAGGTCTTCTTCCACCTCCTGGGTCTGGTCTACAGGGTCAGAGTCCAGGACCTGTGGGACCGAGCCCAGAGAGCCGTGAGGAGACATGGATTTACCTCCATCCCACCACAGGCAGGTACAAGCTGCCTGTCAGTCATGAGGCACACCATGGCACTGCTCCCACCTCGGGGAGGCAAATCCAGGCTGTGCAACAATCCAGTGACATTGTCATTGGGCCCAAGGAGGGTGCCATGAGCATGACATCCAAAGGAGTCTTGGACACCCATCACACTCACTGGCAGTTAGGACACCTGGGAGGACCTTCACTGGCTGTGCTACACACTCAGCCTGGGCAGCCATCCAAGAGAAGCCATGCACAGGCTGATGTTAGCCTGCAGTCTGACTGGACAGGACGGCTCCTGCAATGCCAGCTCCTGGTGCAGAGTCAGGAGCTGACAGCACTCTTCTTCCCTGGGCACCACCCCACAACAAGAAGGTGCTTTTTGATTTCAGCACAAGGCTCAGAGCTGCCTTCTTGAGGCAGAAGGCTTTGGAAAAGCCATGTCCTAGTCTCTGCCATGTCTCACACCACCTTTGGCACATCCCTGAGCTCATGAGCCTTGTGCTCCCAGTGAGTGGGAAGCTGCACTCTGACACCTACACATCTGCAGGAGACATTGCCAGATGGGGCAGCTTTCCTGTTTCTCACCTCTTCTGTCACTTTGAATCTCTTCAGCAAAGCCACAAATTTCTGCTTGAAGTTTGGTTGCTAAAACAAAAGAAGAGAAGAAAAAAAAGATCAGCAAAACTATCAAACCACGTTCCAAGCTCACTAACACACAGGCCATGGTTATTCTCTCTAACATGCTGTCCAGAGGTCCAAGGTCAACTATGATTGTTCTCTCTCCCTCTCTCTAAATTTGCTGTAGGACTCGGACTACTTCTGCACTCCACAAGAAGCCACTGTCTGGGCATGAGGGAGGATGCAATGACTCATACTTTCTCTGCCACAGGCTGGAATAGCACTTCATTTAAATCCTGTTTCTCCCCAGACCACCTGGTTGAGCAAGAAAAGATAGGGAACAAACTCAGGAAGAAGGTGGCCAGGGATCTGCAGGGCTGAAGTCAACAGGGATGAGAAGTTTGGAGAGCAAGGGTCTGGCAGAGCAGCTCCTCCCTTCTGCAGACATGCAGAGGAGCTGCTAAGGAGCTGCTAATACATTTTTTCGCCTTGTGCCTACCTTCCCCTTCCTCAAGAAAGAGACCATGTGACAGCAGCAAGTCAAAACTATGCTGCACACAGACCAGCAGTGACACAAAGCCAGGCTGAACACAGTACAGACCATGAACTGGGATACAGCTCTGTGCAACAAGCTAGCTCATTAATGGCAAGAGTTTTGCTCCTCCTCAGAGCCAAGGGCTCTCTCCCCTGCTCTGCACCAGTGCCAGCATCTCCCCTTCCCAACAGCCCTCACTGCCTTCAGAGAGGGAAGAAAGTGAATCCCTTCCATCCCTTCGATCATGTGGTAAATGCTGATGTTACTCTGGTTATTGATGGGGTTCGGCTCATTTTCCTCCTGGCCTTCTTGGTTTTCCTCAACTCTTCCTCTTCATCAAACAAATCCTGCAGGCAAAAAGTCACAGTACATTAGAACAACTAAGTTCATGGAGCAGCACCTCCTAAAAGTTTCCCAACTCACATTTGCCCTACACTTTGAAAAGCTTTGATCCACTCTGCTCCCAAAGTCTTGTTTCTCATTTCTGCCACCTCTCTCTATGGAACTCCTCCTCTCTCCTTAGCACAGTTCCCCTTCAGACCTTGTTTCCCAGCACTTCTGTCCCCAGGCCCCTCCAGAGAAGAATGTATCAGCAGATTAAGAGGAGATCCAGCCTCCTCAGGACCCATGTGTGCTCTCCTGCTCTCCCCTCTCCAGAGTTAGCTCAGAGAGCGCAGCACGTGAATCACAAAAAAACATTTTTTCCAGGGATTAGCCTTAACAATATTGCCAGCTCCCAGGGACATGGGCCCTTGATGTACTGACCCAGCATGATGGGACAGGTAATCTGGAGGACCCTTGTGAGAGACTGAAATTATAATGGTTAATGATTGAACAAATGGCCATTTGCAAAAGCAGCAGGTGTGCTTTGCTGAGGCCCAGCAAATGGAAGGGGAGGAGGAGAATTTTTGGATGTGTGGTGGAGAAGCCTCTGATTTGCATAAGAACAGCCTAGGTGCAGAGGGGTGAACAGCCAGGGAGAAGGGAGAAAATCATGGTGCAAGATGGAGAGGGCTCAGCAGGGGTTTTCTGCTGCAGACCAGGCAGCTCCAGAGACAGATGGATGAGATCTATGGCTCTCCAAAGTCCCTTGCCTCACCATGCACTTGACAGCAGCCCACTGCTGTCAAAGCTCTTTTTGCAGTCAGGTATTACAGCTCTCAGCCCTCTGAAACAATGTCAAATGTTTACAAGGGGATGAGAGGGCTCAGGGTGATCAAGAATCTCAATGCCTGACTCTTGCCCCAGGAACTGGACCAGGACACGAGGCATCTTGCCAGGCCTCCCTTACCTGAGCCTGCACAGCATCATCACTGGCCTCCTGCTCTGAGGAGAAGCTGTCATCCTCTTCTTCAGAGTCGTTGTCAATGTCTGGGGAGCGATCTGAAAGCAGACAGTGCAAATGCCTCAGCTAAGCATGATGCCTCTGAAGGTCCCAGTGACAGGACTGGCACTGATGGCAGTGCTGGGGGACACCCTCCGTTAGCCGTGTCCCAAACGTTTGCCTGCAGGTCTGAGCACTAAACACACCTGAAGCTTTGATTTTAGGACCTGAGGGAATGTTCCCATCCTCATGGTCGATGGGCTGACTGGACAGAGAGTAGATGCTGATTTCAGCCACTCGAATGTTCACATCCTTCATGTTGCTGTGGAGGCCCAGGAGTTGCCCACCATCTGTTGGGTGCTGCATGACCTAGACAGACAGACAGACAAGCTCCCTGATGGGGTGACACAATGACAGCTGGCAGCCCACCTCTCTATATTATAGCCAGCCAACAAGCCAGAACACTCACAGCAATGAGCCCCTGCCTGCCAGCCCAGCTCCCTGCCCATGCTGGCACAGGAAGGCCATGTGGGACTCCCCTCTGTCCCCAGCAGCCTGTACCTCAGCCATGTTAATGATTCCCACTGCCAGGGTCTTGTAGCCCAGGATGGTGCGGTTCTTGTATCTCTTCCTCCGCTGCAGCATGATCTGTAGTTTGTTGCCATCTCTCTTGAGGAAGTGTGGGTACTGGGGAAGAGAAGCACACAGAAGATGGCAGCATGAGGGAAAGGCTCAGCATGACACACAGGTAGAAAACTCTTCCTCTGTGCTGATGTACAGCAGGATCTGACCTGCTGAGCTTTGAGGTGCCCCTCAAAGGCCACCTGCACCTATCCATCATCCTCTGAACCCCAAAGCCCAGCAAAACAATCCCTGGAGCAATGGAGCAGCTGGCCAGCCACAGTAGGCCCCTCCACAGAGGCTGTGCCGTTCACACTTAGCCCTGAGGTTGTGCTTGCTGAAAAATGCCAGGTAAGGGAGCCCAGGGGACCAGGCCACAGCAGGTACCTGCAGTGAGAAGGTCAGCTCCAGCTCGGTCTCCATCAGGCCCCCAGGTGGGAGGACGTACTCATTTGACCTCAGGACTCGCTTCGAACCCTACAACGAGATTGGCAGGCACACACACTGAGCTCGAGCACAGACTCCACTGCATCACACACACAAGACAATGGTGTTCACTCCACGTGGGAAGAGAGAATGCTTTGACTTTGTTCTGTTCCACGTGACAGAGCCACCTTTCACATGCCTAGCAACACTTTGCAAAAGCTGCCAGAGGCCCCTTCTCCTTGCCCACCTGCCAGGGAGCACCTGCTCTTGACAAGCCTGCTGTGCCTAACCCTCTGCCCTGGTGTGCCAGTCCCATGCTGTGGAGAGACACTCCTGGAGTTAGAGGGAGCCATGCAGGGCAAACAAAAGGGTCCCAGCACACTGCCTGGCCAGGAAAGGGTCAGGTCCTGGTGACATCTCTCCCCCAAGCAGACAGGCCCAGTGCAGACCCCTGCCTAAGCACAGCTGGCTGGATGGCTCTGCTGGGACCAAGTCAGGATGTCCAGGAGAACAGCTTGTGTCTCAGAAAATTCTCCTAGTTTTTTCTTCAGGCAACAGTCTATCTCTCTACACACAGAAATGTTTTTTACCAGGAGGGCAGTAACAGAGGCACTCTAATCATCTTCCCACTCCAACTCTTTCCTTTAACTCTGCCCTATCCTTATGTCTTGGTTTCTGACAGAGACACTGAATGACTTGGGGGCAAAAAAATGCCATCTGCATGCACCAGGCCCTCTTGGCTGCAGGGTGGCACAACCCACAGATCCTCCCAAAAGCTGTCTGCAATGCTGTTCCCAGAGACGGTGCCAGGAGCAAGACTTTCCTGCAAAAGGTCTTCCTAAAATGGAAGAGAGGAGGTGGAGCTCATCCCCTTCACCATCTGTGAGCCTTCCTGGCCAAGAACACACTGACCCTTCCTGAACTCTTCTCTGATAACAGATGATAGGCAGTCACAATGACAGTGACTATTTACTTCAGCGCATTTACCATTTGCTCTTTTTTGCAGAGAGATTATCCACCAAAGATTCAATCTTTCATCTAAACACAACGAGAAGTGCAATTACTCTTCCTGAAGATGCTATTTCTTGGGAAGGACTTATGGCAAAGAAAAGGTGAGGATATCCTGAGTGGTGTGTCCAGGAAGTGATGGTTTCATAAACACTGCTGTCCTGTGCCTTACTGTCATTTACCACTATGGAAGTTACATGCCCAGCCTCAATCCTAGGTGAATCCAATCCCTCAGTGAAATGCCAGTGGCATTGCAAGGACTGGGACAAAAGCTGCTTCATTATCACAGTGCAAGGACAAGGACATAAAAATACTGAGGATTCTCCATGCTTTGAGAAATTCAAACCTCAACTGGACACGGCACTGAGGACCTGACGTAGCTCAGCTGTTCTGTAACTTGAGTTATGTCAGGCAAGACCAATTTCTCTGCAGAACAGTTGAGCATCCCTACAAGCACTACAGAAAAACTTAATATCAGACTGTTACAGTGAAAATCATGGATGACAAAGAGTGTCAAGGAAGAGAAAAGCAACAGCGACAAGTGGTCACAGGTTTTTACTACCTAAGAACTGAAAACACACAGGAGCTTTCACTACAATACACAGGTACATGATGCCGAGGTCTGGTTTGCAAGGTACAATCCCAAATTTTAGCTGTAAATCTGTCCTGACTGGTTTGGTTTATAAGAGGGTTGAGGCTAGAACAGCATACCACATCTGGAAAATGAGAGAGAACTAATATAAGTACTAGACTAGGCAGACAGCAAAACACTAACCAGAATTCAAGCTGAAGGTGCATTTTGGAAGAGAACAGCCCCTTAAGATAATAAACAAATTTAGGGTTTAGCTAGGATTGCTCAGGCAGGAGTGAAAAATACTACAAGTGGTTACAAAGAGGTAAGAAACAAAGCATGAGTGAGGCATAAACAGAAAACTCTGTATAGTAAGAAAGACTAAAAACTCAAGTTCCTTCAGGGAGCAGGGGTGGAGCAGTGGGCCTGGCAGAGCCAAACAACCTCTTTAGCCTGGCCTATTTCATAGCACACATTCCTGTCTGCTACATAGTGACTGCCAATATCATCTCTCTACAACAGTACCAAGACTTGAGCCTGAGTCACCAGCCATATCCTGCAGGCAGATGCAGGAAGATTTGCATCCACAGCACCTGTCACAGGAGCTGAAAGTTCTGGGAACGCTGGGCCTTGTTTTCTTCTTTCTTTTTCTGATTGTTACCTCTATTCATGGCTCAAGACAGGGTGTTTGTGTGTCTCTCTGCCAAGAAGAACATTGTGTCTCCCTTCATCCCATAATCAGTTGTGATACCAAGGTAGGTATCTGCAGCTTTATGAGCTGAGCCAGCACATCCAGATCTCTCAGTGCCACACTGAACAACACACAGAAGGAAATGCTCTATGACATCTCCAGTCTGTTAAAACAAGTAATGAGAGATAAAGGTTTAAAAACCACTCAGGTGAAAGAGAGCAAAATCCCTTTTTCACAATAGTTCAGGCTTTATCTCACTCAAATCCATGGAACACTATATATTCACATCACCTCTGGGAAATGGGTACGTTGTGTAGACATAGAGTTTCTCTTGACAGTGGTATTTTCAGATGAAGGAGCAGGTAGCAGCACATGGCACCCTTGGAAGCTGTCTTTTAAGACCAGAAGAGCACTGTGAGAAAGAGATCAGGAGTTCTGGACAGGCTTACACTGTCCTTTGGGTCATGCACATTTTTTAAGCAGACTGCCTCCAGCACTGGAGCTACTGTCTGGGTGGCAGCCCCTTCAGACAGGGTCAGAGCTGTATCTCCATGCAATCTGCCCTTCAGATTCCTGACCCTAACAGAACTACTACTGAAATGAGAGAAATACAGCTCTCCTTTCCTCTAGTCCTCAGCTGCCCCCTCGGGAACTTGCAGGTCCTTTATAAATTATATGCATCAGCTGTTTTCATCCAAAAGATGGAATGCTCGCTGGAAAACCTTCAAACAGTTTCTTACTAGTGTGACTCATCTGTTACCTAGGAGAGGAGCAGGAGGAGTGGATCCATCTGAGGCCACTCTGCAGGCAAGCTGTGCTGAAGCTGCCTACAGCCTCCATCTGCCTTCCAGCAGTCCCAAACCCTGCCAAGGAAGCTGGTCAGGCAGGTGGAAGCAGCCTGGGGAGGCACACAAACTCAGCCCACTCCCACAAGGAATGCTGAGACATGGGGTAATGTGGGCAAAAGCATTTTCCTTGTTTTCTTCAGCTTTGCAGGGAGCCTACGCCAGCATGCAGCCACAGCTACGTGGCCATGCAGAGAGAGGTGACCATGTTTAAATTAAATCCCTGGATGCAGCCTCCATTCCCTGACAGGAAGAGGAGCCCCGCAGCAAGGAGCCCTGTGGCTTCAGACTGCTGAGGCCGATTAATTTCTTTTGCCATCAAGGTGCAAGATTGGTCTGTGGCAGGGATGGGGGTGGTCTGTTTGAAAGAGCTGGAGTCCCAGTGTGCAGTCTCTTGCACAGTGCCACATTTGCAGCATGTGAGGGCTGTAGCTGAGGACATGCACACTCAGCACATGTCAGCCCCAGCATAAGTGGGGCTGCACAGGAACCAATGTTCCCCAGTGCACAGAAGCACATTCAACTTGGGCTGACCATACAGGAGAGAAGTCAGGGATCACCCCAGCCCTCCCAGTCAAGTAGGACCCACAGCCCTCAGCTGGCTGCCAGTCCCCCAGTCCTGTGCTGCTGTCAGCTGTGGCCCAGCCTTGATTGCTTCCATATTTCCAAGGGCAAGCCAGGCAGCTTTCTGCTGCTCAGGCTGTTTTCTTGCTAAAGCCTGCACCAAAGGGGCACAGGTCTCAGGGGTCCCAGGGCTTTCAGCTCTCCTGAATGACACCACACACACAGTGATGGAAAGGCCAGCAAAGTGGGACACTGATCGATAGTGCATGGACCACAGCCTCCTCCTACTGTCCTCACTCCCTGCCCCAGGTTTCACACACTTGGCTTTGTTTCTTCTGTGTGAGTGAATCAGGTCTGCCATGAAGGCAAACTCCAGCTCCCAGAGCTCCACTAACACTGCAGCTTCCAGCATTAATCCAGGATTTAGATCCTAATGTGTGTGGCACAAAGAGCTCTGTGGGAGCACAAAGCTGCTGAGCTGCCGACCCACGGTGCTTTCAACGGGATCAGCCGCTGTCGTGCCAGCTGACAAGAACGAAGGAAGGACACCGACACCAGAGCTGGGTCAGGGAAGCTGTGGCCAAGACAGCACACTCAAGATGCATTTTGTTTCCATGCTGTCCTTTGGCAGGTGGAAAGGATGTGCCTGCACCCCCAGGAATCCATCTCTCCACCACCAGCTGCAGAGAGGGTGGAGGGATCACACAGATCAGGATGGCGGCAAATTCCTGTCCCCTTGGTGACAAAGACCTTCCCCTCTCCCTTCTGCCTGGTTCACAACAGAGGCACCAGGCCTAGCAGAGATGCACAGGGGAAGGGATATTAGAGGCAACTGTGAGGTCAGACAGGCTACAAATGTCATCAGAACATTATGCAGAGATGCTGATCCCTTGCACCCTTCCCTTCCCACCCTTCACTCCCCAGGGAGTGATCTGGACGGAAGGCACTGCTGGAAACCATCCAGCACTGACCCTCTCTTAAAGGGTAGGGAACAGAGGGATGACAGACTCCAAACAGCAGTTTGAGAGGAGGGCCTTGGGGGAGGCAGGCAGGGAGGCATGACAGATTTTCTCCCAGTGTCTAAACAAATTCATTCCTGTTACAAGCCAGCACCAGGTATCTTGCTGCTGTTCCTGGGGCATCACTTCCACCTGCCTGAGAGCCAAAATCTCCCTGAGCACGCTAAGTGAGACAGAGGGGTTGGTTGGCACTAGGCAAGGGACATGCAGACCAGCACTTCACAGAGGGCACAAGGATGGGCTTGGCTTGCTGCCACCAGGCAGCAGCAAGGAGAAGAGCCTACCTGAATCTTCACAGCGATAAGCACAGAGCTCAGCTCTTTGTCCAGCTCTTTCAGCACCGTGAGTTTCTTCAGGCGCAGACTGCAGAGCCTGTAAGACAGAGAGAATGGGACACATTCAGGCACCACCATCCCTGGGGCCCTCCCACATGGCACCCGGTGCTCGGAAGGCAGCCTGGAGGCTCGGCCCAGGGCAGGCACAAGCCTGGCCCAGGAACGCCGGCATTCACGGGACACAGAGACAGCCCAGCGGGGGAAAATGGAAAGAAGGAAAATTAACAGAGCTAAAGCAGGCTTAAGGGATTAGCATGCAACAGGAAGTCGAACAGCAGGCCATGTGGTAAAGAGATCCCTTCCCAAGCAGGGCTGTTGCCAGCTCTGCTTAAATCTACCTTGGCCACAGCACTGTTTATTTATAAACCAAAGCACTTAAACCCACTCTTATCCTGAACTTAGTTAAGGCAAATGTTCCCATGTAGACATCACAACTCAGCTCTTCTCTTGCATGGTACCACGCAGAGCTGACCTGAGAAGCAGCCCCACAGGAGGCTTCATACAGCTTCAGCACCCTGACAAGCTCAAATACTGGGGACACAGTATGGTAAGTGGCACTTCCAGGAAAAATCTAGGAAGGATCCTGAGGTTAAGTGAGAGGAGTTACTTTTGCTGCTTGAAGGAATAAGTCAGTGCCAGTCAGACAGCCAGCCACTCCAATCTCCTGCCAAGAAGTCTGCAGCAGGACTCCCATGGAGAGGACCTGCAAGGAACTCTGTGTCAGGGAGCAAAGCCACACATGGCTTTACCAACAGTAAGAGCACAGTGATGTTTTGCAAATTACCCTCTGTGCTCCATGGCTGCACTGCTGCAGACTCAGGTTCCCAGGACTTCTGTGGATATCAGCATGCTGGACCTGAGAGTCAGGCCACCCTGCCTGGAGAACAGATTTGGTGACTACCAAACACCTTTCTGTCTGACACACTGTGTTCTCTGAAGGCTTGATTTATTTATTTTTAAAGCAAAAACCTGCTCTTGCTATGCTGATGTACAGCAGCAGTGTAGAACAATCCCAGAGATGAAACTACAGTAAAAAGGGATCAGGTTTAGGGC
Source organism: Illadopsis cleaveri (assembly GCA_013399915.1). Classification (NCBI taxonomy): domain Eukaryota; kingdom Metazoa; phylum Chordata; class Aves; order Passeriformes; family Timaliidae; genus Illadopsis; species Illadopsis cleaveri. Next base: position 21,939 of record VXBB01013037.1, read on the forward strand.
TTAGCAAGCACGCACCTCCTACCATGTCCCTGTCCTCCCTTCTAAAATAACTTCAGCTTGTGCAGAAGGTTTCCTGGACTGTGACTGCAACCCTGCTGCTCTGCCCTTCATGTTCTGGTCCCTCCTGGTGGAGACCAGAAGTCAGGAAGCTGGGTGTGCAGGGAAGCTCTGCACACTTGTTTGCCAGATGGCTGCATTCCTTCAGCCCAAACCCAGAGCACAGATCCTAAGCTCCCCTACTCTGTGCACCCCAGCACTACAATAACTGGTCCCATGTCTGTCCACCTTTCCCCTCTGAGCCTGTTTGTAGGAAGGGAGAAACCTTATTACCTGAGGCAGGTTTCTTCCTCTCCAGAAATACTTAAGCATGATCAGGGGTGAGCTGTGGGGGGCACGGCCAAAGACAAAGAGGCACCTCTCAGGCAAGGAGGGGGGACTGAGTTCTCACCAGGAAAAAGGGTACAGCAACTTCATCAGATGTACTAAGGGAAAGTTTGCAAAGAGGCTAAGCTTAGCTAACAACCACCACTAACTAGTGCTAATTGTGACTGTCACTAGACAAACCACAGAGAGAAATGAGGCTTGAACATGTAAGACAAGGACAGTACATCTACTCAAATTTTCCTTGCAGCACTAATTTAGTCATGATAGTTATCTGCATGGAAAAGTTATCCCTTAAAGATTAAAACTTACATAAGGATATTCAGTCTTAATTGGAGAATGCAGAAAGGTTATAATTCTACCTGGCAGTTGTTCTCACTGTAGAAACACACTCCTTATCCAAAAATAATCCACTCATTAGCTCTTCATGCTCCTCTCTAAGGCAGTACCTGGTATTTTTTCCAGGGGAAGAATGAATGCCTGCTGGTCAGCTTTGCCCACTTGGGCAGCTCTTTCATCTCTGATAGGGCACTCTTCTCTTTCTATCCCTCTCCAGCTTTCAAGATCTATTTTACACAGTGAGAGATGCTGTAGTCTACCCCATATCCTTTCCACAGCATGTGCCAGAACATGGTTCCCCCCTTCCACCCTGTGCTCTTCCTCCCTGCAGCACTCAAAGACAAAGTATTCAAAGGTATAGCTTGCACCCTGCAGTTCCAACCCTTCTCAAAACAATGCTAAGATACCACAGCCCTTCCCACAGGGATTAATGTGCATGTTCGAGAGTCTGAATGTACTTGCAGCACAAGAGCACACAATTTTTAAGCAGCTTGACTGTCCCTGATGATCCTCTTTTGATCTGTTACTTAATCAATCCCTGCATCACCCAGATTGACATCAGTGCTGAGTGTTCAGTGCCAGTACAGGGCAGCAGAGGGTCTCATACTAATCTCTGCAAATATCTATGGGACAAGATCGATCCACAGTGATCAGATGCTGTTCTGAACATTTCAGTCAAATCCCACGGCAACTACTCCATGGTTTTGTCCAGAACTGATCACAGTGTGATCCCTGAAAATCACTTTTTGGTAGACAAACTATAAATCTGGATTTACTTACTGTTATAATTAAACAGAACAAGTAGCAACTGTTCTTGAGCTATGGAACTGCTGCAGGGACCTCTGCTGTACTGAGCTGCGGCAAACATGACTGTATAACATTCTGATAGCAACAATGACTGACAGCAACAAGGAAAATGAGCTCCAACAGGGCAGTCTGACAGTCTCCTGAAACCTCAGTACTCCTACCCTTCTCTACTGGTCATTTACTGGTGAGAGGTACTCACTGTTCCCAGCTATTATCTTAAAAAATGCTGCCTTCTTTCCCTCACTAAATTATGAATTTGGAGCTTTTGCTCTGAAGTTTGCTTGAAACACTTGCAATGCTTTCACCAAGCTGGCCTGTAGTTATCTTGAAAAGGAAAGCTCTCATAACATGTATTTTGTGAAATTCAGTGCCAGCAGCAAAGCACTGCCTCCAGCGGTTGTTTGCAAAAGCATCCAATCAAGAGGTCACAGAGGACACACAGTGGCTTATTTTTGTTAAGGAAGCTTAACCATGTCTGACCATCCAGAACCACAGGTAACTGTACTAATTCTAACAAACTGAATATTTCTTCTCCAAGGAATAGATACAGGCTGATCTTCCCAATGCAACTGAATCAAGTCGAGTGGAATAATATGCGACCGGTTTGTGGTGCAGTCACAATTTCTGCATTATCACTCCACTGGGTACTTCATGTACGTACAGATTGAAGGGATTTGTATAATCTGGGAGCCCGAGAGAAGGAGCAGACACCATTTTATTGCTTTAAAAGCTTGTTCACTCTCTGGGCCCCATGTGACAAGTTCAGTGTTTTCATTATTGGTTGCCTCTGTCAGAGGCTTAGTCAATTCCCCTATAACCCAGGAAACCACAGCCCATGAAATCCCACGATTCTGAAAAATCCTCGTATCTGCTTTTTAGTAACCAGACATGGGAGCTTAATTATGGCCTCTGTTCTTCCTGGGTCTATCATTCACTATCCCTTCCTCAAAATAAATCCTAAACATTTTAACTTTGATACAGCTGAAGTCTGGCCAGAGCTGCACTGTGTCCCCATTTTTTTGCCAGTGATACACAGATGTATAGGATCTATTTTACAAGCATTCTCCTTTGTTATCATGTACATATTACCCAAGAACCAATTCACTCAATTTTATATTTTTATTGCAGTGCAGTAAGAGTCAAAATTCTCTGCAGATTCAACGGACCTAATCCTCTATCTCCTGGAGACCACAGCAAGGGGACATTAAAGCATTTTATCTACATTTTTTTTCTTTTCAAGAACAAAAGGTAGTTTTTTACTTTCCTTTTCACTGAAGGGGTAATATAAAGCATTATGCAACAATTTCCTGCTTGGGCAGTACTCTTTGCATTGCTTCTTCCTTGAAGAAAATGAAAGTGTTCTGCAAGTTAAAGAAACTAATATTGTTTTGAAAAGCAAAAAAGTTTTCTGCTGCTCTGACTGTGCCACTAAACTGGGTCGCAGATGATGCCCTTCATGTATGAACAGAACTAATCAAATCTTCTTAAGAATAACTGCAACAGTCCTTCTCATTCTGGAGGAAGTCTTCAAATATCATTTGTATGTTTACCACCCTCTTATCTATATAAATGTACATGTACAAAAATATTCTTTCAGAATTTTTTCAAAAGTATACATAAACATTATAATAAGCAAGTACTAGTCCAAAGAAAATCTCATCCAAATAATAAAGCAGGGTTTCAGCCGATGTGCTGAACATCTGGAGAATCTGCTCTTGGTATGGTACCCACTGCAGCTGGAACAAGCCAGGGGAAAAGCCCAGTGTGCATCCAGAGTCACTGCCCAACCCTGCTCCATGCCCCAGCCTCACAGACAGTCCTTATCCCCAAGGTAAGGGTCAAGCCCACTAAATGCTCTCTTTTTCTGCTGATATCCTGGGCAGTTCAGTGCCTGGCTTCCAAATCACCTGGGAGTGGCAGTTCATTCTCTGGACAAGACTGTTTCCCTGGACATTTGCACTGATTTCTCCAAGTGGCAGCAGCCAGGGACCTTGGGTTTTCCTGTCGTTTCCATGCTACCTACAAATGTTAGAAGACATTCACCTTTCCCAGCACTGCCCTCTGTGCATCCTTGTCAGCACCACCACCCTTATTAGATGCACAGATGTGGATTAAGCCTTCGATAGTGTCAGTTTAGCTGCTCTTCAATTTTTTTCCTGACTTTGACAGCTCGGGTTTCCCTTCAAGGAGATACTAAACTCTGAGACCGGGCTCCTGGAAAGATGCCAGAATTTCCATGGGGCTCCCGAGGCACGGGACGCTCCCGATGCTCCCGTACCCCTGCCAAACGCTGGAGTGGCACCTATTCCCAAAACACGTTCCCGCTAGAGGGCAGGAGGCAGCCGGCCGGGACCACAAACCCGGGACACCGGGACGCTCCGCACACCGGCCGGGGAGCAGCTTGTGACAGCAGACCTGATCAGAGAGGTGTCTGTCCATCCACAGAGCTCACCTCGGAGAGTGGCCCAAGCAGGCGTCAAGGGGAGAGCACACAAACGGCGTGCCAGCGGTGAGACACCACCCGAAATGTGCCACGGTTTCCTGAAAGCAAGATCCCGAGCCCCAAGTGGTGTGTTTGCATGAGACACCACTGATGCACGCAGAGGGGAGGAGAGACCTACTCCACTTTCAGGAACCAAGTCCCTGTTGCCAGCAGAGCAATGAACTGGGACAGCAGCAGGTTCATCAGGCTCTGCAGAACGGGCATCAGGACAGGCAGGTGTGCCAGTTACAGATGGATTGGGAGAAAAGCCAACGTCAGCCTGCTTTGCGAGCTTCCCCAAGGGAGAGACAGAGGACTCAGGGCGCGCTAGCACATTCTTGTCACTCTGCCCTCCAGCCACTGCTACTGCTGCAGCCTGGGACGGGCAAGTAAAGCAAGCTGCACCACAGAGGTGTAACACAGTAGGACACAAAGGCCAAAAAACATGACAGCACCCTCCTGGGGCCACCAGGGAAAGAGCTAGGGCAGAGCCACCAAATACTTGCTGTATCTCAGGTCCCTCGGCCAAGCTATACAAGGTGGTGTGCAGCACTACAGCCCCAGTGCTGACCAGCATTCCTCTCCTTGCCGTAAGAGAGACATTTTAGCTCATCTGCATCCTGGCTGACAACAGCTTGCTACCAGTAGCACGTCTGCCCTGCTGCTGGATCCAGAGCAGGGTTCTGTTACTGGAAATTGCAGTAGGTTTGACTTATCCCAATGCCCAAGTGACATATACAAAGGAAATCCTAAAGTCCAAAGCACAGCAGACAAAACCTCCCCAGGTTGTTATGTCCCTTCATTTCCTGTGAAGCATTTCACAGCTTACGGCTCTGCCTGCCTCTAGAAATCCAGCCTGTTTTCCCACAAGACTATTCCTCCCCTCCATCATTCCATCTCCTTCCAAGTGCCCCTAGCCAGACCAAACCCAAGGACAATGCTCAGACACCCCAGAGGACCAGACGACACCCTCTTCCCTTTTGTCTTTGAGGGTTTTAACAGCAAAGGAAGGGGTTTCTTGTCCTCACAGCATCAACTCGGCTGCACTACAGGGGAGGAGAACAGGCAAAGTCATGCTGGGGAGGGCAAAGAACAACAGTATTGGTAGGATATACATTACCAAGAGCAAGGTATCATCCAGCAATTCATCCTCAGTCAGGAGGCAAATGGGAAGAAAAGAGTGTCCTGCAAGAAGATACATCTACCTTTCCTTGTCTTTCTGGCTGGCTTCTTGCAGCTGCCTAGAGTTTTCCTCACAGCCTTGTGTCCTGGTTAGCATTTCCCCCCTGGAATGGCCATTCAAGACAGACTGCTGAAAAGAGGCCAGTGAAGTGCATTAAATGGGACCTCAGAACCACTGTACTGAATTGGAACACCTCATTTTTTTTTCATTTTCCTACCCCCATGGAAGGGAAAATCCACACCATCAGCCCCTGCTGTTCTCATCTGAGCGGGCAGGCCATTCTTAACTGCATCAAACATCACCATCTCACTGTGTATGCACATTTATCGGGCATGCCCTGCTCCAGTCAGCCCTTGGAAGAGTGCCTAACACTTTATTCTCTGGGAAGACGATCTCTGGTTTGGTCAGCACCCAGCTGCTCTATTAAACACTCTGAAGCAGCTTTCCCACCCACTGCAGGGACCACACAGAACTCTGCCCAGGGGATCTGACTAGCCCCCAGAGGCCTTCCAGGAACCATCTTCTCTTCCATCACAAGCTTGTAGCACTCCTCTGTGCTCAGAGATGTATTTCAGGTACTGCAATACCACTGAGACAGCACACAGCCGCTCTCAGCAGAGGCACAGCAACGGGGCAGGTCGTGTCCCAGAGACACAACAGTCAGAGCAAGGCATAGCAGGCATTCCAGGCTGGGTCAGGTGCACCAGTGAGATAAGGAGGTTCAGGTGCACCAGTGAGATAAGGAGGTTCAGAGAAAGCACATCAACACTAAGCATGTCTCAGCCAGCAGCAGTAGCTACTAGTGATCTCCAGCAACAGCCATCAGAGCTGCTTGCTACCAGTGTGAAAGCAGCCAGGTTTAAGGGAGGAAAGCACAGACAGGTACTGGACTCACTGATTTTATCTGGAAGAACTAAGATTCACTCAGCATTACAGAAGAGATTTGTTGGATTTATCTAAGAGAATATAAAAATCTTTCTAAAGACCTAACAAGATGTACAAAATCCTCCTCTTCCTCAGGGTTTTCAAAACTGGTATCTGACATGTACCCAAACTGCAGCCAAAATTGTTCCTGGACCAGCCATGGTTTCCTTCACAGGAAGGTTATAAAAGCTTAAGCTATAGAAACGTGCTTGATAAAGGGGTCAGCCAACATGCATCATTGAGTGTACACCAGGCCCACACCCAGGGAGTCACACCAGGAGTGGCAGATGGACCAGCAGAGTGCTGTGCTCAGGGTGCAGAGCACTTCTGTTGTGGTGCATTTTGGGTTTTACCAGTTCTCTGCATGTATCTGTTCTTTTGTTTTACAATGGTTTGTCCTATGTACCCCACGTTAAACCCTTTTTTGGTTTCTCCCCAATTATAGGTCTTGTCCATCACTTTACAGCCTCGCCCTGTGTCTGGAAAATTCCAGGAAGGCCGTCGAGGGATTGGCAGGATCCCGGTTTGCCCCTCCCCCCCTTTTTGTATTGATTGATTCCATTGATTGTCCTTTGTGTTCTGGGTCACTCCCCTCCCTTCTGGATTGGTTCCAGGCTGTCCCCTTCCTCTTTCCCCACCCCGATACTTAAGGTGAGGGACAGAGGGGGGAGCTCGCTCTCGTGGGTTCCCTCTCTGGTGAAATAAACCCCAGCTGAATCTCCCACAAGAGTCCTTCCTTCTTCTTGGCCATTGCTCACGTTTCTGCCGAAGGCAAAATCCCACAGAACATTGACACTGGACATCCCCGCTAATGGCTGGCCTGAAACAGAAGGCGAGTTCCCTGGAGCAGTGCCGCACCCCGCACACTGCTCCTTCCTAAGAGCTGCATTTACTACAGGCCTGCAGCTGCTTTGGCACTGCCAGAATGTTACCATGCTAGCAAGGCACACCAAAGACTTGAACTACTCATAACACTGCATTTCCAATGAAAGAATGGCCACTCAGGACAGGAGCTAACATCAAGATCTCTGCTTGTTTGCTGCCCATGGCATAGTGAGGCTGCTCCAAGCAGGAGGGCACCGATGCAGAGGTCATGAGATCCCAAAGCGGGACAGAGCAAGTCTGGCTGCAATAGAAAAACTCACACAAATGTTTGGCCAAGGCCATACAGGAGTATTCCCTTTCCTCCAGTGCCCCCACAAAGCATGGACAGCAGTGACACCCTCAAACCAGCAAAGATCTCTGGGATTCCCTCTGGTTAGGTCTGCAGACAACAGCTCCCAAGCACATGCGCTCTCCTTCTCGAGCCTGCTGAACCATCCCTGATGTTTGGACATGCCTCCTCACATGGACAAGCATCTCTGCAAGCAAATAGCTTCTAAACAGGACAAATGCTGCTTTCTCAAACCAATTCAAACACAATAGCGGAAGCCAGTCAAAGATAAGCCTATATTATGAAATGCTCTCTTCCTGTTCCCAGGCAGATTTCTTTAAGCACAACTGTGCTGTCCTTTACAGGCTCCATAGCTACAGACAGCTCCAGAGTTTCAGACTCAGTAACACGGGCAACCTCAAGAAGAAGTGGACTCTGGCCTGCTACCTGTTCATGTTGTGGATTTGTGTCTATGAAAAGCGTGGGACACTGTAGGCAATATACAACACTGTAGGCAATATACAACCTAAGTTCCATCTGCTGACTTGAGGACTGCTTCCTCCTGATCCTCCCTGCTGCGGACTGAGAGCTCCCATGAGTATTGCCAGCCTGAAGGGCAGATCACACACAAGGTACACATCCTTCCTACCCTGATCCCAGGGGACATCCCCGCTAATGTGGTTAGTCCCACTGTAGGAGGAAAGAGCAGCTGCCACTGTGATGCCAAACCTACCCAGAACCCCAAACTCCCAAACAGGATGAGCATGGCCTGTCAGCTCTGGCAGGGCTATTCCAGCCTCCCCTTCCTAGCAAGTTCCCTCTCTCCAGACAGAATTCAATATAGAGCTCTGCTCAGCAGAGTTGTTTCCCAACAGGTTTATAAACCTCTCTGTTGCACAGGTCTCTTAAGCCACTGATCTAGACCAGTGAGGCCACTGTGCAGACCACATACAACAAACCCTTGTCTGAAAAGCAAAGAAGTTATGAAAGGGTAGTTGTTAAAATCATGGGAGAGCAATCAGTCTGTGCATTCAGCGATGAAAACAGGATCAGAGGATGGAGTGAAAAACCTGAGATCTGCCTAGAAAGACACTTGGCTACTCCAACCTGTCACCTAACACAGACATGCCAGAGCTCTCTCACACTCCACAGCAAGGAGCTGCAGCTTACCTGGTGCTACAGAGCAGCTTTCCTTTTAGCACAGAGGACCTGCAAACACTCCAGCGTGCACTGCTTCTCCTCACCAGTCACCTTCAGAAACAGCCCTTCCTGGCAGAGACATCCATCCTGAAACACTAATGCAAAACAAAGCTTCCAGGCTGTTTCTACCCAACTATGCATGCTTTTCTGAGGCAGGGACACCACACAGCCCATGCAGCTGGAGTGGAACTGACAGGGCAGTACACATTGCTATGGCTCACACTAAATTCCCTAGCTCAGGAATACCATGGTACTCACCAGAAAATCCCAGCAATACTGCTTTTTGTCCATGTCCACTGACCCTGTAACATCAGGTTCTCTGGGAGCAGGCATCAAAAAGCATGAACCAGCTATGCTGCAAAAATAAATGTGTCCAGGGAGCAGCCTGAGCTCCAGTGGAATACAGCAGAGGAAATTTCCCCTCAGGGCCCTCTCCACACAAAGCATACAGGCAACTGCTGTCCACAGTCATTCCTGTTCACTGGCACCACAAGATTTCCCAGCAGACTGCCAAGCTGTCCAGCAGACTGTCCCCACTCTCCAAGGTGCTGCAGCTTGGGCTCAGCAGTGTCAGACAGTTCCTCACAGGGTGGCAGGGCCCTTGGGGGCCCCAGCAAGCAGCACACAGACTGAACAGATGACACTGCATGCACCTGCAGCTGCTCACTTCCAGACACTGTCCCAGTGGAACAGGACATTCTTTCCAAGGATCACTGTGCCCATTCACCTTCTCAGCAGGCTGCAAGCAGAGCCAGGAGCTATCACAGCACACATTTCACCTAGCAAGAGGGTCCATAAATAATTTGCAGTGCCTCCTCACCACATCCTGTATTACAGCCACATTGGGCACAGGCAGCCATCCAAAGACACCCTGACTAAGAAAATTTAAATTTGTAACATACTTCAGAAGTTCAACACCCTACCAACCACTTTGTCTCTTTAAAGCACAGTTTTGTAGTGCTCACTGAAGCACCAGAATGCCTATTGAAGAACTCAGGAAATGGAGGGACAGGTGATTTATCACACAATCCTTCCCACCAACCCACAGGGATCTATGGCTGAAGTGAAGGATTTCCTGCACAATAGGTGCACACAAAACCACTTGGTGTAACAGAGGCACTCCTTTATGGCCATTATCTGGGCACATGCTGCCTTGTATATATGTTCAGATGCAGCACCCTTGTTTTCTCTCTAAGTACTCCAAACTTTATACAGGAAGTCATTAAGCATTTCTGAAATGAGTTGTCCTCAGCTTTTGTACACAGGCTTACACAGAAAAACATTTGCCAGTGCACATACTACCTTGAGACTGGCCCACAGGAAGCTCTGCACCAGCCAACTGAAACAGAAGAGACAAAAAAGTGGCTTTTTTTGGTTCACTGATCAAACAGTAAAACAAGCCTATAAAAGAAATAAAAGCTAGTTCCAGCCCAGACTAATTCTGAAAAGTTTTCAAAAACAGCCATGAGGGGACAGCTTTTAATCTGACTCTATCTAACAGTGGTTATTAAGGGCAGGAAACAAGACTGCAAGCGACTAGGAAATTGCAGCCAGTTACAGTTTTTAAGAGGACAAAAGTCAAGGGAAAGCAACATCAGAAAAAGAAATGTAACTAAAGGCCCAGGATCTGGACATACCAAAATGGTACCACTCAAAGCAAAAACTTAGTTCAGTTAATAGAAATGCTGCTTGCAGCTATAAACAGACTGCCAGTTCAAAGGAGAGGTGAATGCACTCCTCAGGATAATCACATATGAAGAAGAGGCAGAGGAAGCTACTCCCCAGGGAAGGTACCAAAGCACAAGGTCTTTTGTTAGCACAATTCCTTGGATGCAATCACCCTACTCCTCCCCCTCGTGAAAGATCAGTCAGAGATTGTCAAGAGTGTTCAAAAGAGCCTATTAAGCTTGCACTGGGTACCCACAAAGAAGAGGCCTGTGCATCCAGGGAAGCCCTTTACTGTGCTCCCTGTCATGTTCAGCTGGGAGAAACAAGCAGGGAGAAGGAAAACAATGCACAGAGCAGTGAGGAATACTAGGCAAGTGCCTTGCTACCCCAAATTCATGGAGCTGGGACCTTTCCAGAGGAGAGAACACAGCACTGGTTTGTTACTGCAGAAAGGGCAGACACAAGGCACAGACACAGCAAGATGCAGCTCAGTGGGAGCTTCCAGGAGCAAAATGTTTCAAAGGTGGGATGGGAGATACAACTTCATTGTCCCAAGTCAGGATTTGGGTTTACCTGGTGAGATAGAAACAGCCTGCTCCCAAAGCAAAGCAAAATTGCATCAAAAGCTGACCTCCAACTATGCCCATAGTGCAAACAGTATCCTGAGGAGTAAGAGACTGGACAACCATTATCATTTCCCAGACCCTCCTCAGTCCAACAGTGAGCAAACAAATCAACAGGTAAATAACTATTCCAGGAGAGGACAAGGTCTGTGGAAGAAAGTGACTGCATGGAAGCCACCAGTGGGCCCCAGCACTGCAAGGCAGCTGCCCCATCCCAGCAGACACACCGATCCCACACTTCCCACTCAGAATCTGCCACTAAGCTAGTGAGCACACCAGTGCTGGCCCAGAGAGCTGGTCTTTAGTGTCCCTTGCACTCTGTCCCAGCCCCAGCACAGGCTGCCATGCTGCAGGAAGGTGGACAGCAACCTTCACATGGCCCTGACAGGCTCATTTCCAGCTGCAGGAGGGCACCAGCACAGCTTGATTAGGGTAGTGCCACCAGCAGCATTTCAGGATGTGTCAGGCAGAAAGGGAGAACAGACTGCTGATACAAGTCACCCACATGCAGGGTATTTGTTCATACAAGCCAATTGCAAGGAAGAATTGAGAAATTTATTACCATTATTTCTACATTTGCCTGCTTAATCTTGTTGTCCTAGTTACCACAGCCCCGGTGACTAAGGCAACCAGTCTTGGCAAGTAAGACAGAACACAATGGAGATATAATACTAATATTTAAGATGACTCTCAAAGAGCAAAAGCAGAAACAAGTAAAAGCAATTCTGTGTCCCCAGCATCACTCCCAGTCTCCCTTCATCTGCTGTGTTTCTCATCACCTCCACAGGAGTTTGAGAATGGATACTCAGGTGTGTTTGTGGTGTACCCAGGAGACCCACAGCGGGCTGCAAATCCAATGGAAATGTGCCAGAGCTCCCCTACACACTCCCTCTCCACGGTAAGTTAACTGTACAGACACCAACATGTACAGTCCTGTGCCCAGACTGAAGATCAAAACTTGTGTTATCATTCAGCAAACAGCTCTTCTCTACCCATGTATGGTCTCTGCAGCATGCAGGCTGCAGGTTCATAATGCCCTGGAGCATCTCACACAGGCATTTCAAGGCATCTCCATCTAGGAACTGAGTAACATGACACTCCTGTGGTTTCTCAGATCACTATCAGCTCTGCAACAATCCCAGTCCTGAGCACATATTTGCTTCTCTGTTATTTCTATCAGAGACATACAATACCCAGAACATCTCAGGCTCAAGACTGTGTAAAGTTAAGTCAAAAGTTACTTTAAATGAACCACATGACTTGGACAATATAAAGACACTTGTGCTGTTCACAGTCCAGAACCTCCAACTCTAAACTCTTATGATGATAAACCAAATGCATATCAAGCCCAAAGTATAAGCAACTCTTGCTGTCATAGAACTCCAAGTAGCATTTCACTAAGCTTATCTTTTTCTCCCCACTTGCTACTAAACTTCCCATAAATGAGACAAAACTACATGCTTTATATTTTAATCAAGAGATCAGACATGCAGAACCTGTAAGAGTGAAAATAGAAGCTGGAACAGCTCTTGAGAGATAATGCATGTTTAGCTTGCCCTGAGCACTAAGTACACAATAGTGCTGGGCACCTCACAAGAAACAGAAAAACAAGACTATTATGCTGGGATGGGTGATCAGATCCTGAGGAAAAGACAAGAAAATTTCAATCAAGATATGCACATAATAACCCGTGATGCATCATAATAAAAAGGATGCGCTTAAAATATTATTTAAAAGAAAAAAAAAAGATAGTTTTATCCCTCTCCATCCCTTAATTATCTTATATTAGAGCTGTGTATAGCATTTATTTAAAAGCTAGCCACATAAATTAGGAAGTTTAATTTTCTCCCTTTCACATTTTCACACCTGAAGAGACAATCACCCAAGACCTTGTAGGCATCCTCAGGAGAAGGTGTGGAGCTTCAAGAAGAAAATTTGCAAGCATGTGGAGCTAACAGTGAGTGAAAGGGATGCTTCTGCACAGGCTGCATGTTCCAGGGCATGGGATGGACTTCCAGCTAGGAAGCATCAGGCTCTGAGTTACCCTAGAAGCTTGGAAAATTCTGCCTTCCAAGGGCTTTGCTCAAGGCCTTGCTCGAACTCTGTTCCACTCAAATAAACTTCAGAGGAATGACCTCCCTTGAAGAAAGCACTGTCTTAAAGCCATGTTTCTGCTTAAGTTATCAATATTTTTTTACTTAAAATTAAAACAGCATAGGGTTTTCAAATCAGTCTGACCTAATGCAATGGGGCCAGGACACAACAACTTTAACTACTTTTGAACTACAACTACGGCAGGAATAAGCAAGCAGAGGCAACAGGGAGGCTGCAGAGAGGCAGAGGCTCTGGTTCCTGTGCCCAGCTGGAGGGAAGGCAGGCAGCACCATGCTGCAGCCACCAGCTCTCTGCCCTCACCTCTCAGAGGCTGCTTTGCTTGTCCAGCAGGCAAACTGCCCCAAGGCCCAGCCCCCAGTCTCCCTTCTCCAAGGTGGGATGAATAGCAAAGCCAGTTTGGAAACCAGAGACCAGGCAGGGGCTTGACAAAACCTATGCAGGTTGCCACAGCAACTCCACAAATCCATGTCACCAGAGACCACCACACTCAGAAAACTCTGACAGCAAAACCCTTTTAGCACCTGGATGACTGCCAGTTATCCTGTTTTCTGGCAACAGGACTGCAAGCCTAAGGAAGATCAGCCCAGCTCAATCTTATGAATGGAAGATCTCCAAGGGACACCAGAACACCTGGCACGTTTGGTGCAGGCTCAGCATCCAGGAAAGCCAAGCTGTGAAGGTGCTGTAAGGCAGATCACTGAACTGCCATTGTGATTGATTCTCCAAGTTTTTCCATCTGAGGGAACCACACATTGGAGATCTACCCTTGTGAGCAGCAGAGCAGCACACGTGGTGAGCAGCACAGATTGTTCTCTGTTAAAAAGTAGCTTGAGTTGCTTCAGCACAACAGGCAACCAAAACATAAAACTAGACCTACCTGAGTGAGTAATCCTCAGAACTGCTTTATAAAGGCTGACAATAATTTGGAGCATAGCAGCCTTCCAGCATTTCTCAAAATCAAAGAAATAAAACTGGGCATTTTCCCTTTCTTCTTGTTTATATCCTCTCTCAAAACCTGAGCTCAAGTACTTGACATTAAACAACTGGCTTAAGCCTCAGTCAGACAATAATGCAGTCCCTCTGGTCACTGCATTAGCAAGGGTTAGTAGGCTTAATGCAATTGCTCTTGTCAGACCCTCTGACTGCTTGTAACCACCACAAAGAAAGATCAAATTATTCCAACAATTGTAGAGATAACCTGAAACAAGAGATTAATCTACCACTCACATTTCTGTCAGTGTGGCTTTTGCCTCCCTCTGAAATATCCTGATTTGACAAGCAAGTCCAGCCTCACTTTTGGTGATGCTGTGGGACGCCAAAACTCTGCAACTGAATACAGGTGAAACATAACAAACCCCAAACATGCACACGTATCATTGACAGAGAAAACCTGAGATCTATAGCTTAACTCTTCCTGTGAGAAAAGAGATTTAACCCAGCTATGTGAACAGCTATGAAATATGACGGAAAAATCCAGAATATACAGGTGACAACCAAACTCTCAGGACAGAGACTGGGCACATGAGTATGAGAAGCTCCTGCAGCAGTTACAGCCACCTCTGCTCCCAGGTTTGGTGGCTACATGAAGCACAGGGTACCTGTCCCTGGGTCACCATGAACAGGCTCTGTGTGCACACCTGTGTATGAAGCAGCCTCCACCTCCCCAGATTAATGCTGCTCACTCCTCAGAAGGCAGGCTGAGCCAGTCTCCCACACATTTGTATTATCTGCTCAAGGAAGAGCTGCTCACAGACACTGAAGCACTGGGTTTCAGACTCAAGGTCAGTTACCCCCCTGTAAAAAGAAAGGATTAAAGGGAAGACTTGAGTCATAGAACAAAGACTGTGCAGGTATTTGTTGGCTGTTTCTGGCACTTGTTTCTTCGGTTTGCATTGCTTTTGATTAAGCTGGTATCTGAGCACTACTGATAATCCATCCAGCACACACCCCTGACTGAGAGCTGCACTCCTGATGAAATTGTCTCTAGCAAAAGATTTCAAAGCCCTGTGAATATCCGTGCCACTCACTTGCTGAATGATGTTTACTTGGAGCCCCAGACACACCATGGCAATTCAGGCTTAAAACACCTCTGTGCATGAGAAATTCTGTAACAGCCTCAAACACAGTGAGAAAAGATGATTTCTTACACATGCACACACTGTAGCAATGTCCTTGGGAATCCCTATACTTCAGTGCAACTTCACTGCTTTTGGAAGATCTTTTTTCTTTTCCAGTTAGAGACATATTTCCATCTCTGCAGAGAATTTTCTTCAAGGAGTCACCTGGAAAATGTGCTAGGGAATAAAACACCTGATAACATCCCCATTAGAACTGGCACTCAGTGAGAAATACCTTCTTCTACTCAAGTTATCCATGTAAATCACTATTAATTGAAACCAGCACAAAACAAAATGTAAAGAGCCACATTATTGAAGGGAACACATTAATCAAAGGAAAAAAAAAAAGTGAAGAAATAAAGAGGAGGGTTTAATCTGTTTACACTAGCACTAAGTCAGAACTACCTTTTCCTTATACCACTGCCTTTCTCCCAGAGACAAAACAGCATGGCACCATTTTATGGACCTTATCCTACAGGCTGTGCCCATCAGAGAACACAAAGGGCAGCATTGAGCAGACAGGTAGCTGGGGTGACCTCACTGCCCATAACCAGGTTCCCCCAGGAGTCCCAGAGGAGCCTGGACAGTTCCCTGCCAGGCTCATTTTCAGGCCCTTGTCAGGGATGCTCACAGAAATCAAGCAACACCCCACTCCTTTGGAAACACTGACAATCCCTCTCAGAGGGTACAGGCAGAGAAGCTGGAGAACCAACCCCCAGTGCCAGAACCCAATGCTGTATCCTTCATTCCCCAATTCCTGAGCACCACTGTGTGTTTGGGCACGTGACACATTGACTCAGCCTGTTCATCCAGCAAAGAAGGAGCCCATAAAACAATGAGTTGTTTCCTTCCAGGCCAGCACTGAGCTAGCTGCTCACACCATCAGGCATGTGCTGGAACCAGTGCCAGTCCAGAGCTGTGAGGCTGGGCTGCCAATTTACGCCATTCCAGGTGTCCCTGCTGAGCTAAGCACAGAGGATCTGGAACTGGGCCTGAGAAAGGAATAAAGCTCTCCCACCTTCTTTCGAAACAACCCAATGAATCACCCACAGGAAGCACTGGTCATGCCAACCATACACATCACCCAGCACCCCAGCAGAAAGGCATGCAGCCCAGGGAGGCTTCCAGTCAAGATCAAACAGCAATCAACCACTCTGGAGTGCCTCTCACCTTCCTCTCCCTCAGCACACCACAGTTCCTGAAGCAGCTTCCTGAAGGTGGTATTGTTGGCTTTGAGTACTTTTATTTCACTTATTTTGTCCTGTGTTGAATCCTGCACTCTGCTGCACAGATTTCTACTGTCTACACTGGCTGTGCTGTGTTGAGAGCTCACACAACAGCTTTGGGTCATGCATCCCAGCTACCTGCACTGCGGCCCCTCAAAGGTGCCACACAAATCATACTCTTTGGGAAAAAAATCCAACACGTTGATATTTGAAAAGATACTTACGAGGAAACCATTCAGTGTCAGCATGTAATATGCAAACCTCTAAACCTCAGCATGTAAGCCTTCCCATTGGGGTTTTTTCTGTTTTTTTGTTGTTGTTTTAAGATTAGGAGGGCCACAAGTTGTTTAGGTCTGTCTGGCCTGACCTCCTGCAGGGCACAGACAAACAANACTTCCCACTGGGGTTTTTTCTGGTTTGTTTTTTGTTGTTGTTGTTGTTTTAAGATGAGGAGGGCCACAAGTCCTTTAGGTCTGTCTGGCCTGACCTCCTGCAGGGCACAGACAAACAACATATTTGCTCAGGCAAGAAAGAAATGGCAACACACCAAAAACTCACTGAGAAATGGTTCATCTTTTATCAGCAAGCAAAAAACTTGGGCTGCTGTCAAGCCATCTCTGAAATTTATCCCCCCCAGGAGTAATTCCTCCAGCAACACAGTGTCCAGTATTGATTCATGCAAGCTGAATTCAACATTGAATTCAACAACTTCAAAGTCATTGTTGCACTAAACAGCACCAAAATCTTTACACATAGAAACAGTTATAACTTTTTGGAGAGCTCTGATTCCCATCCTGAACTGACACAGCCAGGGAGTGACAAGATGTTTTTCAGAAATGGGGACAGTTATCACAGAATCATAGACTGGTTTGGGTTGGAAGAGACCTTAAAGACCATCTCATTCCAACTTCCCTGCCAGGAGCAGGCATACCTTCCACGAGAGCAGGCTGCTCAAAGCCCCAGTCTGGCCTTGAGCACTTCCAGGGACAGGGGATCCCCAGCTTCTCTGGGCAGCCTGTGCCAGGCCCTGTCCATCCTCATGTGAACCATTTTGAGTTTTGGCAAGTTTGAGAAATTTAGGTTGTCCTATATGGAGTCAGGAGTTGGACTTGAGGATCCTCATGGATTCTGTGATATTTGAACTGTAAATATCTTAACACACTCCCCTAACACCTGAAGCATGTGAACCAACAAAGTGACATCAGAGCATGTGTAGGATGTGCTCCACACAACAGTCAGCCAAACTTCCAGAAGGGGTGCAGATAGCTTTTCTTTTCTCCATATGCCCAGGGAAGAAGGAACTGAGAGGAAGTGACTTGAGAAAACTTGGGTTTTCTTTTCTAAGAAATAACATTTGTAATTACCTAGACCTCCAGAAGCCTCTCCAGTTGGAGAAAATTACTTTAGTAGACACTTCAAAGATAGTCTGCATGCTCCTTCCCATCTCTTCTGGAAAAAGAGGAGGGAAGACAGAGCTCTGAAAGATATCTCCTGGCAGGGAGGAGCTGATAACTGCCTTGGAAAATATTGGAAAGCTGGCAGATTGTCTCTTTTCTACCAAAAACATACTAAACCAGATCCATAGAAGAGAAGATGGAAGTCAGCTACCACAGCTGAGGAAATGAAAAGCATAGCATCCCTCCAGTAGCCGTGTTTGGATTTTCACCACACCCTCTTTTTGCCCTCTGGCAGCTGCTACCTCTAGAGAGTTCCAAAAAGGCAATGCTCTTCTACAAAGGGGCAGCTTCTCAGCATCCATGCCACATTATTCCATTCTCCTTTGGATTGGTGAGAAAACTTAAGTCAAAAGAGAGAAAACAACTGCTACTAACTTATCCCCTGCTAGGGGTGTCAGCTGCTGGGAGCTAGTGGTGGATTTGCACTCAAATTCATACTAACCAGTAACTCCAAACACCATTTCCAAGCAGACTTTCCATCTGAACTCCCAGGGCACTGCAGAGTATTTCGCACAAGGCAGCCACACCACCTCATGCTTGCTGTAATTCTCATGTGTTACTAAACTACTCACACTGCAGATGATTGAGCAAGGCAGCAAGAGGCTGGAAGTCTGCCAACAGCCATTGAGAAACAGCTTGAAATGCATCTGAAAGGACAGGGGGGAAAACTCAACCATACACCTCACAGTTCAGCTCTCTCAGTTCCGTTATGCACTGGCTCTGTGGCCTCAGAAATGTCCAGAGTTAGGAGCAGGATTTTACATCCAGTTTTATCACTGGATGTAGCCCAATATTTCACAGCATACAGACAGATCTGATTCTAAGGCATATGCTTTAGGAGCATCTCATCCATTTCATCTAGTAGCTGCAGCCACGAAGAAACACACAGCTTGTCCTGACAGCAAACTCCTTATTTTGTTAGATCTCTTCCTTCAGTGCTAAATCTGCATACATCTTCAAAATTAGATCTTTGTTCTTAAGGAGAAGAAAGCTGCTAGCCTTGCTATTCAGATGACGACAACCCTCCAAAGCACAACCTCTGCAGGCAAAGTAAAAAGAAAACAAAGCCTGCCTTTAATAATCACAAAGCATTACAAGAAACCTCCTACTATCACTGCAACAGAAAGCACATGCCAGATTCTGCAAGGGCAGGGAAGACAGGCAAGGAAGAAATACTGCTGTGGGTCCTAGGGAACTCAAACACCTTTGTCCTCAGGGATGTCCACATGGAGGAGCAGGATTTTTCCTAGTTCCTAATATCTCAAGGCCTTAGAGAGGAAAAAATAAACCATATTTAGAGCCTAGTCCATGAGCAGTTTGGTCAGGACCTGCTTCTCCTCCCAAACATTGCAGACTGTCCATGCACAAAACCAATGTCACCAAGCACAGAACAGACTCCTTCCCTCAACAAACCTTTTATCTAATCCTAAACTTCAAGGCTTAATCCTTACAAATATTTCTATCATAGCTGAAAAATGGAAAATCTTAAGGTAATACAAAATCTAAAAATACAAAGGGAAGAAAATCAAGTGCAAAACATGGCTGGCTTTGAATCAGCCTCTCCGTCCTTTATAGAACCTACACGTTGTAGGATATAGTAAAAACTTGACAACTGTGAGAACCAGGAAAATAATAAGCAAATGGCACAGGCTTGAGTTCCTACTGTGTTGACAACTGTCACACAATTATACAGTTCATGACACAGTTGCAAAATGTCTTCCAGTTCAACAGAATAGGAGAACATTTTTGTCCCCTCTCCCTGGACCTGCACCAGAGACATGGACAACGCCAGCCTGCAACTTGTTTGCTTTGAATGGATTTATTGCTTTTCTAAAAGGCTGAGCACCTCAGTCCCAGGAGAAGGGGGAGATGATGAGCAAGAGGCAGAGCCCAGGTATAAAGCAGGTATAATGTCCAGGACAAGCATGGTGGTGGAGCCAGGTATTCTGCACAGACATGTGCTTTTCAAACACTCTCTATCACTGCCCCTTCACCAGGTACCATTCAGAAGCAGCAACTGTCACTTGCAACCCCACGAGCACCCTACAGGTTGCACACAGAGCTGGCACTCCAAAAAGAGTCCATGGGTACAGGGAGAAGCAGGAAGGATTAACAGTCACACCACCACAGCTCAAATTCATAGGCCTTTTGCAGTGCATGCATTTCCAAAGTGTCCCCAACAAGGGTGGTAACTTGTCACTGAGGTCCAGTTTTTGTCTTTCAGGGGGGCAGTGGGGAGGGTGTGCACCTGCCCATGTGTTTCAGTTACATGCTCAAAGAGCAATAGATGCTGTACAGAACATACACCACTTATTTTGTGGGGATATTTCCTACTGCAAAATAAGGGAAGAAGAAGTTGTTCAAAAGTCTTTTTTGAGGCAGCCTGAGATTCTCTCTCTCAGCCTCAGAAAGAACCAAGTTATTTCCCCTTCAATGGCTTCATTTCCCATAGTCAACAAGTAAGAACCAGGACACTCAAAAGATACATCCAGAAATCGTCACACTGTCACCAAACAATCTCTTTTCTTTTTTATTCTCTTCTCTCTTTTTTTCTGTCTTCCTTTCTTCTTTCTAGGAGACTCCTTTTTTGGTGTTTGTTGTTCTACCTGCTGAGGAAGTGCCCCCATGTTGCTGTCTGCCCCTAGACAGAGGAACTGTACCACATATCAATTCACCACTGCACTGTCAACATCTCAGGGATCCTTCTAGAGAGGTATCAGCAGCAAATGTTTATTCTGGATAACAGGAACTGAATTCTGAAAGGTCATGTGCTCTACTTATACAATAAAATGTATAATTAGTGCTGGCAAAACCCCACGTACCTCTACACTTCCTTTTCATAATCCTTTGGAGCACTGTGATGCCATAAGGAAGATGTTCCATAACCTGGATAGCTGAGGCTGAAACCACCCTGGGACAGATCTACCCTGAACACTTCTAACCTCAGTGGCAAGTTTGGATGGCCTGAAAACACACCCACTCTAAAGGCAGAGACCGTGGAGCTTCTCTCACACAAATTTTACCCGGATTTTAAACCTTGATCTATTTAATTTTGCCTTCTTCCCAAAGAGAGTTCTGATACCATGCACACCTCACAGTCAGGTCTCCTTGAAAAGTCATTTACTCTCATAGTATTAGAAAAAAAATTAGGCTGTAATTAAGCAGAGTTATTAATCTTTTGTCACTTGGGACCTGAAAGCTATTCATATTCATGTCAACAGGAGTGTTTGCTGCTACAATCAGGACTGCACACAAGATAAGTGCCTCATCATTTCTCAGAAGAGAAAAGAATCTTCTGGGGGCCAATACCTATTTGGCCTTCTGTTCACAGCTGTGTTTAGCTGGGATGTTGACCACTTCTGCTAGCCCATCACCAACCATTCTGCATTTCTGCATCTCACCCAAAGAACACCATTCCCTTGTCACAGGCACAAGCTGCCAATCTACAGCCTGGTTTCTTCCCTGATCTCACAGTTCTGCCAGCTACCCAGAGAAATAACCATGGCTGCACTACTAGAAGTGATCTTTGGAAAATGTTTTTCAAGATTCCTCTTCTCAAGAACACAGAACTATCAGGATCTGCTAAAAGCTTCAAACTTCCCCCAAAAGACACTTAGATCTACAAAGGAAGTCATTCCTTACCTAGACAGACAGGACTCAAATTTTGGGGCCAACTGTTCTCATGCTCCTTGGACAAACTCCAAGTGCTCAGTGTGGAGCTTCATCACAGTTGCTTCAGGCCAAGGCAAGGGGAGGTTTGAAGATTTTCTTTACAGACACCACATCCCTGCCTGCAAGGATATGAAACCAAGATTTCTCTGTTCTAAGTGGGATCCAACAGTGTGAGGATTAAAGTATTGCTGTAACTGGATTGCTTCCTGTAGCCACAAACAATAATCAGGTTAAGAGATTTCCTTTCCCTCCTCTTGGCTAGGCTGTGAGTAGGCAGAAGTTACAAGGCAAGTGGGTGCCTCTTGTATTCCAATTGTTTGAGAGGGGTGTTTAGGGTTGTTAATTTTGCCTCCTACTCATTGCTTTAAAGGCACATTTACCTATGCAGGGAGCAAGTGCACCTTGCTGCACAAACCATGAATGAAACAGACTCCTCGAAACCAATCTCCCAACTCTGCATCCTTTCACACCACAAACCCACACAGATGCATCACTGGAGAGAACAGAGCTGAAACAGCTTAGCCTGAAAATGCACCCTTCTCTCCCACCCCCTCTCCTGCACTTATATCTGCTTTTTCCAGGCTGACTTCTCTCCTCCTTTCCCCCTCCTGATTCTCAGTACCACCCCACTATAATAAAAACAGCAACCCCTGAGGATGGTTGAGTTACCTCCACAGCACACCTTAGCCAGCAAACAGGGGATTGGAAGACAGCCAAGTTCACCACCACAGGGGACCTAACAGGACCTCCAAGCTCCCTTTAACCACAGATTTCTACGAAATACGGTTCTTTGAGGCAGTTGTCCTTGACAAGACAGTACAAAACTGGGCAAATAGATCAGAAGTTGAGAGAGCTGGACAGACATCGTGTAATTTCCTAGCAGTGTGAGGCTACAACTCATTGGCTGTGCTGTTCATAATACCCAAATATTTGCGGAGTGACAAAAGATAAAAAGGAAAATTAACTGAGGACAAACCATACCATGCAACTGTTGCCCCACCGTGTGCACAGGAGAGTTGCAGTGACATAACTACATTTCCTGGGCCCTGCTACAGCAAGACTTTATTGCTCTTAGACCGATGCAATTTAGAGTTAAGATCTGGATTCAGGCAGAGACAGATTTAATCTGTCACTGCCACTTTTTAACTGCTGGATGAATCACTTCACCTCTGCTTCCCCCTCACCCATGTTCATCCAAACCATGGAGAAAAAAACCATAAAATAAGCAACATTTCACTGTAGCACATCATGTAGCATCTACCACAACAGGATGTGAGACTGTGCCAGAGCCTCCTGGCACGTCCTGTCAGACAAGCTGAATTCCAGATAACAAGGACACTGTCAAGAGGCATCTCCTGAGGATGCATTAGGATCTGCCCAAATAGCCTGAACCCTGCCCCAGCATGCACAGCCATCAGCCTCCCTCGTGTTCCACTGCAAGCTCTGCAGATACTCACTGCCTCGACCAGGAGCAACATCTTTTCTCAGCCCTTAAAACCCCAGCAGAAAGTCCAAGTAATTTCCACACATTGCTTCCCCAAACCTTAGTCTAGACTCCACGAGGTCCCAGGGGATTCCCATCTGGCAGACTGGACAGCAAGGCAAACTCTGCTAGTGCTCTCACTCTCAGGTGGTTTCTCTATCACATGCAAGTGAAAGGCAACACTTTGGCATGGAAACAGCTGTGAACAAAGTAGGGAGAACAGGAACATGAGTCATAGCTGTGGCTACAGGGAGGGAAAGGGCCACTTCAACTAGAAGAGCAAGCAACTTCAGGATCTGAATCTAAGCCTCACTTCAGTGTCCAAACCACAAGGTCATCTTTCTGCTTTATTTTCAAACAATATTTTCGAACTTCTACTTGTTTAACAAAGAGCACATGACCAAATTCATTGCTGATGTGCAACAGCCTCCCTAGAAACCTTAAAAAGAGCTTACTAACCAATCCACAGGGAAGTGGTAACATGCTGCAGTGAGCTTTTAAAATTATTTTTTCTAGGCAATACAAGGGGTACACCATGTGGGAAACATCCCATCTTTACTTGGCCACTACTTTACTTAAAATCACTGTGTTAAAGCTTCCAGTTGTTCACTAGGGGTCTACCCAAAAGCCATCTCAGGACAGACAGGAAACAGTGGAAGTCTGCAGCAGCACACTGATCTTCCCTCATTTTAGCCATGCTGAAATTATGCATCAGCAATAGCATGGCTAATGTCATGGAACTTTATTCACAAATGCAACAGATTTTGAAATTTTCTGTCTCCATATGCAGCAGAATTGTTGCACCAGCTGTCCCCAAAGACAAGGCTGCTTTAACAAAAGATGCTGCAGTGCCAGTTTAGCAGAGAGCAGCAGTCAATGCACGGCAAGGTGCAAATGCACCACACCTGCTCGAAGCCTCCACAGCTTGACAGGTACCTGTTGCTATAACAGCTCACTGTCTCCGGGCTAAAATAAAACGTGTTAATGAAGTAACCACCACAAAGCCCTGATTACAAAAACACCACTTGCAGCCTTTTCTGCAGAAAGGAAAGAGTGCTTAAGACATGGTGACAAGTACCTTTGAACCAAGTGAGAAAGTGCTAATGGGGATGCAGAACAGACCACATTCTCACACTCCACCTGGCAGAGTTTACTGGGATACACCTCCAAGCCTGCTGTGCCAAGGAAAAGTGGTGAAATGAGGTCAGGGTTAGGTCACTGACACACACCAACTCCTTCCACGATCCAGAGTGTCCTGGTAAAGATCTACACACGCACTGGCAAAAGGAATCGTGTGCCACACAGCAGTCTCCCTAAGCGTAGTTAACAATTTTCCTACTAATGCTTAACGCAGAGTTTGCATTTCATTACAGCTTGCTACTCCTGAAGTAGCACGGACACAAGACTGTCATGCCATCCACTTCCTCTGCTTTCATCTGGAGCTGGCAAGCACCCTCGATCTGAATCCCTGCAGGCTCAGGTTAAGTCACACCGGGACAACACGACATGGGGGGGACTGAAGTGATACAAACCCATGAAAGAGAGTGTCAAACCGGCACAGGCATCCACTTTTGAGGCTTCCTCATAAAATTATGGAAAAAAAAATATATTTAGAAAATGTTTAATTCCAAAGAGCTGCACAGTTAAGATTCTTCACTCAAAAGAATGATTCTTTGTGGTTGTCCAGACAGCCACAACGCCAAGACTGCTTCAGTAGAACTTCAGAAGTCTTCAAGTATCAGCACCTCGTTATTGAAAAGTCTCTCATACCTTTTCTCTGTTGCAATCCCTGGGCAGCTCCACACAGCTCTGGCTCTTTCTCTGAAGTCTTCTCTCTTCCTTCAGCAGTTCCAGCTCGTTCCTTCCTGTCCCCAGCACAGCCACCTCACCCTGTCTGTCCCTTGTACAACATCTGACCCTTTCCGTCCCTCAAACGACCTCCTGTCCCTCTCCCCTCACAGCAGGGCCAGCAGACTCCCACTCCCTCCCTCCCAGCTCACTCACTCTTTATCACACCCACAGCTGGGAGGGCAAGGCTGTTCCCACTCTTGGATAGTTAACACAGTGATAATACATCAAGGGCAGGATTGTCCTCAGCACCATCTCCATCTGTCTCCCCACAATTCTTACCAAAGCTGGCAAATTTGTTCTCAGGCTTTTCCACAACACAAGCTGCTAATAACCAGTGTCTGTACAATGTAGTTTTCTGCTCAGACCCTTGTGGGTGGAGCAGGAGCCTGAAACAAGGCTGACTTGTCCATACTTTCACAAATCAGTACAGCAACAGATAAAATCACCCCCAAATAACATTAACATTCCAGCAAGACACAGATGAGATGAACACGGTGTAAATGCAGAGCAATGGGAATGTTGTCCTTTTGTCTGACTGGAGGTTAAGGAACACAAGAAGCAGGGGAAAAAAAGCTTGAAATGTCAAGGGACTTGCCAAACATCAAGGAAAAATTTAATAAATTATTCATATACACAGCAGGTGAAATCCAAATGGGACATCCAGAGTCTGCTTCTGACAAAGGAGCACACAGGAAAGGAAGGAATACCTGGAACAAGCAGCCTTGAGCACAAGGTATGAGAGAACTGAAAGAAATGTCAACTGATGGGAATGTATTTCAGGGATGCACATTGAAGAAAATTCAGAAAGTCTAGAAGAAGAAAAAAGCTGACACTCATTAACAGTGAAAAAATGTAGAATCCATTAAAAAACAACCCAAGCAGATCAAGACCATAGTTCAGCTGAAAAACACAAGCCATACAAGAACAAGATGTGGTCGTCACAGCTTCACAAGTTATAGTCTGTAAATTATGAGAAAAAAATTAAACTGCTTTGAGAAGGGAAAAATTATGACTCTGATTGAAATTCTGCTCCATTACAGGAATGCAAGTCAAGACAGAAGCAAGGAAAAAATCGTGATAAATGTCAAAAGTATCAGCAGGCACGTGCAGGGCTTTTGAGGGAAGGAAACAATGAGAAAAGTGAATGTATTGATAAGGCAGAAAACAGACTACAAGAAGACTGCTGAAGGAACATGGAGAGAAATGCTAAATACACAGGAGCTCTTCTAAAAGCATATAAATAATGTAAATCTAAATCACACTTATCTAAATAATATGGATTCAGACGCACTACTTGAATTGTTACCGAAAATGAAACAGCAGAAGAATCAATGAGAGGCTTTGCATGAACAGGATCTTTTCCCCTGGTAGATAAAGCTATTAAAGAACAGGAAAAGAGGAGCAGAATCCTTCACCAGGGAGTTACTCTTACTCTAATCCTGCTACCATTGCAACACTCCAACACCTCACTGTTAGTGGTTTTCAGTTTTGGAAAATGGAACTAAAGATGTGAGTTCTGCTGTCATCCTGAACTGTCTATACTGCTAAGAATTTATTTATCACATATGCAGAAAAACAGTTAAAATACATAGCTGGGCATAGAATCTGGACATTTTTTGTCCAGGAAATGGTCCCACATGCACTGGCTTTGGACCTCATGCTACTTAAAATATATTTGCACTGAAGAATAAGAAACATGATAAGAAATGGAAGTTTAAAAATCAGCATGAGTAGGCAAATAAGGAGAATATAGAACAAAGGACAACAGGAGTTCTAATTTACTAAACAGAACCCTTCACTGAGTTAGACCATGATACAGAGAAACAGGGCATGAGAGATGCCAGTGGGCAGCATTATAAAGGAGAAGGCATTGCAACAGGCCAGCAGAAAATGCCAGTGTAATTTTGTGCTGTGTGCACTGAGGCTGAATCACACTGCAGAGCAGGGAGTGGTCTCTGTAACCACAGTTGCAATGTTCAGGCACCTGAAATATTGCATCTCTCCTCCCAGCACACTGCAATGAGTATACTGAAGTATCCAAACAAAGCCTCATTTATCTAAGAGACTTCCAGCTACAAGAGCAGTATCACTTGAGCTGTCTGCTTCCCCAGAGGCAGAGACAAGTTCCTGCTGCCACATCCCACACAGAGTAAGACACTCTCATTTCTTGTTTCCCAAAACAATGTTCACCAGCTTTGATGTAGTTAAAAAAAAAACCAAAACAAACCAGAACAGTAGCACAGCTTCCCCATCAGCTGGGATGCTGAAACCTTGGACCAGATAATAACAAGGTATTTGGAAATCAGCTCTGTCCATATGCTCACCTGGCATGCTATAAAATGCAGTATGTTTTTTACCTCTGGCTCTTTTTTGGAAACAACTTTTAAAGTTGACAGGAGACACAGCATTCGACCTGGAATTATTCCACATTCAACAACTACACAAAAGAATCAGCACAGACTTAACTACAGAATGGATCACTAGGGGAACCCTGTAAGCTGTTGGTGCTCTGCCATTTATTCTTTTGACAGAATAAAGGTCTGGGGATTGTGATCCCAGAGAAGGGTGCACTGTACACAAACGACATGGCTGCTAATGATCAGCCACAAGTGACTGAGGACACCAGAGGAAGCAGAATGTGCACTCGTGGCATCCCAGCACAGAAAGAACAATGCAACATTTTTGATAAGCCATCAGACAACTGTTGCAACACAGCCTGGCTAATGAATGAAGCACTGGAAAACAAGGCTAGGATGCAGCATGACAAGTCCTTCAAATAAAATTAAACCCTCAGGGAAGTCACTACTAACATTTTGCAAGGAGCACACCCCCATCAATCATATTAGCATGGCACACTTGTCCCAAGTTCTGCTCAATTATTGTATGCTCAGAAGGAAAACAAAACACTGCCAGAGAAGAAATCCCAAACGTGCTCCACTGCCACAGAGAGCTACAGATAGTGGACAACATAGGAGACATATTATGCTGCAGGCCTGTAGCCAAGCCCACAATATTAAGAATAACAAGCAATCTGATGGCTGTTCAGAAGATTTTGTTTTCTATATAGGACTGAAAGGAAACCACAATTCAAACACAGCATATCACCATTTATAAGAGACTGTTTCCCTACAAGAAACTGTGGCCGCTCCCAGGCACTCTGGGTCTGAAGCCACACCTGTTTGTCAGGGCATCACAGTATCTTTTGAAGGAACAATCTGGAATAATTTAACATTCCCAGAGGTGCAACTCTGTAGCTTATCCAAATAGAACAGATTTCGCTGAAGTTGGAACTTTACCATGAAAACGTCTGATTTACCCAGGAAACCACTCAAGAACATCTCAGGCAGATAAATACATATTATTCCAGCTGGAATAGGCATTTCTTAAAGGAACACCCAGTTCAGAGACTCTTCACTGCCACAAAACCCTTAGGGGTTGTAGAAAAGACAGGCAATGCTCTGTGCTGAGAGTAAAGAAAGAGACCCCTGAGCCCACAGCATCCCCTCCATGTAGCTGTGCCAGAGGAGAGCATGTTCCTTCAAACCACAGGCAGGAGCTGTCACTGAAAGGATTCCTGGACCTCAGGCAATGGAAAGCACACAACCACACCTGCACAAATAAAGTGTTAACCTGCTCTCCACACTTGTCAGGTAATGGACACTGGCTGCCCAAACAGGAAAACTGTGTTGCAGAGACAAGAGTGTTCACCTCATGGAACTTCAAAGGATCACTCTAGCTGGCACTTCTGGGATATTTCCAGTTGTACTTGCAACAACTGCTCTCATTCCAAGAAAACATTCATTAGGTTGTAACTTTCCAAAACAAAAGTCTGCAAGTGATAATGATAGAGAATTCAGAGCACCTCCTGGAATGTAATATCCTGAAGGTACACATACATGGTCTCACAAAGTGGGCCCAAAACACATGCATTTCCCTCAATCAAAGCTTTTCTAACTACCATAAGCAGGAGACACAGTGTTCGAGCACACTGTGTGGGTGGCAGCAGGACTTGGAATGTTTCCTCATGCATTGTACTGAGATACAAGGTATTGTGCACGAAATGCAGTGTATTTGAATCCTTGCAGGGCCACTCACAGCATCATCTGCACAGGTGGAATCTGCCTTTGCAGCCTGACCTCAGCAATACTGACGCAGCAACCAAAACACAACTTGTATCTCTCACCTCTAACTAGAAATACGATTACTTATCACTGAAACAACATCCACATAACACTGAACACAGCACCTGTGTCATGGAAAAAGTGAACACAATAACACAATCTTATCTTGTTTCCTAATTAAGAACTCACATTTATGGACGCTCAGAAGTTAAAAGAAAAAAAATAAAAAGAGCAGTCCTATTAAAAGAGGTGGAAAATACCACCATGTGGAAATAACAAGACCTCAAGCATGTTTGCACAAAGTCCTTTGACACATTTTTTCCCAACCGACTGCCTGACCAACACACAAAACAATGAAAACACAGTAAGACATTACCTTGATGCAGACAGACATTTTACCTTGGCAAAGCTCTACATCACTTCTGGCAGTCTCTACACAGTGAAAACCTGCTGCTACCCCTAAGGGGACTTAATTGCAAGGTATCTCAATAAAGACACTCCCACCTCAGAACACTATTATAGACTTCTACTTATGTGAGTAGAAGTTAAGGCTGATTGATGGACTATTTTAGCCAAAGTATGCTTCACATCCTGCATGTTAAATGAATCAGGTTTGCTTTCCTTCTAAAGCCCTGTGATGGGAAGCCAACCATACTGAGCCAATGGGTAGCCCCACT
Source organism: Illadopsis cleaveri (assembly GCA_013399915.1). Classification (NCBI taxonomy): domain Eukaryota; kingdom Metazoa; phylum Chordata; class Aves; order Passeriformes; family Timaliidae; genus Illadopsis; species Illadopsis cleaveri. The sequence continues at coordinate 51,418 of VXBB01013037.1, forward strand.
GAAGGATTTTGTATGGTTCCCAGGTGTTTACTTCCTTCTGCCTCTCTGCATAATAGCCCACTGCCCATAAAATTCAGCTCTGCCGCCCCTGGCAGCCACTTAAGCCAAAGGCAGCTGGGTCTAGGCTATGCTCAGTCAGTTGACTGGAAGGTCATCAAGAGGTCACTCTCCCAGCTTGGCCCTGAGAAGAGAAAGACCCCAGCAGGAGGGATGAAACCTCCATTCGGAGAGCAATTTCCAAAAATAAATATGATATGCATGACTATGAAAAAAATGCAGACTACACATGTGTTAGAGATAGAGAAGCCCAAGGGCATTATTGCCCTTGGATGGAAATTATTTTGCCACCACTACCACCCCCAAAGCACAGTGAGACCAGAGACCACCTGTGCTGGGCACTGGGACAGGACAGCAGAGCTCCTGCCTTGAAGAACACATCAAGAGTACACCACCTACAAGCAGATAGTAGAGAATTAACATGGACAGGCAACAAGGAAACAGAGCACAGATACACCATTAACGGCTCAGGTCTGGGGCTTGAGCTCCCTTCAGCTTCAGTGAACTAGAACAATTGCCTGACAGTGCCCACCTGTGACCTGCTCACTCAGGAAAGCTTGGGCTAAGTGAAGACTGGAAAACACAGAAGCACCAGTCCCACACTGGTCACTGTGGACTGTGGCCACTGGCAGGACTTCTCCAGAGCTGCTGACTCCACAGACATGACAGCATTCATGTTAGAGCCATGGCCTCTGAAGGAACCATCAGCTCCCATTAGCTTCTTCCCATCTCAGCAGATGCAGTGTTTGAAGATATTCCAGAGATGATATTTCAGATGAATTTCACAGAAGTTTGCTGCAAGCAGCTGTGTCGGATGGCTGCCCCCTGGGCTATCAGCACACAAACAAGCTCGTGCATTAAAACAAGCATCCACACAGTGCTAATGGAAACTGTCCTCGTGGGAAGACACAGGATTCACTGGGCCAAAAACCAGTTGTACAAACAACTTTCAGACTGATTACACATCACTTCTCACCCGCTGGCATCTTGCCACCCATGTAACCCACTTCCACACTCCTCGACACTCGGTCTCGCTATTCTCAGTCATTCTGTCCCTGCTTTGCCCAAAGCAGTTCTCCTCTCCCTGCTCCTGGAGCACTTCCATTTGTGAAGCCTATGTACATGCACATCCTTCACCATCACTAAGATCTCTGCTCTGCATATGCAAATTTCTTCCACAGGAAGTCAACCTCATAATTCTGTCCTGCTCTCCAAATTCCAGCTTGGGAGTAACCTGCCCACACATGAACAACACCTCAAGTCACTTTAAAGCTATGAAATGATCACTTGCTTCCCGCTCCACACAACAGCCTCTGCATGTGTCATCAAAAGGTGCACAGGCTTTTAGCAGACACATGTTGCAAACTCCTTCACACCTGCTGCCTGCCGAGCCCAGCACTCCCTTGGGCACCACAGTCACAGAGGCTTTCTCTAGTAACCTGGAGTATTTTGGAATGTTTCTACTCCAGCCCATGTGGCCCCTCAGTCACTGAGCTTCTCCCTACAAACACATCCATCTAGCAAAGCACTTTCACAAAGGCTGGTACCCTGCTGCCCTAGAGGAACACTGAATTTTACGCCTCTAGTTTTTGCGAAACACTTGAATACATCATTGCAGACAACACACCACAGCCCAGGGACACAAGGAACCAGGGTGACTTCCCGAATCTACCCTGTAACTCTCCTGAGAAGACCTGATCAGAGTCTGGCAAGATGAGTGGGCCACAGGACACCCACCCACCTCGTTAACACATCCCAGACAGGTGTTTGTAGGCACATCTAACCTGGACCATACCTTTACCCACACAGATAGTGATGACATCCACACCAACCAGCTCGCCTCCCAGCTCTGCCAGACACACAACTCTGAGTTCAGCCGGCAGCACAGTGAATCCTTCCTGTTGTTCCTTAAGGTCTGGAGGGCAGATGACACAGCCCCACGGATGCCTGGCGGCCACCGCCTGGCTTCAGGGCAGCGGCTGTGGGGCCATGGCCGGTCCCTGCGGGGCAGCAGGCAGCTTTCCAAAGCACAGCCACGACGATACACCCCCTTCTGAGACCCACGGCCACCGCGGCACGCACTCGCCAGAGGCAGCAACACGGAGGCACCGCGGCCGCGGTCCGGTGCCG